>CM053593.1:174343738-174365992 GCA_028646575.1 Pseudocheirus occidentalis | reverse complement strand
AGGATAGGTGAAGGGAATACAAATGTGTGTGTATGTGTATATATATATATATATATATATATATATATATACATACACACTTACACATATGTCTATTTTGGAGGCTATAGATGTGTATTAATACATATCTGAGCATGTGTGTGCATGTGTATATAGAGGGTATAGGATCAATTGAATACGAAGGGATGATACTTTAAAAGGCAAAATTCTGAGGTGGGAGAGGACTAGAATAAGAGGGGACAGGGAGAGACAAAATGGGGTCAATTATCCCATATAGAAGAGGCAAGGGATAACAGTTACAACTTTACTTTAAATTACTCTCATTGAATTTGGCTTAGGGAAGAAATGGCATAAACTCAAAACTTGGCATCATGCCACACAGGAGAGTAGGGGGTATGGGGATAAGAGTCAGGATGACAGAGGGGAGGGCAGGGTCTGGGGGAGGGATGCTGGAAGCACACACTTAAGTAAAGGGACAGGGACAGTGTAGAGAACAGAACAAGGGGGGGAGGGACAGGAAGGAGGGACATATGATCACTATCACAATATGTCGACTATGAAGATGTCCTGTATAATTACACATCCACAGCCTGTATTGAATTGTTTGTCCTTCCAGTGGGGGTGGGTGACAAGGGAGGAATGGAAAGAATCTAGAATTTAAAGCTGTGTAATACATGCAACTAGGAATTAAGATATACAGGGGCTGGGGTAGGGAGACCCTCCCTGCCCTACTGGAAAGTCATAGAGCAGATCAGGGGAGGGGCTTTATAGTGGGATTGCTGTTTTAGGGTTGGGGGAGGGGAAAGACAGGGACAAAATTTGTAATTCAAAAATCTCATGAAAATGAATGATGTAAACAAGAAAACAAATAAAAAATTTATTTAAAAAAATAAAAATAAAAATTTAAAAAATTTAAAAAAATAAAATTTTAAAACAATACTTTTCAGAAGATGCAAAATTGGGTATTAACTATTTGTGAAAGTGTGTGAACTGCAGAGAACATCTACAATTATCTTGTACAAAAACAATGGGGGAGGCTAGGTGGCACAGTCAATAGGTGCATTTTGCAAAGGCAGAAATCATCGACTCACAGAATCTCAGATTAGGAAGAAATCTCAGACTCTTCTTTCCCAAAAAAGGATTTGTCATATTTCTCCTGAAATCCAGTCTGCCTCCCAACTTTCCTGTTTCTCCTCAGGTACCATCATTATTCCAGTCACCCAGGTTTGGAAGCTTGGAGTCATGCTTAACTATTCTCTTTCCCTTACTCTAGATAACCAATAAGATACTAAATCATATTGATTCTGCCTCCAAAAGAATCTTTTACATCCCCCTTCGCTATACTTTGATATCCTACTTTAGACCCCTATCTTCTTTAACCTAAATTATTAATACTCATGGGAAGCTAGGTGGAAACCCTGGGCCGAAGTCAGGAAGAGTCTTCTTCCTGAGTTCACATCTAGCTTCAGACACTTATTAGCTGCAACACCCTAAACAAGTCATTAACCCTGTTTGCCTAACTTTCCTCATCTATAAAATGAGTGGAAATAGCAAACTACACAACTATCTTTGCCAAAAAAAACCCCAAATGGGCTTGCAAAGAGTCAGACACACCTAAACAACAACAGATACCCATCTGATTGATGTCTCTGCTTCTCTCTCTGTCCTCTTCCCAATCCACCTTCCAAACAACTGCCAAATTATTCTTTTTTAAATAATATTTTATTTTTTCCAATTACATATTGGAAAAAACATTTTTAACATTCATTTTTTGAAATTTTGAGTTCCTAAATCTCTTTCTCCCTCCTCCCTTCCCTGAGAGAATAAGCAATTTGATATGTTATACATGTGCAATCATTCAAAACATATTTTTGCATTAGGCATGTTGTGAAATAAGAAGCAGACCAAAAAAGTCATAGAAATAAATAAAATGAAAAACAGTATGTTTTGATTGGCATTTGGACTCCAATTCTTTCTCTGGATGTAGATAGCATTTTTCATCATGAGTCCTTTGGAATTGTCTAGGGTCAGGGTACTACTGAGAATAGCTAACTAATTCACAGTTGATAATCACAGAATATTGATGTTATTGTGTGCAATGGTCTTCTGGTTCTTCTCACTTCACTCTGCATCTGTTCATATAAGTCCAGGTTTTTCTGAAAGCATCCTGTTCTTATAACACAATAGCATTCCACTGCAAACATTTACCAGATCTTGTTCAGCCATTCCCCAGTTGATGGACATCCCCTCAATTTCCAATTCTTTGCCTCCTCAAAAAAGAGCTGCTAGAAATATTTTTGTACAAGTAGATCCTTTCTCCCTTTTTTGGATCTCTTTGGGATATAGGTTAAGTAGTGGTGTTGCTAGCTCGAAGGCTGTGCACAGTTTTATGATCCTTTGGGCATAGTTCCAAATTGCTCTCCAGAATAGTTAGATCAGTTCACAATTCCACCAATAGTACATTATAGTCCCAATTTTCCTATATCCCCTCCAACATTTATCTTTTTTTTTCTTTTCTGTGGCATGAGGTGGCACCTCTGAGTTGTTTTAATTTGCATTTCTCTAATCAATAGTGATTTAGAGTATTTTTTCATATGATTATAGATAGCTTTGCTTTCTTCTTCTTAAAACTGCCTGTTCATATCCTTTGACCATTGCAATTGCATAGTCTATTAAATGCCAGTGTTTGCTGTGAGGGTTTCTCCATGAAGTTTTATTGCATTTAGGTAAATGGAAGACAGCATTGGTGATGAGAAGGCTGTTAGATGTGCAAGTCTTTAGTAGTAAGTGACTATCTCTGCTGCTGTTTCCAACTCTCTAGGACAGTAGTTCTCAACCTGTGGGTGGCGACCCCTATGGGGGTCGAACGACCCTTTCACAGGGGTCACAAGGGTCACCTAAGACCATCAGAAAACACATATTTCTGCACTCAACACCACACTCCACTATCCACCTCCAAGCAAGTCCACCCACATGCAGACACACCCACATATGAGTATTAAAGGGTGACAGCACTGGGAAGGTTGAGAACCATTGCTCTAGGACTTCATGCCAAGTCTGAGAATCTGAGCCCATGCTAGTATTAAAGTCACCAAGAATTATATATACAGCCAAAATCATTCAGAAGAAAAGTGACATAGTCAGAAGTGTACTAGGAATATAAATTTGAAACAGCAGCAGAGATAGTCACTTACTACTAAAGACTTGCACACCTAACAACTTTCTCATCACCAATGCTGTCTTCCACTTACCTAAATGCAATAAAACTTCATGGAGAAGCCCTCACAGCAAACACTGGCATTTAATAGACTATGCGTTGGGGAATGACTTATATTACTATTTATTTGACTCAGTTTTCTATATATTTGAGAAATGAGGCCTTTATCAGAGATGCTTCCTGTAAAATAAATTATCCCACCTTTCTGCTTTCCTTTTAATCTTGACTACATTTTATTTCATTTGGGCAAGAATTTTTTAAAAATTTAATATAATCAAAAATATCTATTTTGTATATCACAATGCTCTCAATCTCGTTTATTCATAAATCTTCCCTTCTCTAGAGATGTGATAGGCAAAGTAGTCCTTGCTCTCCTTTATGGTTTATGGAACACCATTTATGTCTAATTCATACACACATTTTTACCTTGTCTTAGTATATGGTGTAAGATGTTTGTTTATACCTACTTTTTTCTATGCTGTTTTCCAGTTTTGCCTGCAGTTTTTGTCAAACATTGAGATCTTCTCTTAAATGCATGGGTCTTTGGGTTTATCAAACATTAAACTAGTATGGTCATTTACTACTGTAGACCTAATCTATCCCACAGATCCATTGCTCTTTTTCTTAGTCAGTTCCAGATTGTTTTAATGATTAACTCTTTATAATACACTGTGAGATCTGGTATGGTTAGGCCACCTCCCTTCACATTTTTTACATTAATTCCTTTATATTCTTGACCATTTGTTCTTCCAGATGAATTTTATTATTTTCTTCTAATTCTATAAAAATAATTTTGGTAGTTTTATTGCTATTGTACTAAATAATCAAATTGATTTAGGCAGAACTGTCATTTTTATGATATTGGTTCACCCTACCAAGCGACAGATATGTACCCACTTGTTTAGATTTGACTTTATTTATGTGGAAAGTGTCTTGCAATTGTGTTCATATACCTCTTGGGTTTGTCCTTGTAGGTAAACTCCCAGTATTTAAAATTGTCTATAATTTTAAATGGAATTTCTCTATCTGTTGCTGTTGGGTTTTATTGGTAAAAGATAGAAATGCTGATGATTTACATAATTTTATATCAGGTGACTTTCCTAAAGTTATTAATTATATCAAGTAGTTTTTTGTTGCTTTTCTAGGGTTTTCTCAGTATACTGTCATATCATCTGCAAAAGAATATAGTTTTGTTTTGTCATTGTCTATTCTAATTCCTTCAATTTCTTTTTCTTCTCATTGTTAAAAGTAACATTTCCAGTACAATACTGGATGATAATGGTGATAATAGGCATCTTTACTTCACCCCTGATCTTATTGGGAAGGATTCTAGCTTATCCACATGACAATTAGTGCTTGCTGATGGTTTTAGATTGATATTACTTATCATTTTAAGGAAAGTTCCCCTCCTACGTTCTCTAGCGTTTTTCAAATTTATATTCCTAGTACACTTCTGGCTATGTCACTTTTCTTCTGAATGATTGTAGGCTGTATATATAATTCTGGGTGACTTTAATACTAGCATGGGCTCAGACTCCCAGACTTGGCTTGAAGTCCTAGAGCAATGGTTCTCAACCTTCCCAGTGCTGTGACCCTTTAATACTCATATGTGGGTATGTCTGCATGTGGGTGGACTTCCTTCAAAATGGATAGAGGAGCGTGTTGTTGAGTGCAGAAATATGTGTTTTCTGATGGTCTTAGGTGACCCTTGTGACCCCTGTGAAAGGGTCGTTCGACCCTCAAAGGGGTCGCCACCCACAGGTTGAGAACTACTGTCCTAGAGAGTTGGAAACAGCAGCAGAGATAGTCACTTACTACTAAAGACTTGCACATCTAACAACCTTCTCATCACCAATGCTGTCTTCCATTTACCTAAATGCAATAAAACTTCATGGAGAAACCCTCACAGCAAACACTGGCATTTAATAGACTATGCAATTGCAAGGAGAAGAGCTAGACTTGATGTAAGAGTAACAAAGGTTATGTGTGACATAGAGTGCTGGACTGATCATAGACTCATCCTCCCCAAAATAAATGTTTACATTCAAAAAAAGTGGGGACCCCAATGAAAGTCCCCAAAATGACAATCAGAAGAATTGATGTCAATAGATTAGAGCTCTTCTCTGAGAGGGTTGCTAACTTTGAGGAAAAGTTGAGAGCCAATGCACAGTTGGCAACAATGGAGCAGAGAGGGAGTGGGAAGCTTTCACAGATTTGGCAGATAACTCATTTTGTGGATTTGCTCACTTGGGTCCGAACACTAATAAACTTCAAGACTGATTTGATGAAAATGATGGAGAAATTCAGAAGCTTACAATTTAAAAATGAGAACTCCACAGGGTTTACCAGCAGGATAGTTCATCCATCTCTAAGAAGGCAGCATTTAAGTCTATCTAAAGTAAAGTACAAGCAAATCTTAGAGAAATGCAGAATTCTTGGCTCAGTAAGAAGGTAGATGAAATTCAGTTTTATGATAATAGTAACAATCCAAAGTGCTTTTATGATGCCCTGAGGGCTATTTGTGGGTCAGAGACCTATGTCACATCTCAGCTGCTCAGTGCTGATGAACCCACATTGATTAATGATAAGGACATCATCCTAGAGTGATGGGATGAACAGTTCCATAGTGTTCTCAACAGACCATCATCAATAATTGCTGAGGCCATTGACCATTTACCTTGGATTGAAGTCAATTTCCCCTAGCTGAAACTCCAACTGAAGAAGAGGTTTTGAATGCCATTAGGCTCCTTTCATATGGCAAAACACCTGGTGCTGATTCTATTCCAGCTGAAATTTGCAAGGTAGAGAGTCCATTGCTCATAGAAAAGCTGACTGAAATTTTCCAAGTTATATGGCAAGAGGAGATTATCTCCAACAGTTTAAGATTGCCTCCATTGCCCATCACTATAAAGGTAAAAGAAGTGCATTGCTCTGTGACAATCATAAGAGGGTCTCTCTCTTCATCATTGCTACCAAAATTCTTTCCAAAGGCATCTTTAAAAGGCTAATCCTTCACCCGGAGTGTTAACTATATTGTGTAATCTGAACCTTAAAAGCTGTTCACAGCAGCATTCTGGAGAGCTACTCCTGCTTGGCTTTACAGTGACTTGCATATGCTAATTACTTATTGAATATTTTAAAATTAGTTTATTTATAAGTTCTTTATGCTCTGGTAAACAGTTGGTTTTTTTAAATTAGCAATAATCATGCTTCAGATAAACCTCATTGGCTATGATATTGCCACTGGGCAAAAGTCACAGTCAATTTTTGTAAAGATGTTGTACAATGTTGAAAAATAGACTCCTTATAATTGCCATTCAATAATTTACAATGGTCTATTACATCTTATTTTTCTAATTTTCAGTTCCAAGTTATAAATTCTTCCTTAACTTTATATTAGAAAGTGCCTGAATTCTTTCTGAGGGCTCCCTAGCTATTTGGATTTGTTAGCAATGATTTCTTGGACAATAATTTAGAAGTATACCTCTCATTGTTACTATAAAAAGATTCAGGTTCATAATCATTAAAGGGTACATAAAGTTCACAACCAAACTGAAAGTAGCTTCCCCTTGCCTCCATAATCCTCACAGAGGAGTACACAATGCCTATGACAAAGAGCTAAGTTGGAAGTAAAATTCTTGTAACAATCAATTTAACAGTTACTTAGCAACTTAGTAACTTAGGGCTAAGTATGGAAGGTGAGCTCTTTTCCTTTCCTGATGTGGCAGAAGGTGATTGGCTGAGACAGGAGGCCAGTGTGTGCATAAAAGAAGAGTTCTACAGAAAGAGACTTGCACATCAGGAATCTTCCTCTTGGTGGCTCCTGGTGGAGGAAGCAGGTGGGCTGCTGGCCTGAAGAACTGAGCTGGAGTTTTCTTGAGAGAGAGAGAGAATTTCTCTCCCAGCATCTGGAAGCTGACTGAGAACTGAGTTGGAGTTTTTCTGAGACCAGAATCTGGTGAAGGCTGCCTAAAAGGCTGAGAGGGCTTGCCTGGAATGCCTACTGGAAGGGCAAGATTTATCTTGGGTCCTAGGGTCAGCTGAACTGCTGTTTCTAAGAAACCTTCCTCACTTAATCATTCAATCAATTCACAATATATCAATCTTCCACTCATGAGGCAACCATTAACTTAATCAGTTACAATACAATAATCAAACTTTCACTCATGGGACAGCCATTAACTTAATCAGTCACTAATCTAGATTCACAATTACTAAATATCATTCATCACAAATACAGTCATTAGAAAACCACACAAACCCTGCACCTCTTGCTGTCTAGCAAACCTCAATTTCATACAATGGGAGACCTTTTCTTCATCTTGACTCTGGGTGGTCTCTCTGATTCCCTGTTCTCCTTCCATGGTCCCATCTCCCCCCTGAATCCACCAAACAGTTACCTGGATTCAGAAGCAGACAGCTTCCAGGTCTTTGTCCAGTCCTCAGAGGTAGACAGCTCCCAGGCCCTTGTGCAGTCCTCAAGGCAGTTCCTGGCACACACTGAAGTTCACAGGGTCCAGCATGTCTCAAACCCTTCACCACTTCTCTTGCCTGGAACTCAAGGATCAGCCAGGCCAAGAACAAACAGTCTTATCCTGGTCATGCTTCTTCCGTTTTCCAGCAGTTCAGCTGACCCTAGGACCCAGAAGGAATATTGGCCTTCTGGGTGGCCTTCACCAGATTCCTCTCCCTCTCTCTCTCTCTCTCTCTCTCTCTCTCTCTCTCTCTCTCTCTCTCTCTCTCTCTCTCTCTCTCTCTCTCCCTCTCTCTTTCTCTCTATTTCTCAATAAACTCCAACTTGCTTCTTCAGAAACTCCAACTCAGCTCCCAGATGCTGAGACAATCCTGCTTCCTCCAACAGGAAATTGCAATTCTGTCTCTCTGTCTCTGGAATTCTTGCTTATATACACACACTGGCCTCCTGTCTCATCCAATCCCCTTCTTCCACATCAACAGGGGAGTTCATGCCTTCTCAACCTGGACAGGGCTCACACCTTCTACACTTAGCCCTAAGTTACTAAGTGCTAAGTATCTGCTAAACTGATTGCTGTTACAAGAGGCAACTGTTAAAATCATGTCACTAAAATGATCATAGAGCTACCTCTGTCGGGCTATCTCTTAGCATTTTATAGCTCTGGACTTCTCCCTCTACTATCTAGTTCAATGTTTACTGTCCTGCTATCGTTGGTATATTTCCTTAAAGTGATTCTGTGTAAACAATTGGGATTCAATTTGGGTAGCAGCTGTTGCTGTTTGTCTTTAGTTCTCGAAGAAGACCATGACATCATGGGAGCCTAGCCAAAGCCCATTACAATCTACCCCATAGTTCTGGCCATGAATAGTCATTCACTATTCCAGTCATGTCCCAGTTATAAAACTGTTTCCTTGCCTTAATGCCCTGGATATGCTCACAGTAGCTAAAACTTCTGTAATTAATATGAAAATTTGAAGGATTAATTTTCCTATGGGTCTTCCTTTAGTTCAGTGGAAGATGCTTAAAGCTATTAGACTATTGATGCAAGTCTCATTGGCTAAAGACTTTGGATAGGTGGATAAGAACTTTGACCTTTGGACGATTGGTGATATTGCCATAAAGTTAAGTGAAGTTGCTCAGTCCACAGGTCATTTAAGTTTGATAATGGAATAAAAATGAGATGTTCATAAGTTACTCAATAGTTAATAAAAGGTTTACTTAGCTGTAACATAGAAAGGATACTGAACAAGGATATAGAACTTAGCTTGTGTAAATATACTTTGTTTCATCTCCTTATGAAAATATGACTGGTCAGCAGGACAGACTATGGTTATTTGAGAAGTCTTAGTACAGCCAACAAGTTTGGAAGGTTCTTATTTCATGTGGGTGGGCCTTTTATGCCCTAAGATAACCAAGAAGCATTGTTAATATATCCTGAGGTCACCGAGAAGCTGAATTAAAGGTTAGACATCTTGAGTCTTAGTCCCCGGGCCAATCAAGTCATGGAGACAGTTCCTTTGACTTTTAAGTAAAGAACTAGCCTAACATATATAACAGAGGGCAGGGAAAGAATGAGGTAGATATTGTTCCTATCACATGCCAGTCTTCGGTGGCAAATCTCTGAAAGTCTTCTAGAAAATTTTCTATAATTTAAATGGTTTTAGAGCTATTCCTGGACAACCCAAATCTTGGGATTGAGAGAGGCAGTCTGGCAGAGCAGTACTGTAATGAAAAAGAAATGGGGAAAAGCTAAATGAAAAATATAAAATATAAACACAAACAAATAAAACTTAATGGCACTTTGAAAGAGTGACCAAATGTGGAAGAGAAAGATCAATAATCTTCACTTCTCCAATTTGGTAGACTACATCCAAGAGTTCGATTATCTGATCAATATTTTAAGTATGGCTAAATCATCATAGTTCATAGTATGTCTCCTGATAGTGTTGTGGTGGGGGCTCAGCACTATACCAAAAACTATTGAGGTTTAAACTCTGGGACACCAAAAACTGTTTGGGTTTCATGATGTGTCGTGGTAGAATTGTCTCAAAGAATTCAGTCAGAACACCTCTAATCCAAGTATAGGGATTTATTGAGATTGACACCTTTCATGGAGTCAGCTAAATTCCAAGAGGAACCAGGAACTTCAGAGAAAGCACAATAGATTTTTATAGGGTAAAGATGTAATTACTAACATAAATTATTAATATTAAAAAGGCAGAAGGGGTGTGTTAAGGGATTAGGCAATAGAGGAGGGGTCCCAGTCACAGGGGATCTGTGCATGTGATTACCCACAATGAATAAAGAAAAACCCATTTTGGGGAGTACATATGTATGATGACATTATAATAAGTCTCTCTATATCATAAGTTCACTCTAGGTCAGTTCTTTACTATTACTGCACAAATGCCTACTTAGGGAAAGTCCTTTCTATTGTTTTGGGGTCCACGTTCTGCTTCGGCATCCTGGTAGAACTGCTTCCTGATTGACTGACTACTATTTCTGTGAGAAATATGAAGACTGGGTCTGGGGGAAGTGCCTAGCTAGAGGTGACAGTTGGAATCCCATCCCATGGACACACCTGCTGTTCTGTGAGAAATATGAGTTCATGGACACACCTCTTCTAGTGAGCAGTGAGGCATATATGAAGAAGTTAGGATATTGGCAGGGGGCAGGGGGGCCTGCTGTTTTGTGAGGCCTATGATGAAGTTAGAATATTGGGGCTGGGGGCAGCTTTATTAATATTCCATCCACAGAAGTGATAATGAGTCGAAGCATCACAAGTAGCATCAGGGCTACCCCTTTGGCATAGCCATCTCTTCTTCATCATGAGTTGGGGTCATCTGTAGTAAGAAATTTAAGAGGTCATTGCTCTCTTGCATGTAGACTGTCCCAGTGCTAGTGCTGATACCAAGAATTGCCTCTCAACACTCCATCCTTATTGTTTCCCAGCTGAAAAATTAAAATATCTCTCTCCCTGGGAGCTTCAATGGGAAATTGGTTCCACATGTCTGCCCCTTTAGAGTGGCAGTTCTCAACCTATGGGTTATGTTCAATGTATAACAATGAAAATACATCCTGTGTATCATATATTTACATTACAATTCATAACAGTAGAAAAATTACAGTTGTGAAGTGGCAATGAAAAAAAAATTATTGTTGTGGGTCACCACAACATGAAGAACTGTATTAAAAGGTCACAGCATTAGGAAGGTTGAGAACCATTGCTTTAGAGGCTTCTGTTGAGGGTCTGCTCTCTTCTTTCTGGGGGATAGATAAGGATGTTTTCATCTTGACACTAGGGATTTTCACTAAGGCAACAGGGGATCTTCCTTTTTCCAAGTAAAATTTGCTACAGTTATGGTGAAGCAAAAGTTTCTCCTCCCCAAACCTTGAACCCCAAGATCTTTCTTGGAAGATGTTGACTGAACCATCCCAAATAAAGATCTATCATCTCAGGGGTACCTGAGCTTTTTTCTCAAGGTACATAGAGCCCTTAAGGGGGAAGGGAACTTTAAGCATAAGAGAAGCTGTGTCAGGGAAAGAATAAAAAAGAGCCAGCTAGGACTACCTCCAAAAGCACTTCATCGTTTTTTGTTAAGTCTTCCTAGAGACTAGATTAAAAAAAACCACTGGACCTCTTATTTCTATAGTAACATAGATTCATCACAGGGATGGTTTCTGGAAGGAGAGACACACAACTTTGGAAATAAGCAATTTAATGATGAAGCTATTGATTTGTAGGGACAAAACTTTTGACCCTTAAATGGAAGAAGAAGGCCAATTTTCCAGCTGGGCATAGGGTGAGTGCCATGTAGATTATGTGCATATTCCAATTAAAAAGTCATCAAGAGTAGAAATCTTGTCCTTAGTTATACCCACTAATTGTTCTATACCTAGAGTGGTGTCATGGCTCCCATATGTAGATTGGTAATTGACACTACCCAACTTTTGCTTTCCTCATAACAGCTTCACCTTGGATTAGTTCAACAAGTATCTATGATTAATGCCCCATAAATTGTATGCAAAAAGAAACATCTGAAAAATTCCTCCGTTGGCTCTGACCCCAAAGGAGAAAGCCTCTGATTACTCAGTTTTCTTCTCTGAGGTACCTTTATGGTACTCAAGCCTGTCCAAGGACATTAATTTCATATAGAAGAAGAACATGTGAGGTGAGGACAATGATGGTGATAGGTCCCATAGCCATCTTACTTGGCACTGAAATTCTCTAACTAGAGGTATCTTCTAGTGTTGGATCATATCACTTTCCTTTGTTCATGGGAAGAGGACTAATTGTAATCATAATGGGAGTTTGAAAACCTTCACTGCCCCTTGATAAGTCTAAGGGAATTTGAAGATCTTCCCTGATTTGAAGATATTCCCTTCCACCAAAAGGTAGAATGTAATCACATGGAGCCTCTGAATGTAATCACATGGGAGAAGTTTGCTAAAGGGTGGAGCAGAGCCCACAGGAAACTGGGCCTCAGAGCAGTTAGATGGTGGGAGAGAGAGGATGGCAGGCAAGCAGACAACTAAGCTTGTAAGTGTTGGTTTGTGGGAAAGCTAAAGAAGGTATTGTTCCCTGTGCTTGTATGATGTAGTAGTTTCTTTGCTACTATGATGGATTTGGCTTTCTGGTTTGGGGATTCGATTTTTGTAGAGTGTGAATAAATATTTTGATTCTATCTTCTATATGGAGAGTCTGTTATATTTTGTGATTGAGAAGTATGTTGGCATGTTTATATTCATCATCAACACTGTGAATATTGTGTTGGTGCTACACCAATGTAGTCCACTGAACAATCTTTGCAAACTTGAGATTCTCTGGGTATATGATTTTATTGTTTTTAAATCAATCAATAGCATTTATTAAACACCTACAATATTCTAGGCACTCTGCGAAGCACTGGGGATAGAAAGAATGACAAAATAAAGTCCCAGCTCTCGAAGAATTTGAGAGACTATATGCAAATAATTATGTACAAACAACACACACATATATGTATGTATAAATTGGAGATAATCAAGAGAAGGAAAGCATTATAATTTAGGAGAATAAGAAAGGACTTCTTGTAATAGGTGAGAATTTGATTGGGACTAGAAGAAAGCCAGGAAGCAGAAATTAGGACGGAGATCATTCAAGGCAGGTGGGACAGTCAATATAAGTTCATGGAGTCACAACATAGAAGATTTTGTTTGAGGAAAAGCAAGAAAACCAGTATTATTTGTTTGCAGAAATCATTGATCATAAAAGAGGCCTTATCTTTTATCCTGGAAGTGATAAGGAGGCACCAGAGTGTTTTGAATATGTGTATGACATGGTCAGACATGGACGTTAGAAAGATAATTTTTTGCATCTGAGTGGAGTGGAGGGTTGACTTCAGTAAAGAGATACTTGAGACTGAGGAGTGGTCAGACAGACAGGAGGAGAACCAGAGCAGAGCAGTGTCATGAAGATCTAGAGGAAAGATTATCCAGAGTCAAAGGCTGCAGAGAGGTCAAGAAGGATGGGGATTAAGAAAAATCCATCATAGTATTCAGATCAAATCAGAGTTTCATTTTTTGTTTATTAAAAGCGAGAAGAGGGGCGGCTAGGTGGCGCAGTGAATAGAGCACCAGCCCTGGAGTCAGGAGTACCTGAGTTCAAATCCGGCCTTAGACACTTAACACAAAAAACTAGCCGTGTGACCTTGGGCAAGTCACTTAACCCCAATCTGCCCTCCAAAAAAAAAAAGCAAAAAAAAAAGCGAGAAGAGTTATGGGGCTCTTTGTAGACAGCAAAGAAAGCAATCAGTAGTTAGAAAAGCATTAAACCATGAGAGAAGTAGAGAAGATGTGGTGAAATTCTATTTCTTTATGCAGTTCACTGGGGGATTCTCATATCAAAGGCTACATGTGGTAGTCCCACTGTCATTAATGGTGAAAAGAGCCATAAAAATCTAACAAAGAGAAGGGGAACAATCATTTATATAGTACCTGCTCTGTGCCAGGTATTTTGCTAAGCTCTTCACAAATGACCCTGTGATGTAGGTACTGTTATTATCACCATTTTACTACTGAGGAAACTGAGTCAAACCAGTTAAGTGACTCGCCCAGGATCTCAGATCATAAGTGTGTGAGGCCAGATTTGAATTTAGGTCTTCCTGTCTCCAGGTCAGCTCTCCAACTCATGTGCCATTTAGCTGTATCTAGGAGATTCAGTTGTCTCTTTCCGAAATAAATACATTTCTAAGTTCTTACTTGTGTTAATTTTGAAAAAGAAATGTCTAGTTATTTAAAGCCTATATAAGATAATTTGTGGTATATCAGATGCCAAGAATCATATCTATTAAAAACCAATCCCATCATATCTATTGTTCATTGATTTCACAGAATGCAGAAAATATACTTAGAAGGGCATGCAAATACAAGGAAAAGCCCAGAACATCTAGCTGAAGCCAGTCATGGGCCAATGCTATTTATTGCTTTCATCCCAGTCCTCTCCTCTTCCTTCATTAATTCAAATGTAATTAATTATTGAGTAAAAATATATGCTTCAAAAAGATTTGATTAACTTATTTCTGTAACAAACTCTAAGACCAACAAGGCAAATTAATGAGATTACAAATTATTCCACTGAACTTAAAGGGAATTGGGGAAGTTTGACCCTTTAAGGCTCTTCCTGAGGGAGGAGTTTCCATTTTACTGTTGTATCCATTTCTTCAAAATCTCCCAGCTCCTGGTCCTTTGACATCTCTAGGAAGACCTGAAAAATAAACAGGAGGGGAAGGAGGTAAAAAAAAGTGTGGGAGGGCAGAGAAGAAAGAAAGGCAAGTTGATTCCTGTACTCCCAAATAAATGGAAAAAGAACACGAAACGTAGTAAAGGTGTCTGGCAATATAACATACCTGTTCCAAAGTGGACTGAGAGAGGCTGTATTCCTCCAGATTGAAGGCACATTTAGCTACACAAGAATAAATTTTTATTAGGCAATTATCACATATATTTCATTCATTATTTAGAAGTCATAGTACAGCGCAAATGGTAAATAGAAATCATTCAAATATCTGATGGCCAAAGCTTCAGGAGTCAAATATTTAGCCAGGAGCTGAGTTTTCCTGGAAAGTGGAAGCCTAGAGCAAAAAGAGACCTAAACCCCTGTTTTCTTGATCAGGAGAACCCCTGAGCACCGTGTCAAAAGTACATGCTGTATACACCAAGGTTCTAAATGTTATTTTTGACCAAGGGCAGCTAAATCCTGCAAATTCATCACAAGAAGTTGTGTTGAGGAAGTAGGCATAGCAATTTGCTTCCTATCATAATGCCCTCTCAGTCCTAGTGATCCCAGACTGAAGCACCAGTGTCATGCACATACTCCCTCCTCTTCAATGTTCACATTTACTCTTTTGATCTCTATTTCTCCCAGTCCAATTCCCGGTGACTTACTAATCAACTAGCCCATAGCACTTCACCCTTTGGAATATCCATCTACTGATGATAAACTCCCCTACATCCTGGATCTTTTCAAGAAACATTTTTTCCCTAATTCTTCATTCAAGAATGTTCAGAAAATAGACCCTGTTATACAGAGGCTTGTAGGTTGAGGACACCAAGAAAGAAGGAAGATGCTGTTGAGAAAGGAAGTAGAGAAGGATTGGAAAGGAGAGAACCATAGCTGGGTGGCTGATAGGTTAGGGAGAGTTGTCTTTGCCTTCTGAAGAAATACAAATAATATCAGGGTTCTTTAAATTTAGATTTTACTTGAGCAAAGTTCCTGTTTGCCCATTGTCATGCATGGCTCTATTTTTGAAAAAAAAATATATATATATACATACACACATCTATCTATCTATCTATCTATCTATCTATTTCTCTCTCTCTCTCTCTCTCTTTTTCTCTCTCTCCTTACTATGTGCCAAGCACTACACCGAGCAGTTTACAATTTTGTATTATCTGATCCTCACATACCTTGTGAGGTAGGTTCTATTATCTCCATTTTACAGATAAGGAAATGGAGGCAAATAGAGATTAATTGACTTGCACTAGGTAATACAGCTAGTAAGTGTCTGAGACTGGATTTGAACTTAGGTCTTCCTAATCCCAGATCCAGCAGTGTATCTACTCTACTAATTTTCTGTTCTGGGTCTCAATTCTGTTAAATCATTCTATTATGTCTTTCATGCAAATTTAGAGAATCCACCCCAAATGTTCACATGGACTATTTGTGTCCAACCTATGGTAGAGTTCATTTTGGTCTGATCAGCCATAACTGAACCCACTAAAACTTGACTGTAGCATAGTGATGTCATTTTAATCCTCTTCAAAAATGAAGGACCAATTATTTTCATGAGTTGGTACCCTGGTCTCCCTCTATACTTATCCAGACAAATCTTTTGGCAACCTGATCTCTAAATTTTTCTATATTCCCGATGACCACTTCTACCCCCACTAAAGTCTTTTCTGACGTAGCTACACCTTAGAATTCACCATCTCTCAGAGTTGTACACCTCCAAGAAGATCTTTGAAATGCTATTCTTCAATCATAGACTTCTTATCTTTTGATAATTCTACTTTAAATAAATTGTTCACATTTATCATAATATTTGTTCTCTTGAACTATTCTCATTCCCCTAATCCATCTCCTTCATTCTGTTATTTTTCCACTGAAACCAAACCTCAACTGTCTTCTGCTCCCCCTAGTTAGCATATTACTAGCTTCTGCAATGGAAGCCTTTGGATCTTGTCCCTTCTGCAGCTGTCAGACAAGGAATCTTCATCTCCAAAGAATCTCTGTTGATTTCTGTGTTCCAGAAGCAGAGCTAATGAAACTTCCCAAAAAAAACCGTTGGCAATAAGGCTTCAGCTCCCACCTCCCTAAAAAAAAAATTATTCTTTCTAAGGCAGGCATTCTTAACTTGGTGTCCATGAACTTAGTATTTTTTAATAACTGTATTTTAATATGATGTATTTCCTTTGTAATCCTATGCATTTCATTTTATGCATTTAAAAATATTCTGAGAAGAGGTCCATAGTCTTCATGAGACAAAGCAGTCCATGGTGAAAAAGAAAGATTAGAAACTGCTGTTCTGGGGTGTCTAGTGATCTCCTAATTACTAAATACAGGGGCTTCTTTCAGGTTCATAATTCTTGTTTACTGCATACTTTGACACTCTTGGCTTGTGCTAGACCCTGGATACTTTCTTTCTTCAGAGGCCACTGAGATTGTAGATTCTTCTAGTTATCAGGCCTTTAATCAATCCTTTTTTGATCCTTGGATCAAGCACAATCCTTGGATCCTTAACTTCTTTTCATCAACTTAATGCAAGAAATCCTCTTGGGTCCTGTTGTGAGGCCCTTGCTTCTGTCTGTCTTCTTTCTCCTGTATCTCCTTCATTCTAGTAGGAATAAATATCACACTACAGTACAATTCAACAAATATTTACAAAGCACCTACTATGTGCCAAGAACAACACTAAGTGCTACAGACACCAAGAAAGACAAATACATTTACTACTCCTGAGGAGTTCACAGTCTAATTAAGATAATTTGTAAACAACTATGTACAACCTAGATTTATACAGGATAAATTGGAGACAATCTTTGAGGAAACTGTCGGTAAGCTAAGATTTTATAGCTGAGGAATGCCAGGGGGAAGAGAGGAGGAAAGAGAGAGATGAAGAGGGAGGAAATTCCAAGAATGGTGGGCAAAATGCTCAGCGTGGAGAAAGTGTTTTTCAGGGGAATTGTAAAGAGGCCCATATTACTGAATTGAACAGAGAACATGGAGGTGGAGTAAGGTGTAAGAAGCCTGGAAAAGTATAGGATATTTTCTTCAGAGGCTATTGAGATAGTAGCCAAGTTACAAAGGAACCAGGTTACAAAAGGCTTAAAAAGACAAACAAGGAATTTTGTATTTGATTGTGGGAGTAACAAGGGAGTCACTGGAGCTTATTGAATAGAGGTGGTGTGTGTGTGTGTGTGCGTGTTTGTGTGTGAAAGACAGATAGACAGACAGGGACGGAGACTGTTGGACCTGTACTTCAGGAAGACCACTTTGATAAATGAGTGAAGGATGGGCTGGAGTTGGGAGAGTCTTGAGACAGGGGACCCGCCAGCAGTTTATCATAATAGCAAAGGAGGGAGGTGATGAGGACTTACACCGGTGTGGCTGCTGTATCATAGGAACAAAGTGAATATTTAAAGGATTTACAGCACTTTATATAAGTTTTCTTCTTTTATCCTCACAACAACTCTGTGCAGTAGGTGCTTTTATTATCTCTGTTTTGCAAATGAGGAAACAGGCTGAGAGATTTTAAGTGACTTACCCAAGTTGAGCAGTCTATCCAGCCTTGCCAGAGAGTTGTATATGCCCATATCTAAGACTACGAGCTCTATTTCTGGCTTTTTTCTTGGACATTGTCTCCTGAGAAAACTCTTCTCTCTTCTATTGTTCTTCCTTTGCTATACTTGCTATCCTTTATATCAGCTATAGAAGTTCTATGTATTATTTTCTCCCTACCTCTATCTTTTCAACTTAAAACTCTTTCGATTGTATTTGAAAGAATTAGGAAAATAATTTTTTTTACAAGATTTTGTTGGTACACTCTCACTGGTCAAGACCCCATCATTGCTAAGTAGTAGTAGAAGTGGTAGTAGTAGGAGTGTAGTAGTAGTAGTAGTAGTAGTAGTAGTAGTAGCAGTAGTAGCAGTAGTAGTAATAGTAGTATGGTAGTAGTAGTGTAGTGGTAGTAGTAGTAGTAGTAGTAGTAGTAGTGTGGTAGTAGTAGTGTAGTAGTAGTAGTAGTAGTAGTAGTAGTAGTAGTAGTAACATAATAATAACATTTCTATAGCACTTACCAGTTTGAAAAGTACTTTACAATTATCTCATTTTATCCTCATAACAATCCTAGGAGGTAAGTACTATTATTATCCTCATTTTACAGATAAGGAAACTGAGGCAAAAAGAAGGTATATTACTTGCTTGGGGGAGGCAGGCCTTTCTCTGAGAGAGGATCTGAACTCAAGTCTTCTTGATTCCAGGTCCAATGCTCTAGCCACTGTACCACTTAGCTGCTTCACTTGCTTGAAAATCTGAAATATTATTCTCAAACTCTACCTACCAGACATTTGTTCAGTTCACAAAAATGACCTTTTGTTATGAAGTCAATTCCTTCAATAAAGAAAATAACACAAAGTATTGCTAGGCTCTTCAATTTTTTGCCCAGGATTTTATGCTTCAATATTCTTCTATTTAGTTATTTGTATGGATGTATCCCACTGAACACCTAGACCATAAGGTAACCAATGTAGGTAGTGCTAAGGGCAGGCAAGACAGCAGTCTTCAAACTCTGAGTAAATATTTTGACTTAGATTCTTTGCAAAATTTGAGAATGTATTACCAACAAGATTGTTAAGTGAACATTAAGAAGAGGAACAATAGTCACAGAGAGATAGCATGGATACTTCACGAATGGGTCATGTCAAAACAGACTTATTTTCTTTTTTTTTCCAGGTTTGCCAAACTAATAAATCAGGGGAATGCTATGGGTAATTAAATGATCAAGAGCAAAATATTCAATAAAATCTATCACATGGGAGCAGCTAGGTGGTGCAGTGAATAGAGCACTCACTGGCCCTGGAGTCAGGAGGACCTGAGTTCAGATTCACCCTCAGACACTCAACACTTACTAACCATGTGACCTTGTGCAAGTCACTTAACCCCAATTGCCCTTCCCTTCCCTATCCAAACAAAATCTATCACATAGTCCTTTTGGAGAAGAATAGAAACAGGACCAGATGATGGTATGGCTAGATAGATTTAGAACTGGTTGATTATCTCGACCTCAAGAAAAATTGTTAATAATTTCATGTCAGTTTGGAAGTTGGTGTCCAAAGAAGGGTCAAAAGTTTCTATGTTTCACCCTATATTGCTTAGCATGTTCTTCAGTTGCTTAGAAAAAAGACTTTGATAGCACTTATCAAATATGAAAATGAAACAAAGTTGGGAAAAATAGCTGACACAATATCCAAATAGATCTTGACAAATAAAATGTTGACTCAAATTTAGTAAGAAGAAATTCAGTGCTAATTGACATCCTACACTTAGGTACCAAAAATCATGTCTAGTCTCTGAGGGAGAGAATATATCACTTTATAGAGAGTTATTCCTCATCTTAAACTTATAAACATATATACAGAATTAACTCAAGTCATGGTTTTGTTCCAGTCATAATTCTAGAAGACTAATTATGAGTCATGCTTTCCATATCTTGGCATAGAGGTGATGAACTTTAAGTATATATTCCATGTTTTGTATGACTATGACCTACTTGTTAAAACGAAGAGCTTTTATTAAAGATTAGTGGTGAGAGAGTTAGGGAGAGAAGTGAGAGGGAAATGATAGTAAAACTAAGAAAAAAGAGAAAAGAAAGGAAAGAAAGAAAAGAGGTGAGAAAGAAAGGAAGGAGACAAAAAAGGAGGAAGGAAGGAAGGAAGAATGTTGAAAAAATCATTACAAAACTAAATAGAAGCAAGCAGAGAGAATTCAAAAGGAAGCATCCATAAGGGGACTTGTGAAATTTATTGTGGAACTACAATAATAGATTTCAAATATACCAAAATGTATTCATTTTGGGTGCAAAAAGACTTTAAAATGTTTTAGGAATTTTGAGTTATTATTATATCATAATTTTTTATAAGCTTTTGGCATCATCTGCTGTGTAGAATGTCATTTTCAAAGTAGCCAGCGAGATCTTACCTGCCTCTAATTTGGAAAAGGCTTGAGAAAGAGGTTGAACATCTTCCATGGGCAACTTATAAACCATCAAAGATGAATACCTTAAATAGGGGGAAATAAAATTTTGTTCCTTAGTCTTAAAGTTACAAATTACCATTTTCTTTCAAATAAGCAACACTACTGAAAATATTTTTCAGTTTGCAATTTTAAAAAATTGATCTTATATACTAATTATTGTTCAGTCATGTTCAACTCATCATGCCCCCATTTGGGTTTTCTTGGCAAAGATCCTGGAATCCAAAGGATCCATTCCCTTCTCCAGGTCGTTTTACAGATAAAGAAATTGAGGCAACAGGGTTAAGTAACTTGTCAAAGGACACACAGTTAGTAAAGTGTCTGAGGCCAGATTAAAACTCAAGATGAGTCTTCCTGACTCCAGGCCAGGCACTCTATCCACTGTGCTACCTAGCTGTTCATATACTAACTATAAAGTATAAATCTAAAACCATTCATTCACATTTAGAATTTCATAGGTCTTGGATCTCTCCTTTTGTACTTTCTAAGACATCTCCCTTACCTTTCCTCCTAACCTGCAGTTCACTTGCCTAGACTTCTCTAAACCTCTAAGGTGGGCCCCCTACCTAGATCTCCCTCCCAGTAAGTACCCGGGAAATTTTCCCATGCTCCAAAATGACCACACCCTACTCTCTCCCTGCCTACAGCCTCCTTTCCTTCTACTCTCCCCCAACCCCACGCCTTTCTGAAGACAATGCAAATGTAACATAACTCCAATTAAGCTACAGTAGGTCTTTGGTGGACTACAATAATAAGTAGCAGAACAGTATAGTAGATGGAACACTGTATTTTAAAAAATTTTATTTATTTACCTTTTTGGCATTTATAGGGCAATTTAATGTTTTCAAAACACTTTACATTGATTATTTCATTTGAGTCTCATATTACCTTTGACTTTATCTAATCTCCCTTTTTCCTCTTTTCCCCCTTCCTTTGATTTTTTTAATGTTAAAATTCTTATTTATTTTATTTTCTTGTTTACATCACTCATTTCCATGAGATTTTGAGTTACAAATTTTCTCCCCATCTTTCCCCTACCCACCACCTCAAAACAGCCATTCCACTGTATAGTCCCTCCCCCAATCTGCTCTCTCCTATGTCCTCCCCCATCACCCCTCTGACTTTCCAGTAGGGCAGGATGGGTCTCCCCCTAACCCAATGCCTGCATATCTGAATTCCCAGTTGCATGTAGTTAATAATTTTACACACACACACACATATGTATGTATATGTACATATATATGTGTATACAGAGAGAGAGAGAGAGAGTTAACATTTGATTATAGAACTTAAAATTCTAGATTCTTTCTCTTCTGCCCTCATCATCCACCCCCACTGAAAAGACAAGCTATTCAATACAGGCTGTACATGTATAGTTACAAAGAGCATCTCCACAATGGCCATATTGTGAGACAGTGATTATATGTCCCTCCTTCCTATCCCATCCCCTCTTGTTCTATTCTCTACCCTGTCCCTGTCCCTTTACAGAAGTGTGTATTTCCAGCAACCCTTTCTTCCACCCTGCCCTCCCCTCCATCATCCCACCTCTCATCCTCATCCCCTCTACTCTCCTGTGTGACAAGATACCCAGTTTAGAGTTTGTCATTCCTTCCCTAAGCCAAATTCAATGAGAGTAAGGTTGACCCTTTCCCTTTTGCCTTCCTGTTCTTCCCCTCCATTGTAAGAATTATCCCTAGCTTCTTCTATGTGAGATGATTAACCCCATTCTGTCTCTCCCTGTCTCCTCTTATTCTAATCCTCGTCCACCTCAGA
>CM053593.1:174305552-174343238 GCA_028646575.1 Pseudocheirus occidentalis | reverse complement strand
GGGGCAGGGAGCTCCTCCCTGCCCTGCTAGAAAGCTAGAGGGGTGTTGGAGGAGGGCATAAAAGGGAACAGATTGTGGGAGGGCTCTTACAGTGGGATCAATGTTCTGGGCTGGGGGTAGGGGCAAAAAGGGGAGAAAATTTGTAACCTTGTGGAAATGAATGATGTTACCAAGAAAATAAATTAAAATTAAAAGAAAAAAAGAAAATTAAGAGATCCTTATCAATTGGGGAATAGCGGAACAACATGTGATGTGACGTATGATTATGACAGAGTTCTATTGTACTGTAAGAAATGAAAAGACAGCTGGTTTCAGAAAAACCTGGGAAAGCAGATGCACAGCAAAATGAGCAGAGCCAGAAGAATATTGTACATAATAACAGCAATATTTGCAATGATGACTGGCTGTGAGATTTAACTCCTCTGATCAATGCAATGATCCAAGAAAATTCCGAAGGACTCATGTTGAAGAAACGCTATTCATCTCTAGACAGTAACAGATAAACTCTGAGTACAAACTGAACTATAATTTTTAACTTTATTTTTCTTACTTTTTATGACGTGAATAATATGGAAATATGTTTTGCGTGGTTTCACATTTATGATTGATAGCAGATTATTTAACTTCCTAGTGGTAGGTGCTGGAGAGAGGGAATTTAGAACTCAACGTTTTACAAAAAAAAAGAATATTAAAGAACAAATATATAAAACGAAACTGTAAAAACGCCTATTCATTCTTCTGCTATGTGTGGAAACTTAAGGCTTCAAAACATAATTTGCTATCAGAAATAAGCTGCAGTTAGTCCGTCAATCCACATTTACTAAACTCCTTTGTGTCAGGAACTGTCCTAAGGTCTGGAGATACAAAGAGAAAGCCAAGAGACAGTCTTTGCTCTTAAAGTACTCTATCTAATGGAGAAAACAAGGAGAAAAAAAACAACTATGTACAAACAAGTTAGAGACCAGATAAATTTGAAATAATTAATGGAGAGAAGACAGTAGAATTAAAAGGAAGCCAGAAAGCCTCCCTATAAAAAATGGATCTTAGCTGTGACTTCAAGGAGAGCAGCTAAGAGAGAAGGTAGAGCTGAGAAGTGAGAGTATTTCAGGTCTGAGAGATATCCAGTTAAAATGTTCAGTCAGGAGATAGACTATCTTGTTCTAGGAACAGTTAAGATGGTGTCACTGAATAAGAAAGTAGGGGGACAGTGGTGTAAAGGGTAAGAAGACTGGAAAGGTGGAGGGGAGCAGATTTGAAGGACTTTGAATGCCAATCAAATGATTGTATATTTCATCCTGGAGATAAGGAACCAGTGGAGTTTATTGAGTAAGGTGTGACATGGAGGTGACATGATCAAATCTGTTCTTTAGGAAGATTAATAAATTCAGGAGAATGGAATGGAACGGAGACACACTTGTGACAGATAAAAGAACTAGTAGGTTATTATAATAATCCAAGTCTGAGGCATTAAATAATCCACTCATTTCAAATACAAACCCAAGAGTACATTTCTATTGCTTCTTGATAATCAAGGTAGTGTTGCTCCATAAAGAAAATACATTTTTCCTAAATATAAAAGCTTTCTTAACTTTATCATGAAGATTCAATGTTACACGTCTACTTTTCCTTCCTTCAAAAATTTTACATCCTTGGAAAACTGACATTGTTTATCATTTGCTGTTTTACTCCTTATATTAAATAGCTAATAGTGTTCTTCATACTTCCAGAGTCATGGACATCTTTGGTTTGGTATGTTTGGCGGCCGAGTGTTCTGGATAATAGTTGCCTCCAGCGTTTCTCCTTACATTGCAATGAGCAGCATCCATGATTACAAAGTAAGAAAAAGTTATTTAAACATCAACTAATTTCATTCTAAGGGATAATTTTTATAACATACATCAGTTTTTGTCTTAAATAATATATAAATGTTTATATACATAGCACCTAGTTCAGTTCTCTTCTGCATGTCCCAGTATGTAATTGTTTAAAACCAGGTCCCAAGTTCTACCTACTAAGTAGATGCTTACTTATTCGCGAAGAAGGTTAGTGTTTGGCAAAGTGCTCTATATGTACCAGGTTCTTTAAATGTTGTTAGACCATTATTATATATGCACATTTTATGTAACTGTATTTATTAAACTTCAGACTTCAAAACTACTTTGTACCTCTTCTTCTTTTTTCAGATAAAAGCTCAATCCCAACTAAGGATTTCAGGCCTCTACCCTTCTGCATATTGGTGTGGGCAGGCCCTGGTGGATGTCCCCTTTTTCTGTTTGATTCTGTCTTTAATGCTTATATTTTTGTACATTTTTGAGTTCTCAATATTATCAGACATTTTGAATGACCCTAGAATAATGTTTGTTAAGGTAAGTGTTACAAATAAAACAGAAAAAAGATAGTGCCTATAATTAAAACAAAGAAATAATATGAAAAATATTTCAAAGTTTAAAATATTACATAAATGAAAACTGTAGAAGGCTTGATATCAAATTTATTTTGGAAACCTTTAGAAGCTTCCATATTTCCTGAAGAAATTTTGTTTTATTTATGTTTAATATAAATTTCTACCATTTTCAGGTTCTATTAGGCATTGGTTATGCAGCATCTAATGTCTCCTTCATGTATATGGTTTCGTTCATATTTCGCAAGACCAAGAGAAATAGAAACCTTTGGACTCTTTGCTTCTTTACTGTAAGTACATATAAATAATGCATTCATTTTTAAGAACTTTATATAAATCTGTGTAATCACTTTCATCTAAAAATGACTTGTAGAGTGAAATAATGTTATGGTAGAAATGCATTACATTGTTGTTAGATCATTGCACAGAAGCATAGAATGACTTGATTTCATTTGCATGATGATTTTCAAATGACTTAAGTTCCCCAGATAGCCATAAATTCCCAAAGAATATTCCCATTAATCTCACTTTTAATTCCACCAAAGAAAGAAAATAAAAGAATATAAGATTAATCATTTGACAGGAACCTCTGGGATCTGTCAGAAACCTCTGGAAGCATCCTATAATTAACATGTAAGATTATGTACTGCATATTGTGGAGTGGGGGAATGGGTGGGAGGGCTTGACATGGCTCAGTTGGAAAGACCTGGTTAGATTTGATCTGAGTGAGGTCTGTCCTTCTCTTAGAAAGGTGGAGGAGGGCCGTGTCTCCAGAGCCAGAATAATAGCTGGAGAAGAGGATCAGACAAAGTTCATGACTAGAAAAGATAAACAATCTTCCCTCCAGTCACCAAGTAGGGTGTTAGGCTAGGTTTATAAATGGCACAGTGGCTAGAGTGCTGGGCTTGTAGTCAAGAAGACTTGAGTTCGAATGTGACTAGCTTGTGTTATACTTGGACAAGTCACTTAACCTGTTTGTCTCAATTTTCTCAGCTGTAAGATGGGCATAATAATAGCACCTACCTCTCAGGGTTGTTGTGAGGATCAAATGGATAACATTGGTAAAGCACTTAGCACAGTGCTGGGAAATAACAGGCACCACAGAAATGCTTGTTTCTTTTTACTCAAATATCTTTAATCCGGGATCAGAAGAGAAGATGCTCGCTTGATTTCTTTTGAGAGGGAGGGGAATCATGGTCATATATTCCCCACCAGATAATACATACACAGGAGTGCATGAGGTATTCAGGGAGGACTAGCACTTATGATGTGAGGGCCTGCTGAGCCCTTTTCAGGGCTGTTCATGCACCTTTGGTGTTCATCTTCACCCAACTATCACCTATGGCTCCAAGAAGCTGTAGCAAGAGCCTAGGTCACACCTGGGTAAAACCATGCCAGTAGATGGGCTAAACTGGGTTGAGGGTAGCCAACAGGCTTCAAACTCATTGGTGAGTTAGGGGGATGTCTGCCCCAAGCATATGATAGTTTTTCCTAGAAGAACAGGTGAATGAGCACAATTTGTTCCAAAACTGTGAAGATGAAGTGTTTAGAGACTGATCACACATTGAACACATCAAGATCATCCAAAGCATCCCAGGCCATCAGCAGTCATCCTGACTTTGGTCTTTCTACTGGGCTTGGATGGCTCTGGAAGAGAGAGAATGAGGCTGTCGATTTTGTGCAACGGCCTTACTTCAGTCTAACTCACGAACAAGTCAAGATATCACCCCGTGATGTCATTGGTCCTCTTTGAAAAAGAAGGACAAATAACAGCAACTTACACAGAAGATTATATAAGAATAACAGATAACGAAATAGCAAATGGAAATTGAAGAAGTTCTACAGATAGGATACACAAAAGCCAATGAATCCTTCAGCTGGTGGTGAGATAAGCTCTCAGGCAAAACCTGGAAAGAGAGAAAGACCTAACTCAGCTAACTTTTATTATCCTCTAGAATTTCAGGCTCTGAAGGTCAAAGCCATTTATGGGGCCAGCTGCATAGACTATCTCTAAGGGACATAACAAATAAGGCACCTTGGAGAAGATCTAGCCTGGAGATGCTTTACAGAAACATTTCCAATAACCAAAAATTTGCCTTAACCACTCTGAAGTCTGAGGTTAACTAGAGAGACCTACAATTAAAAATTAAAGCAGAGTGCAACATCAGTCTAAATGTTAGGAATTTTCCTAACTGGGGACTTGGAGCAATTTTTATTGAATTTCTAACTTTCTGCCAAATTAAACTTCCTAAAGTAATAGAACATGGATTGTACCCATTCACTCCACCATCCCACCCCAGTCTTAAACTAATTATCATAACTGGATATTACATATACACAGTGTAAATAGAAGATAATCTTATAGGAAAGAACTATCGGGGGTGGGGGGGAGTAAGGGACAGTGAGAGAATCCTCCTGCAGCAGGCAGATTTGAGCTTCGAAGAAAGCCAGGAAAGTTAGAAATCAGAAGCAGATAAAGAGATTATTTTAGGCTTTAGAAATATTCATTGAAAAGTTACTGAATTAGGACATTAAGTGTCATGTGAGAAGAGCAGCAAGTAGGACAATGTTTCTGGATAGTCAGGAGAGTAAACTGCAAAGACTCCAAAGGTAAGGAGGTACATTGTAAAGGGCTTTAAATTCCCAACAGAGGATTTTATATTTAATCCTGAAAGTCATAGAGTTTATTGAGTAGGCAAATGACTTGGCCAGACCAGTGCTTTAGCAGCTTAATAGAGGATGGGCAGAAGAATGGGTAGAGATCTGAGACAAGGAGGCCAATTAGAAATCTATTTCAATAATACAGGTGAGAAGTGGTGAGAGCATGTAGAAGGGTGTGGCTAGATGATTCTACAGAAATGCAGATAGATAACATATGTAAAAATAACAAGATCTGACAATCTATTAGACACATAGAATGAGTAAAAATGAGACATCAATGACAACACTAAAGCTGGATCTTCTTGTCTTTAAGAGTAAAAATAAAGTAGGAGAAAAGGGAGGATTATGAGGGAATGCTAATTAGCTTCATTTCGGACATGTTGAGTTTAGGACTATAGGACATCCAATTTGAGATGTACAATATGTAGTTGATGATGTTGGGCTAGAACTCAGAAGAGATCTTGGGGTTGGGCATATAGATGTAGGAACCATTTGCAAAGACATGATAATTGAATCCATGGGAACTGATGAAGCCATCAAGCAATATGGAATAGAGGTAGAAGAGAAGATGCACAACAGAGCCTCGACAGATACATATAATTAGTGAAGGCGATCTCTATGAAGTTTTTGTTTTTTGTTTTTTGGAGGGGAGAGAGCAGGGAAATTGGGGGTTAAGTGACTGGCCCAAGGTCACAAAGCTATTAAGTGTTAAGCGTCCGAGGTCAGATTTGAAGTCAGGTACTCCTGATTCTAGGGCCAGTGCTATATTCACTGTGCCATTTAACCGCTCCCTGGATGAAAATTTAACAAAAGAAACTAAGGAGAGAATAGGCAAGTAGAAATGCCCAGAGAGGGTAATGGCATAAAATCAGATGGGAGGAAGTATTCAGGAAGGGAAGGTGATAGAAAGTATAAGAGACTGCACAGAAGTCTAGAAGGATGAAAATTGACAAAAGGTCATCATATTTGGAGATTAAGGATATACTATAATATATCCAGCCACTATCCAATTGATGGATACACAGTTGTTACTAGTATTTTAATATAACAAAAAATACAATGATAATTTTGGGGGGTATTTAGGTATCCTTTCTCTCTTTCTTTGATGTATATATCTAATGAAGGTATTACTGGGTCAATGTACATAGTTTAATGACTTGGAGGTATAGTTTATTGACTTTTGGTGTTTAAGTTTCAAAATGTATTTCAGAACATTTGGATAATAATCATTGAAAAAGGAAATTTTCTGCAGAGAGAGTGTCCCAGTTGATGGTTTAACTTTCTCATTGACTGCATTTATTTTATTTGTTCAAAAAACTTTTCAATATGATGCAACCCAAATTATTAATCTTATCTATCTGATCCTCTCCATTGGCTGTTTAGTCAAGAATTCATTGCTCTCCATAGTTGCTAAGATATATGATTCATTACTCTTCAAACATGCTTGTATGATCTTTCATATCTAGGTTATGTATCTCTCCATTTGGAGATCATGTAGTTTATGATATGAGGAGCTAGTCTAAACTTAATGTACGACACACTGCTTTCCATGTTTTCCAACAATTTTTGTCAGAGTCCTTATCCTTATGGGTTTTTTTTCACAATGAGAAGGAAAGAGAAGCAGAGAGAATGAGCATTTGTATAGCTCCTACTACGTTTCAGGCATTGTACTAAGAACTTTTTACAAATATTACCTCATTCAATCCTTATAATATCTTTTTAAGGTAGGTGCTATCTCCATTTTACAGTTGAGAAAACTGAGGCTAGCAGAGATTAAGTGATTTGCCTAGGGTCACACAGAGGGCAAATTTGAACTCAGGTCTTATGTGTCCAGGCACAAGTGTCTATCCCTTGTATTATGTCACTTCTGCCAGTGCCATTATATTTTATTGCTTATAGATCTTGTGTGCCTCATTGGTCTCTCTGATCAATTTTCCTAATTTTTTAAAACCAGTTCCAAATAGTTCTAATGATGATTTTCATTATGTAGTTTGAATTCTTGTACTGTTATCTTTCATTTCTTTTTCTTATGTCCCTTGAGAATCTTGATCTTTGGATCCTCCTGATATATTTTATTATTTTTGTCTAGTACTACAAAGTAGTATTTTGGTAGAGTGATTGTTGTAGTATTAAGTGTATACATTGATTTAGATAGCATTGTAATTTTAATTATCGTGGCATAGTCCAACCATGAACAATTAATATCTCTATAATTATTTAGATCTATGTGTTTTTTTCTGTAATGAAGCTCTTGTAGTTATATTTGTTTTGTTCCTGTGTGTCTTGGAAGCTGGAACCCAAGGTATTTGTTGTCATTTTGAATGGAATTCTTTTTTCTTTCTCTTCCTGCTGTTTTCTTATAATATCCAAATATGTGGATGATGCTTTATGTAGATTTATTTCAGACCTTGCTATTTACTGAAGCTATTAATTTCTTTATTTTTACTGTAATATTTAAAGTTCTCTAAATTGTTAAATAATCTGCAAAAGGCAATACTTTTTTCTTTGCCTAAGATTATTTTTTCATTTTTAAAATCTCTTATTACTATAGCTATTTCTAGGTCTATATCAAAAGCTATTGCATTTCTAAATCCACGTCAAATAATAGTGATTACAATGGGACATCTTTGTATTATTCATGACCATATGATAAGACCTCTACTGTTGCTCAATTACAGATATTGCTAATGGTTTTAGACAAATACTTTTAAAATTTGCTATATTAAGAAAGAATATATTTGGTGTTATGCTTTTTAATGTTCTTAACTACTATAATTTTACCAGAAGCTTTTTTACTTTTATTGATATAATCATGTTTTAAATTTTTTTATTTTATTGTAAAAGAAATGAATAAGAAATACAATAAGCATTTCCATAACATAGTAGAATGAAAACAAAAATTGCCCATGAAACTGCAAATCTAGTATGTATAATTTGCTATTTCTTTTATTTCTATTTTTTGCTTTATTTTTTTTGGAGGGGGGAAGGTAGGGCAATTGGGGTTAAGTGACTTGCTCAAGGTCATGTGACTAATTTTTTGTGTTAAGTGTCTGAGGCCAGATTTGAACATTCTCCTGACTCCAGGACTGGTGCTCTATTCAGTGAGCCACCTAGCCACTCTTATTCCTTGTAAATAAATAATAAAGTTATCATGCAACTTTCTTTTTTACCCTTTTTCCTTCCTTCACCACCTCTGTCCCATCTACCCCTGTATACAATGTTCTCTTGGTTCTGCTATTTCATTCTTCATTATTTCATGCAAATCTATGTTTTTCTAAGATTATCAAGTTCATCATTTCTTATAGAACAGTAGTATTCCACCACAATCCTATACTACAACTTGTTCAGTCATTCCTCAATTGATGGGCATCTCCACGGTTTCTAGTTCTTTGCCACTCAAAGAGATCTGTTTTAAATATTTTAGAACATGTAGGTTCTTTCCCCTTTTCCCTAATCATCTTTGGAAACAGAACTAGTAATGGTGTTGCTGAGTCAAAGAATAGAGTATTAGTACACACACACATATAATGTGTATAGGTATGTGTATGTATACATATATACATACATGTGTAAAATAATTCTATTCATATTTCTATCCCTCAGTTCTTTCTCTGGATGCATATAATGTCTTCCTTTGTAGTTAATTTCAATATCTGTAATAGTCAAAATGACTTAGTAGCTCAAAGTTGTACTTAAAACAATATAGTTGTTACTGCATACAATGTTCTCTTGGTTCTGCTATTTCATTCTTCATTATTTCATGAAAATATATGTTTTTTCTAAGATCATAGAGTTCATCATTTCTTATAGAACAGTAGTATTCCATCACAATCCTATACTACAACTTGTTCAATCATTCCCCAATTGATGGGCATCTCCACGGTTTCTAGTTCTTTGCCACCCAAAGAGATCTGTTTTAAATATTATAGGTTCTTTCCCCTTTTCCCTAATCATCTTTGGAAAGAGACCTAGTAGTGGTGTTGCAGGGTCAAAGGATAGAGTATTTGTTTATATGACTATAAATTGTTTTGATTTCTTCATTGGAAAACTGCCTGTTTATATCCTTTAACCATTTATCAGTTGGGGAATGACATATTCTTATAGATTTGACAAAATTCTTTATATATTTGGAATATGACACCTTTATCTGAGAAACTGTCTACAAACATTTCTCTCAATTTTCTGCTTTATGTGTGTTGGCTACAGATCTTGGCTACATATGTTTTATTTGTACAAACCCTTTTTAACTTAATGCATTTGACATTTTCTCTTTTATACTTTACACTTCTATTGTTTATTCATAATTGTTCCCTCATCCATAAATCTTATTGGAAATATGTTCCATAGACCTATATCATACACTTTTTTTTACCAAGATACAGTCAAAGTGGATATATGACCTAGATATGAAGAGAGATATTAGAACAAAAGTAATATTAAAACTATTAATATTTTTGAAACTTAGGAAATGTTTATATTAAGAAAATACCAAATTCTATAGTTTTCAACTTTTACTCTGACATTATCATGATTCCCTTTTAATATTTTCTTTCAGGTTATAATACTGTTGTTGAACTTTTATGGGGCCATCCAAAAGTTTCCCTTTACCCTTCCCTGGGTAATATTTGTACCCTTTTTTACACTGATGGGAATCTGTGATATTCTCGTTGAGGTAAGCAACACTAATGATTTTCGCAATGTATCAGAACATGTGAATTTTGGACAAAAAAGCTTTGTCACACGAAGGAAATCACCATTTTGATGTCCATGGTCCCAACCTGTTAAATAGTATGCAAATAAAACATTCAAACCGTGGTCTTGAGTTATTTCATATCTTTTCTACCTGCCTAAGTCAACATTTCTTTGAGCAATTTGCTCTCAAATTCTCTCTCAAGCAGAGTGCACCCTATTGGAATATACACACTCAAAACAAAAAACATTAATTTTCCCCACAACCATTTGGTAATAGTAGATGCTTTTTGGTTGGATATGCTTGTGCATATCTGGTGAAAGGGTGAGATATCACTAAGATATGATAGTTTTGCTATCTCCTTCCAGGTATAAAAATCCACATAGACAAATTCCTAAGATTTTGCTGGTCTGTGGCACAAGTTGTTAATAATTTCCTTTTATACATTTAGCACAAGTATTTTGGGAGCATCTGCAGCCAACTTAGGACAGAAAAATCTCCTTATAAGCTCTAAGATTTCTTCTTGACACATATGGTCAAAGTCATCATGTTAGTCATTTATGACAATATTGAGCCAAAGTTCCCTAGAGAGCTTTGGGTACCACCAGCAACTTCCTGGTTCCATGTATGGAATCAGTCACAGTTCAATGTAAAATTCCACTGCAAGACTCCAAATTCTGCCATCATTTCATTAGTAAAATACCTTCTGTTAACTGCAATTCAAGATGTTTGGTATCATTACTTTGATTTTTGATTTGTATCTCTTCTCTCAGCTTTTTATCACCCACTTTTTATTGCTGCCAGGCATTCTCAGACAACCATGCTGAGGAAAATTGGTTAGATGAAGTAAGGCTTTTATATGTATTTAGCATGCTGCTTAGTGTAAGTTTTGAGCTCTTGGCTATACTTTTACCTGATTCTAGTCCAGCTTATTTGGGTATCACAGATTCCTCTTCTATCTTTTTCTCTTATAGTCTCAAGTCTACTTTTCTAAGATGTTTTACCAACGCATCTACATACATCTTGTTCTCCTTCTTCAGTCATGTCTGACTCTGTGACCCCATTTGGGGTTTTCTTGGCAAATATACACACCCTTTTTCTCTTTCTTTCATGGTTTCTTTCTTTCTTGGTTCCTTTCTTTCTTTCGCTTTCTTTCTTGGTTTCTTTCTTTCTTTTTATTTCTTTTGCTTTTGGAGGGGGAAGGTAGGGCAATGTGGTTAATAGGGTTAAGTGACTTGCCCAAGGCACATGGTTAGTAAGCGTTAAGTGTCTGAGGCTGGATTTGAACTCAGGTCATCCTGACTCGAGGTCTGGCGCTCTATTCACTGCACCAACTAGCCACGCCAAGAATGTTTTCTCTAAGCTAATTTTATAGATGAGAAAACTGAGGCAAATAAGGTTAAGCAACTTTTCCAGGGTAAGTTTCTGAGACTGCATTTGAATTCAGATCTTACTGACCCCAGGCCTGACATTCTATCCACTGTGCCACATAAGTATCTGTCTTATTTCAAGATTTTTTGCAGTAGTCTCTGTGCCTTCAGAAGAAGGAAGGCCATGTACCTAGCCCTGGTTGAATCTCTAAAGTACAATTTTACCTATCTTCTCAGGGCTACCACACTTCTCTGCATCTGACTCTGAAAGTTTTGATCCAACATGAACAGGTTCTCCACAGGCTTCTCTCCTTTGTGTTACTAAATATTAATATTAAAAATAAAATTAGCGTCAGCTTCTTTTTTCATACATCTCATCCTATATATTCATGCCCAAGACATCTCATTTCCACTGAGGTTGTTCCTCTTAGTCTCTCTGTCATTTTCATCACTTTGTTTGGCTCAGAGTTCTCTCCATGTCTCAGACCAACAGCTGCCTGTTCAACCCAAGCCTTCCAGTGTTGTTCTCCTAGTAGAAGACATGGCTCATGTCTAGAGAAAATGCCAATTTAGCATCTATAATGTCTGTTTACCATAGGAAATATGGCCTCAGCCTTGCTCACAGATGAAGTTATATGTCTGGATTTTTTTTTTAGAGTTTTCAATTTCTCTGTGGAAGGCCTTATTTGATTAGAAGGGTTTCTATATCTTTAAGCAATTGTTTCTCCTTGGAGGGTTAACCTCCATGAAACTTCTAAGAACAATTCTCTACTGTCAATTCCAAGCATATTTTCATGATCAAAATTCCCAGGTATTAGTAGAAAAACCTCTAAATTATGTCACCTGACTTAATATTAGTGACCTTAATTGATTATATAATTATTCTTCAAGCCTTTTACTTTTCTGTCCAATATCCTTAAAATGTCCTCATTCTTAAGACCTACTTAAAAGAGTTCTATTCTTTTCATCTATTGTAAGACAATACCTATCAATTACACAAGTTATCTTCTTTTCTGGAGATTGTTCCACGTATGCCCATACTGATGACCCAAATAAATACTGTATTAATGCAAACAATAATTGTATAGTACTATAACAGAAACACTCTTTTGGATTAATATACAGTACTTCAACGATATAATATAGCAATAGACATGAATTCAAATCATGAAAAGAATAACAATGAATTTATCTTGTATTCACATATAGCAATTAGACATACAATTAGACAATATGTGTATACACACAAACACATACACTCACATCTATACACACATATTTTAAGGTTCAAGATGATTTCCTGGTTTCTCTCCCTTAGAAGGGAAGGTACCCCAAGCTTATACCAGCAGGCTTGACTCCTTCCTACCAAATGCAAGCTAAATTAAATATCATCATAGATAATATATAGTGAGTAAATTCACTTATCCAAGCATATAGCAAACAAAAATCATAGAAATTATATGGATTAGAATGTTCCAGAAAAATACTTTTTAAAAGCATAGCTTGAATAAATTCTTTGACTGGGACAAAGGTAGTTCAACTCAACCAAAAAAAAAAAAGGCATCCTAATCTCAGTCAGGAGGGAATTGCCCCAAATCTCTAAGGAAGCAAGCTTGATATCAGGGACTGTTTGAGGTATAAGCTCATCTATAAGTCTGTTGCTTTTCAATGTCTCTTTCTTGTCTCTTCATTTGTCTCCACAATTAGAGTTTAGAACCATGTGTATCTTCTCTTGAGGCAGGAATGAACATTTCTCCTCTCCAAAACTCTCATACCAACTTCACCCTCATTTGGGTATTTAAAAAATAATCATTCTCTCTACCAATTCAGAATCACACCTAAGCAGCAGTAGGCAAAATGTCCCTAGGGAAACTGGGTTGAACTGAACTGGAATAAGATTTAGACTATAAATATGGGAACAAAATATGCAAGGTTTCTTCTACCACATTCAGATAATGATTGTTCATAGACATGTAATTAACAAGGAAATTGAATGCCTGCATTCTAATTTATTTATTTATTAAATTGTTGAATTTCCACTTACCTATTATTTTCCTTTGGCAGCTCATCTGGTATTACAGACATAATTTTAATGGAGTTGCTACTAATATATTCTTCATAATCCTCATAGTAAGAACTTTCTCATTTTCCATTGCATTAAAGGGGACAATATTTGTTATACCATTGATTTGTTGTATTATGCCATTATGCCATTGTTATGTTATGCTATTGATGGTATATTATATCATTGATTTATATTATGCCATTGATCATATGTTATGCAATTGATTTATAATATACCATTCATTTTAATAGTACTTGACTTAATTTTAAAAATAAATTAATGAATTTATATTCTCTGACTTTATTTAGTTATGATGACTCTTAAAACTAGACTAATAATTGTGACTATCAAATAAATCTGACTTAAGTCTAAAATTTTGAACTTTGTCTAGTTTTGGGAGAAATCTTGGTTATGAATATTTAATTTTCCTGTCTCATTCTCACTGCTCATTAAAATGGGAGAACATCTAAGGAGGATCTTTAGAATGTGCATTTTATCTCTCAAATTTACAAAATGTTTTACATATTTACCTTGATACAAGATGAAACATTCTTCTTTCAATTAAAATATGGACATGATCTTTGCTATATTGTTAATAACTAGTTTTCTTTCTCTTCCTTCCTCCAGCCTTATTTTCATTGTATCATTTTTGTTTTTGCTCTACGGTATCTGGAAAAAATGTATTTTGGAAGAAAATCAGTAGGAATGGACCCTGTATTCAGGTTTGGAGAAAAACATAACTTGGTATTCAATTTTAGCATTAAAATTTAAAGTTTCCATGTTAAACAATTCAAAAAAGATGTATTGAATAATAGACCTCGGTCAAGCTGTATAGTGTTCTATTATTGTAGAAGTGGGTGAGTGAGGATAAAAAATATATTAGGTATGATCTCTGCAATTAAGGAAATTATATTTTACTTGTGAGGAAGAAAACTATAATCCTTGTAGTAATTAGCAATTATTTGTTTTTGAAATAGAGGGGAAGAAATCAGTGAGTATAATCGGAAAAGACTACAATGAAGTGGAGAAGTTGTGAAAGATGTGTAGGATTTCAGTAAAAAGAGAAAAGAGAAGGCATTTCAGACTTTAAAAACATCAAAAACCAAAGCACAGGGGTACAAATAATCAGTGATGTAAAAATTCTGAAAATAAAAAAAGCTGAAAACAAAGAAAAATTAATTAAAACACCGAATTATCTTTTGACAAGACAAATAAGATAGATAAATCAGGAATAATGAGTACAAAGAAACTATATTAATAACAAAATGCTAATCATATGATTTTAATCACAAATAAATCCTTTGAAAAATATGATGATTCATCATTTATTTTTTTTTCAAAAGCATAAGATTCTATCTATAATGAAGAACTAACATGAAACACCAGAAGCTTCCTCAGTAAAGTTAAGCAAAGGTGCCTATTGCCTCCACTATTATTAGTTTAGTGCTAGAAATGTTAGGTATCACTCTAATACGAAACAACAACAAGAACCTGATAACAAAACAGTAAGTCTAGGAAAAAAAGAAGTCAAAATTATATCTTCATTGAAACAAAATAACACCAAAAATACATGAAAATTATTCATTGTGGGTAGGCAATATCAATATAATATTAATGATAGGACTGATAAAAAAATGCCAATTTTGTTTCTATAACAGTCAAACTACTAAGGGATTATTTTATAGAATGAAACAAAATTTTATGAAAATTAATTTGGAAGAACTAATGGTGAAGAAGTTCAAGGAAAATATAGAAAAATTCAAGAACAAAGGAGGTCTATCATGATCAGATATTAAACTATTTTAAAAAGTAATAGGTATAAAAAGTTTGGCAGTAGTTAAAAATTTTAAATGTGTCAATAAAACAAAATAGAAAAACAATACCTAGAAGAAAATCTCAGTGTTCAACAACCCTAAAACAAACCAAGGCAAACAAACCAAACACCAATAACCAAAACACTAGTAAAAGGACATCCTATTCAACAAGGACTCATGGGAACACTGGAAAATTATTTGACAGAAAAAGACTAGAATCTTGCAAATCACACTAAATTCTAAATGGACAAATGATCTAATAGAAAATGCCATATCATACAACAAAGGATTAGGAGAATATGAAGAAGTATTTTCCATAACTATCTTGGTGGAAGGGGGGACTTCATGAGCAAAGGATAGCAAATATGAATAAAAACAAAAACAATTTTTAATATGTAAGCAGAATACTTTTTCAAAAAAAGTCAGTCCAACTAGAATAAGAAAAAAATTAAGATAAGAGGGGAAAAAAACAACCTTAAATCAATTGTATCAAATAAAAACACAACACATAGTTTTATTGACATAAATCCCAAGATTTTCAACACAAACATATGGCTAGCAGTCATTCCTCTACAGATAAATATTCAAACGACATGTACAAAAAATTTCAATAGATAAATTGAAAATAATCAACAATTGCATTAAAAATGTTATAAATGATTCAAAACAAGGGAAATGCAAACAAAAGAGTAAGGAGGCTCCACCATATCCAGGAAAAGGACAAAGATGATAAATTAAGGAAATAGTTGATATGGGAGGAATTCTGGGAAGACAGTCATCTTAATACATTATTGGTAGAGTTGTTAATTTGGCCAATAATTCTGGGGGGGGAAACAAAATTATGTAATCAAAGTCTCTCAACTTTTCATACTCAGTTTTCCCAATAATTGTAATCATGACAGTTGACATAACTCTTTAAATTTTACAAAGCACTTCTCATATATTATCTTATTTGAGCTCCATACCAGCCTACTGAGGTCAATACCACAGATATTATTATCATGATCTTGATTTGAGAAAACAGACAATATGGTTAAGTGACTTGCCCATGGTCTTAGAGCTATTAAGAGTCAGAGATGGTAGTTGAACAGTTTTATTTTTACTCCAAGATCAGCAATCAAACTTATCAGAAAAGTAAAAGACAAAAATTTGTATCTGATACAAAAAAATGTATCAGAGAAGTAAAAGATAAAACAAAGGACTCATATATACAGTATATCAAAATAATCATGGCAACACTTCCTTTGTTAGTGGGAAAGAAAGAAAAAGAAAAGAAAAGAAAAAATCTAGAAAGAAAATATGTGCCCATTGATTGGGGAATGGTATATACAAGTCATATTTGAATAAAATGATATATTATTATCACAAACTGAATGAATTGGGAGAAACATGGGAAGACCTATGTAATAATGTTAATGAAAAGGAACTGAACTTATATTAAGGTCAATGACCAACACTGGTTCCACCAAGGACAGAAGATGCAACAAATCTCTTTCTTTGTAGAAGGGTAGGGGACTATAGGTTCCAAATTACGCATGTGAGTTTGTTCTTGGTTAGTTTAGCTTAACTGTTTTGCTTCATGATAACTAGTGATTCTGGATCTGGGCAGAGGTAAGAGTTGTTGAAAAATTTCCATGTTATTAAAACCTAAAAGGGATAATTTAACAAATAGCAGTGATTGTGGTTTTCCAGGAAACATTAAATATAGCCTGACAGAGGAAAGCTATTTGTGTTGGTTAGTAGAATAAATTGAAGTTAGAGCCTTGGGACTAGATTGTGGGGTGATTTGAGAACCAGAAGAGGAGTTTGAATTTGAAAGAACAGGCAATAAGGAGCCACTGTTGTCTCTTAAGCAAGTGAGCGACAGAAAAACCCAATGTTAGGAAATATTATTTTGACAGTAAGAAAAAGGATACATTGGAATCAGGATGAAACAGATAATAAGGTCAGTAAGGCCTCTGTTGCAATAATATAGGCATAATGGCCTAGATTGCAATGAGAGCAGTGAAGGGCAAATAAGGAGAAAATGTGATGTGGGTGGCAGGTAATAAGATTTGGTAATAGATCGGATTTAGGGGACAAAGAAGAGGGAAAGGTTAATTTTATCAATGCGTATAGCCTGTTGGTGTTGTTCAATCATTTGGTCAGGTACAATTCTTTGTTACCTTGTAGACCATAGTGTGTCTATGCTACTGTTCATGGGATCTTCTTTTTTTAGTTTTAAAAGTAAATTATTTAGTTTTAGTTTTCAACATTCACTTCCATAAGCTTTTAAGTTTCAAATTTTCTCTCTCTCCCTCTTCTCCCCTCTCTCAAGTTGGGGTGCAATCTGATATTGGCTCTATTTATGCATTAATATTAAACATTTTTTCACATTAGTTATGATGTAAAGAAAAATTAGAACTAATGGGAAGAACCACAAAAAAGAAGAAACAAAACAAAACAATAAAAGGAGAGCAAATAGTATGCTTCCATCCTCATTCAGACACTAAAGTTCTTTCTCTGGATGTGGATAGCATTTTCCATCCCGAGTCTTTTGGAGCTATCTCAGATTCTTGCATTGCTGAGAAGAGCTAAGTCTGCCAATGTCAGCCATTGCACAACGTGGTTGTTACTGTGTACAATGTTCTTCTGGTTCTGCTCATTTCATTCAGTATGGGTTCATATAGGTCTTTCCAGGTTTTTCTGAAATTCAATTACTCATCATTTTATATAGCACAATAGTATTCCATTGCATTCATATGCCACAACTTATTCAGCCATTCCCCAATTGATGGACATCTGTTCCATTTCTTATTCTTGGTCACCACAAAAAGAGTTGCTATGAATATTTTTGTACATGTAGGTCTTTTACCCATTTGTATGATCACTTTGGGATGTAGACCAAGAAGTGGTGTTTCTTGGTCAAAGTGTATGCAGTTTTATAGCACTTTGGGCATAATTCCAAATTGCTCTTCAGAATTGTTGGATCTGTTCACAACTCCACCAACAATGAATTAGTGTTACAATTTTCCCACATCTTCTCCAGCATTTACTGTTTTCCTATTTTGCCACATTTGCCAATCTGATAGTGTGACATGATACCTCAGAGATGATTTGTTTTGCATTTCTCTAGTCAATAGTGATTCAGAGCATTTTTTCATATGACTACAGGTAGCTTTAATTTCTTCATCTGAAAAATACCTGTTCATATCCCTTGACTATTTATCAGTTGAGGAATGACCTGTATTCTTTCACGGGGTCTTCTTGGCAAAGATACTGAAGTGGTTTGCCATTTCTTTCTCCAGTGGTCATCTTTTGTTAGAACGTTTCACTATGACCCTGGGTATGGGTAACCCTGCATGACATAGCTCATAGTTTCATTAACCTATTCAAGCCTCTCTGCCATGACAAAGCAGTGATCTAGAAGGGGATGTAGAGCCTATAATATAGTAAGAAATATATTGATAGAGAAGAGATGCTGTTTTGGAGGAGAAGATAATTTAATCAAGTTAAGGATAACCATTTGTAGAAATTACTATGGTGGGTGGGGGTGGAGCACTATCTCCATGCCATACATTTCTATAACATTGCTTTGTTCTCTATAGAATTTCTCCATTACATAAAGATGCAGGTCCCAACCCAGAAGAACCAGAAGCTGAAGATGAGGACATTCAGGAAGAAAGAGAAAGAACAGCAAGTGCACTGACTACTTCCAATTTTGATGAGGTAAAATAAACAAACAAACAAATAAAAACCATTACTTACTTAGATACTTAAATATTTAGTTGGACCAATTATCAAGTAAACAATCTGCTCTCTACAATTTAAAGGTTAGTCCGTTTCTCTAATCCATATTTAATGTACACGTAAGACGTCCATTTGAAATGCCTCATATCTGATAAACAGTTTGAGCTCAGTCTAATTTGCTTGCAGACTCTCAGATTTAACTTATCCGAGATGATCCATGACCACATGGATATGCATATTTTTATCAATTTTTGATAAATGGAAATTTTTAAAAAATCCTCTTCAAATCATCAAGCTGTTCAGACACAAAGGAGGCATCACCCTGAATCTTTTACAAAGTGATTAGATCTTTTAAATTTATGCCACAGCTAACTTTTTGGCCCCCTTTTCAACCAAAATTCTCATAGTTCATCTGAAAAATTGTTTATTTTTTTTTCTTTTTTGGAGGGCAATTGGGGTCAAGTGACTTGCCCAAAGTCACACAGCTAGTCTTTGTGTCAAGTGTCTGAGGCCGCATTTGAACTCAGGTCCTCCTGACTCCAGGGCCGGTGCTCTACTCACTGCACCACCTAGCTGCCCCTGAAAATTGTTTCTTAACACAAAGATTTTAGCAGTTTTTAGTTTCTCAAAGTTAGTTCCTATGCCTTTCAGTCACCCAGCTGTTTACCTACAAAAGTGGTAATACCCGACATCTTTTACTGACTGATTCAATTATTTTCTTTACATAAAAGCATTCTTCTCCTTTCATTACCACCTTGCTCCATGTGAAAGAAGAGAACTTTAAAGAGACATAGTGCATAATTTTTGAGGGTGAGGAGAATAAATTGGTCCTGTATCATTTTGCATAATAGTCCTGTTTACAATGAACTGTTTTTGTCCTGTAACTGCTTAAGTCATGACTCTTTGTCTCTGAACTTAGTTCAGAGATTCAGCTGGTCTATAATTTTGGATTATAAAATCTTTAAAAATCTGGCTTTCCTGATAATCACTGATCTATTCTTTTTTTAGGTTTAATGGATATATTTTTCCATTTATGCAAAATATTTTTTTGTTAATTTATTGACAAGTCTTACTTTAATCCACTTAGAGCAGCACTTCTCAACCTGTGGGTCGTAATCCCTTTGGGGGTTGCCTAAGACCATCAGAAAACACATATTTCCTATGGTCTTAGGAACTGAGACACCATTGTCTATCTGTCTCCAGGTGGGTCTGCCCACATGCAGATACACTCACATAGGAGTTGTAAAGGGTCTTGGCATTAGGAAGGTTGAGAACCACTGATTCAGAGAAAATATTACATCTCATTAAACTTATACATTGATAATTATCACTTACACTTTGACAATTCAACAGAACATCCAACCTCCCTAGTTTTACAAATCAGGAAACTGAAGCATAGAACAGCTCACTCACCCAGGGTCAGAGAGGCATTGAATGGCAATGCTAAATCTGAACCCAGGTTGTGTGACTCCTATCCCAGCACACCCTCCTACCTCTCATGGATCTGTGATATAATCAATGGTGCTGCACCACTAGTATAGAATTAACCCTGGATGCTGTCTTATCTGGTGCAATTCTTATCAATGTCTTATCACAAATTCTATACCAAGGATTTATTCAACATATTGGAAGCCATATCCTTTGGTATAATAAAAAACAAACACACTTAGTCTCTTCATATCCATTTGTTGTCCGTCATTCTCACTAGATGTCCACCCACTTCTTTTTCAAGTCGTGCATATCTTTGATAATGTCATTGTATGTCACTTCTAGAATGTAAGTCACTATTGTTAGCCTACTTGCTGACTTTGTATGTTTCCATTGCTTTATGAGTCATCTCTAATTTCTATTCTTTAGAGATTATGATGTTCCATGACTCAAACCCATAGATCATGAAAACAATGATATTACAAAAATTGACTTTTGCAGACTTCAGAATTTTGACATTACCCAAAATGTATGTAGTTATTCCAGTGACCATTCATGCATGAATAAAGAGCATTTCCTCCTAAACATGAACACATGGTGGGACAGTGCTCTTAACTACATCATACTCATGCTGCCCCCCGTATATCCTGCTTTGGTTCATAGCTTGAGACAGAGAATGGGGTTGAGCCAGAGAGAAAGAAGCATTCAAGTAAGAACTATGGAAAAATAAAAATTGTCTTTTTCAGAAACCTCTAATTATTGCTAGCTGTCTACGCAAGGAATATGAAAGCAAGAAAAGTTGTTTTGCAAAGAAAAAGAAGAAACTGGCTATAAGAAACATCTCTTTCTGTGTTAAAAAAGGTTTGAAATAATAAATCCTTTGGTAGTGTCCTCCCCCCCCACACACACATCTTCTAGGCTTAGGATCTTTGAGGGTTCTGGTTCTTGGGCAACATTGGAGACTAATAGTTAATATAATTGTACCCCATATGTAAGTAGTGCAAATGTGTCTGTACCGTTAATGTAAAACAGTTTTGATAAAAAGAGCAGCTATTTCCTAGAATAGGAAAATAATTATACCTCCATTAAAGTTATAAACTTCCTGTTGATGTGCATGATAATGAACTCCAAGCAGAAGAGATTGTTATGATTTAAAAACCGACTAAGCCTACACCACTTTCTCTGAATGAGCTACTGAATAAACTGTTAAATTAATCAAGATTTTGATTACAAGTTGTAAAGAAAAGGCCCCAGAAAGGTTGCCATATCCACATAATTCCTGGTCTGTAAGGGATATAAGGGAAAAGGAAACAGAGTCCCTCATTTCCGTTCCATTGTAATGACTGCTATGGTGACAAATAGTGAAAAGTCAATGCAGTAGCTCCAAGAACACTTCTTGCTCTCTTGGTCTCTAGGGAACATTTGTGTAGAATGTTGGGAAATTAACCCGATGATAAACTGACTTTCAGTCACTCTTCCTTTCAGGTGAGGTCCTGGGGCTGCTAGGACACAATGGAGCTGGCAAAAGTACAGCAATGAGAATGATAAGTGGAGATATAAGACCAACTGCAGGAAAGGTATGGGGAACAGGAGGAACTTATTTTGAAGAATGATGCCCATAAGATAAATTTTTCGAATGCTGACATTCATTTTTAGATTTTTGCATCTTGTCCCTTCTGTGGCCTTTGGTAGTCAATGGTCCTCTTTTTGCTGTGCTCTTCTCTTTAGGTTTTCATGACACTACTCTCTCCTGGTTCTCCTCCTGCCTGTCTGATGGCTCCTTCTCAGGATCCTTTGTCACATCTTCATCCAGCTCATGCCTACTAACCCCGAATGTCCTAGAAGGCCCTCTTCTCTTCTTCTACTCTACCTATTTCACTTGTGATCTCATCAGCTCCTATATTGTCAATTATCATCTCTTTGCTAATGATTCTCAGATCTACTTATATAACCCAATGTTTTGTCCTGAATCCCAGACTCACATTTCCAACGGCCCACTAGATATCTCAAACTAGATGTCATATAGACATCTCAACATGCCCAAAGTCAAACTCATTATCTTTACCTCCAAATATTCCCCTTTCCAAACTTCCCTATTACAATCAAGGACAATCCATTATCCTCTTAGTTACCCAATCTCAGAACCTAGGAGTAAACCTTCAGTCCTCATTCTCTTTCAGTCTTCATATCCAGTTGGTGGCCAAGTCCTGTCATTTCCACTTTTGTAAATCACTCCCAAACTTCTTTTCTCCTCTGACTCTGATGCTACCCTGATGGAGACCTTTGTCAACTCATTCCTGAATTACTGCAATAGCCTACTGGTTGGTCTCCCAGCCTCAAGTGTTTCCTCACTCCAATCCATTTTCTATTCTGCTATCAAAGCGATCATCCTAAAGTGCAGTTCTGATTGTACCTCCCTTCCTCCTATTCAATAAACTCTAGTTATTCTCTATCACTTCAAGGATCAAATATAAAATACTCTGGCATTCAGATCCTCATAACCTGCCCTCCCTTACTTTTCCAGTATTCTTACATGTTGTACCCAACTAAGGTACTCTATAATCTAGTAACAATGGCTTCCTTGATGTTTCCCTAGCAAGATACTCCATATTCAGAGTCTGGGTACTTTCATTGACTGTCCCTCATGTCTGGACCTCATTGTTACTTTCTGGTCTTCCTGACTTCCTTCATGTACCAGCTTGAATGCCAGCAGTTCTCAACCTGTGGGTTGCAACCCCTTTGAGAAAACAAATATTTCCGATGGTCTTAGGAACCTGAACACCACTCCTCTATCCATCTCCAGGCAGGTCCACCCACATGCAGACACTCCCACATACGAGTATTAAAGGTTATTAGGAAGGTTGAGAACCATTGGTCTAGAGGAAACCTTTCCTGATCCCACTTAATTCTAGTTCCCTCTTTTGATCATCCCAGTTTATCTTATAAATATCTTGTTGTACATACTTTTTTTCATGTTGTCTTCCCCATCAGAATGTGAACCTCTTGAAAGCAGGGACTGTCTTTTGCCTTTCTTTGTATCCTTAGTGCTAAGCATAGTGCCTGGCATCAATAAATGCTAACCAACTGACTTAGCAGTTTAAGACATAACATATAGTAAATGAATAGATGACTTTCCAAACTAATACTACTATGGAATAAAAATCATACCCCAAACTTTGGTTAAACAAGAAAATCAACCTGACCAAGCTGGGGAAATCTAGTTGTCCCTACCTTTTAAAGAACTGAAATGCCTTATATTCATCAGTCAATAAGAATAATTGAACATGAGAGAGGACGAAACATTTTTTTTGGGTGCAGACAGTCTAAATTGAGACATCTTGCAAAGGATAAAATATAGACAGTTATTACTGAAACAAAGGCATCAACTTAAAAGTTGCTTAAGGATCACTTAGATTAAGCTGGCTTTAACAGCTGGACACCATCTTCTTGGACATGAAATGTTTCATATTTTATGGTTATGTAAGTAGGGAGGGGAAAGGGAAACTGGATCACATTTCCTCATTTAAATCCCCACAAAAAAGAACAGTTTTCAAATTGAGATAACTCAAGCCAAGGCTTGAGTAATTTATATCAGGAACCTCTTTGGCAGTCTAGTGAAAGCTAATACTCTCATTTCTCACCTATAAGAAGGATGCGCTAAAGGAAATGCTAAATTGCAGTTAAAAATGTATTTTTTTGTATCCAGATTCATAGAAACCTTGAAATTTTTCCATGGACTCCTTGGGTGTCTATGAATGCTAGGTTAAGAACTCCTGATCTATGGGGAAAACTGGAAAGTAGTGTGGCAGAAAGCAGGGATAAACTAGCATCTTACCCATTATACCCCATTAAATCCAACCCTTCTCTTCCCTGAAGCCTCCTTCTCTGTCCTTTCAGCAGATGATTTAGTCTCCTGCTTGACTAGGAAGACCAGGATCACCCTTTTCTAGCATAGCTCACCCTTCTTTCACATCATCGTTGACCTTCTCCTTTAAAAAAAATCATAGAGAATGAGACAGATCTTGTGTTGGTCAAAACCCGCCTTTGCATTTGTGTATTTTGTACCATTCCCTCTTTTTTTTTTTGGGAACCTACACAATTACTTCTCTCAATTTACCTTCTCTCATCTACTTTTTTTCACACTATTAATTCCAAGTATACCCAGATGCTGACATTTACCCCCAAACAATCTTTCTACTGTCTTTTCCTTTTCATTGCTAAACTTCTAAGAAGGAAGTTGATACTTGACAAAATCCACCTCCTTACCACCCAACTAATGCAAAACCCCTCATAATCTCCCTTTAAAATGAGTTCTTAACCTGAGATCTATGAACTTGAAATATATAGATGATATTGGAATGGAGAACTTATATTACAATAAAACTGGTTATTTTACAATATTCCATTTTATTTTATGCTTTTAAAAATGTTATCCTAAGAAGGGGGTTCATAGCTTTCATCAGACTTCCAAAAGAATCTGCAATAAATAAAAATGTGGTTAGGAATTCTTTCTCTAGACTCATCCTATTGAAACTGAACTCTCAAAACACACAGTGGATTCTTCATTACTTAATCCTTTTATAAATCCGTATCCTACTTGACTTTTCTGAAGCATTCAATACTGTCTTGTTCTCTTGGTTCCCCCTGGACCTTGGCTTCTCTCTTGGCTTTCACAGCCTTCCTCTACTTGCTAGCCTGTAATCTGTCTGATTTCCTCTGCTTTTTCAGTTTTCCTCAATATTTCATCTGTTTTCATCTGATTACTAAGTGATCATCTAAGTCATCTTTGTTGTTGTTTTAACTGAATCTCTCCTTAAAATGAATTTTTCCCTGAACTTCTATTTCTATAGCATCATTCTTCTAGCTTCTCAAGTTCAAAATCCTACAGTTATCTTTGACTCTTCCCCACTGCACCCTTCCCAAATGATCAGTCACATAGTCAATTTGATTTGAGCTTTTGAATGTCTATTGAATCCTACTCTATTTCAAATCCCAGTGGCTGGTCTACATTTCTGGCTACCTTGATAGTTTACTATTTATTCACTACACTTATCTCTTCCTCCTTTCAATCCAGCATATATACTGCTGTCAACTGTTCAACCTAAAATACTGCTTTACCCATTTTACTTACCATGTGCAAAAACCATTAGGGGAACCATGTCCTTTAGAATGACATCCAAAACTCTTAGTCTGGCATTCAAGGTCCTCTTTAATCTGGTCTTTATTTTTATTGTTCAGTTGTTTTGGTCATGTCTGACTCTGGGTCTTCTCAGCAAAGATCCTGGAGTGTTTTATCATTTTCTTCTCCAGCTCATTTTATAGATGAGGAAACAGAGGCAAACAGAGTCAAGTGACCTGCATAGGGTCACACAATTAGCAAGTATCTGAGACCAGATTTGAATTCAGGAAGAGTCTTCCTGATTCTAGGCACAGTGCTCTATCTACTGCACCATTCAGCTGTCTTTGTTTACTGTAACCTTACGCTTTCCTACTATGATGCAAAATTTTTATTGCAGCCAAATAAATCTATCTCCTAACACACCATATGTTTTGCATAGTTGCTTGTATTATTCTTATCTCACTTAAAATGTCCTGCTAATTCCTTTCTGCTTTAAAAGACTAGAGGTTTGGGAAAGCAAATAAATATCTATTAAGTGCCTACTATGTGCTAAGCATTTTTAAAAATATCTCATTTGATCCTCACAACTGATCTGTGAGGTAGGTACTCTTTTTATCCCCTTTTTACAGTTGAGGAAACTGAGGTAGACAGATATTAAGTGACTTACCCAGCATCACACAGCTAGTAAGTGCCTTAGGCCAGATTGGAACTCAGGTCTTCCAGATGAACCTAGCACTCTATCTACTTTGCTACTTAATCTGCCTCCATGTAGGTTTAACCAGTACTGAGGGGGTTATTCTTTTGCATAACAATATCTTCCTACAGAAGTTGTAAAGAGATCAGTCACAGAGAACTCAGGTGGTAGGGAGAGCTTCAGAGAATGTTTGGGGCTTGAGCAGAGATTGGGTAAGATTTAGAAAAATAGGAAGAAGTAAGGAAGGAGAAAATATGTTTAAGGTGGGAGCCTATGTGGAAACAGAACATTAGATTAGTCTGCTTGCAAGACAGTGTTTGAGTAGGAAGTAGGAAAAGATGTTGCTGTAGAATTGGCAAGGATCAGAGTGAAGAGGGCCTTGAATGCCAGACTAAGACCCTTAGATTTCATTTAGTAGAAGGCAGAAGACCAATGATGAGTTTTGTCCATGATGAGGGGAATGCAAAATAACATTTTAGAAATATCATTTGGCAATGTATAGATTTCAGTAGGAGGAAGAAATGGTAGACAGGGAAATCAACTGATAAACCATTGTGATAGTCAAAGCTTAGAGGTGATGACGGTCAGAACTGGCCACTAAAAAACAGGAAAAAAAGTGTGTATGTGGGGTGGGGGGGAATGGGTTCTATAGAAATTACAAAGAAGGAATTAAAATGAACAATGGCTGACCAAATGTAGGGAAAGTTAGGAGGGGATGGTGAGTAAGGAGGAAGAATAAAGATTGACTCCAAGATCTTAATTGTGGGTACTTGGGAGAAATGAGAGTCTCACCGATAAAAATGACAGAGTAGTTAAGAGGAGTTCACTTTAAGTAAAAGATAATTAGTTTGATTTTAGATAGATGTAAAATGGAGTGATAACAGCATATCCAAGTGGGAATTTCAATCAGGCAATCAGTTTATTTTTCAGCAGAAATCGGTCAGAAATAGATCCGTAGAGATAGAGGTGATAATTGTAGCAATGAGAACATGTGAGATCACCATGCAACTCAATAAACATTTAATAAGCTCCTATTCAATACGAGACAATGTGCTATCTGTTAGAGCTGTAAAGAAGAAGAAACAAAGTCCTTATCCTCAAAAATGGATATAACACATACAAAGACAAGAATAACATAAGGTTGAACATGAGGAGACACAGGAGAAACCCAGACAAATGCTGCAGAAAAAAACTGAGGAAGGAGAACTCTGAGCTTGAGGAATCAGTCAGAGAACAGAAGATATTCATAAACCTGGCCTAAATCTTGAACAAAAAGAATCATTTTGATAGCCAAAGATAAAGACGTGTCTTTGTTTTTCTATAATTTAACTATCCTGAGCACACACATACACTTACACACATGGAGATGAGATGAGATAATTCTATATTGTTCTGAATAAGCAGAGCTGCGACTTAACTTGCTTTTGTGATTGTTAACAGTGTTTCTCCTCTCTTTTGGAAGAATTGTTTTCCTTTCAAACTGAGCTACAGGAAATATTGTAAAAGGAAGTAGTTAAGATAGTACAATCCTTCCCAATTCTAGTTGACTGATCATAGTCTCCTTTGGCCAAATTCTTATTCATTTGCCTAGAAAGAGCTAGGTCCAAGTTTCTCTGCCTGTTGGAGGAAGTTATAAAATGAATGATTTTATTTATATAGCTCAAGCACCCAGCCAGAGAAAATTTACTCCAGTAAAATGTTATAGTTGTAATTCTACCCGTCAGTACTATAATGATTAGCCATACTTTTCAAACTTAAAAGACAGGATAAAGAGAAAGACAAACGTAATCTTATGAAGTAGACATTTGGATAGCAGGCATATGCTTTCCTAGGGGTTGGAAAAAGGGAAAAGGAAGAAGGAAAATTGCAGGAATTACTGTCTTAGTGTGTAGAACAAGGAAAGATTCAGAGACACGGGTCCCCTCCTGTTGTATCTACCCTCTCCTTGATTTACCTACATGGTTCCATTTCTAGACTCTGAGGCTATGGAGCTCATGGCTGCTGCTACCTACTGCACAGCTTCTCTCCAAATCCCCAGCATTGCTTTTGTTTGTGACAGCTACCCCTGCATATCACACTCTGATCCCCATGCATTCACGTCACTACCATCACACTTGTTTCTGAGCTGCCCCTCTCATGCGCCTCACCATCCATTAGAATGGTCGAAGCTAGCTTGTAAAAGTCCAGACACTATTGGCATCAAAGTTAGTGGAACTCTTTTAGAAAGTTGGGGATAGAATCACTGGATGATTTCAGTCCTGATTAGCAAATTCCAACCTTTAACATCCATGCCTCCTTGACATCCATATACATACACACATGTTTATATAATGCTATATAATATATAAATCCGTGCTTTTTTTCCCTACTAACATATATATGTATATAGTTGTCCAGCTATTTCTTGGTCATATCTCAGTCTTTGTGATCCCATTCTGGGTTTTCTTGGCAAATATACTAGAGTGATTTGCCATTTCCTTCTCCGGCTCATTTGACAGATGAGAAAACACAAGTAAACAGGGCTAAGTGACTTGCCCAGGGTCACATAGGTAGTAAGTGTTTGAAGTCAGATTTGAACTTAGGAAAATGAGTCTTCTTGACTTCCGGCCCAGCACTCTACATACTGCACTACCTAGCTGTCCATACATGCGCATTTATTACTACAAAAAGAATATTAATTACAACTCACACTTAGGTTTTATGTAATCTATATGATGGGGACAAGCAGTATTCATGGTCCATTCCACTCATTTGGCATTTAACAAGTACTGTCTTGTAGTGTTATTTATCTTTGTGCTCTAACTTTCTAATTTTACTGTAGAGACAGTGCTTTATGCCTGTTTATGAACCCATTTCCTATCATACTTGACTTGTACAAATGGTGGCTTCATTAACTGTTTGGTGTTGATGCTGATGACAGCTTATGAAGGAGAGGAAGATCCTTTTCTCTATCTCCAACTTTTTACAAATACATGCATTGTAACAATGACCTGTCTTCTGGACATATGCCCAGCAGTTGTCAGAATCAGGTCTCATTCGGGTGCTGCTCAAGCCAGAGAGGAGAGTCAATCTGAGGAAAAAGGCAAAGAAAAATGACTATGAGTACTATGAAGGAAGGCCTATTTATTGAGTGTCCAGGACTGAGGAAGAGCACACCAGTGATTTTTTTTTCAAGGAAAGTGGGCTATCTAAGAATATTAATAGTAAATGTTAAGAAGATCAGGTTCTAGGTGTTTGGAAACAAGGCAAAGAAAATTGAGGTTACTAGGGCAGTAGATAATGAGATCGAGAACCATAAACTCAGTCACTACATGACAGAATCATAAAGATCAGAGCTTCAAGAAGGCAGTTCAAATGAGATAATATTATTTTGGAGAGGGGAAAGCAAGACAATTGGGGTTAAGTGACTTGCCCAAAGTCACACACCTAGTAAATGTGTCAAGTGTCTGAGGCCAGATTTGAGCTCAGGTCCTCCTGACTCCAGGGCCGGTGCTCTGTTCACTGCACCCCTTATCCACTCCGATAATATCTGTTAAAAAAGGACTTAGCAGAGTGCCTGGCATATTGTAGGTTCTTTATAAATGCTTATTCTATTCTCCTTCCATTCCCTTCAAAAAAAGAACCTCCATCATGGTGAAGTGAGGGACACTATGAGAAGAGGCAATTTCCTGTAGATACTTCCTCTGCCTTTATATACATTAGTATTCACATAATTATTTTCTTTCATTCTTTCATCATAACCAAATTATTAGAGATTTATTCTTTACTCTATTCAGATGCAGATCATACAGAATATATTGCTGAAATGTGTGTGTTTATATATTCTACATAGATGATCTGAAAAATGGCTCTGTTATGTAGGTGGTGCTGAAAAGAAGCGTTACTCCCATGAATCAGCAAGGAGATGACATGCTCCAGTTCCTTGGCTACCGTGCTCAGGAAAACTCACTATGGAAAGACATTACAGTGAGAGAACACCTGGAGGTGTATGCTGCAGTAAAAGGGATGGATAAAGAAGATGCCAAAGTTGCGATTTCACGGTATGGAACAGAGAACCCATACCAATTCTCTCTAGGAAAAAAAATGTGGTTCTTTTATATATAACCAGGTATGGAGATTTGTAATGATATTCCTCACAAATCAAGGATCATCAGTGCTGGAGCTGGGATTGAACCAGAGGTGTACTGGAACCAGCTAAAAAGCTGATTGTTAAGTTTTCAGTGTGAGTATTTATACCTTAGACATGAGCACATGCTACAAATCAAACATCGGTTTATTGTTTTGTTGATTACGTAGACTTAAGAAAGTGACTGAGAAAATGGTAATGATGCAGAGTTTGTCAGGCAGTATATTTTCGCCCCCGGAGAGCCAATTTAACATTTATCAGCCCATCCCTGGATAGTTATGTACTTTCCTATGTCTCAATTTGTACAATACAGCCTATGAAGAAATAAATATGGACACATAAAATTGGCAAACAAAGCAAATCTAAATGAAATAATTGAAAACCATATAAACAGCAAATTTCAAAGCCAAAACCTTTTCCAAAGGTGAACAAACTACAGTCTGAAGGCCATACCTGACCTGTCTGCCCATAACGGCTTTTGAATTTTTAAATATAAAAAAGTTATATTTAAAAATACAAAGAACCTTTCTTACTTAGCTAAAGGACCATACAACAACAGGAGGGTAGGCCAAATTTGGCCTCTTGTTACAAGTTTTCTAGGAGGCACCAGAATTCTCTTGTGCTCAAATGAGCCTGTTTTCTGATATCCAGAACTGGGATTTTCAGAATGATCATGACCAACATTTCCAGTTACAGTTATGCCTCCCACACCACAATTTTGCCTGTCTCAGTTTCAATAAAGCACACATAAGAAATTAAGTGGTAATTTGGGGGGGGGAGTTTTGGAGAAGCTTCTAAAGCCAAGCACAAGCTTCTCTACTGAGAGCTGTTGCTATGAATAACTTTAATGTTCTGATCACATAGTATAGTGAACTCTCTATTTATTTAGCAATAAACTAAAGCAAAACATTCACAGGAACCAAAGTATATCATTCACAACAATATAACATAGCAGCTTATTACTAAGGTGGCCACATAGTCTTAAACAAAAATATAATTCAGTAAGTCACAGTCTCAGTCAATCAATATAAAGTACCCATCTAAAGTCTTACTTCATCTTGATTGGAGACTGGCTTCCAATTGTCTTTAATTTAATCATCTTTAAGGGGGTACAAGGTACAAAGGTATCCCACCCCTAGGTCACAGTAAATCATAATCTTGTCAGTTAGCACTAAGTACCCAAGTAGAGGTCCTTTCATCTTGACTTGAGGGTGACTTCCAAACTCCACAGCTCCTCTTCCATGCTACTGGCTCTTGCCTTAATTCACCCAACTGTCACCTGGTTTCACAGGTAGTTAGCTGTCAGGTCCTGTTCCAGCTCCTGTTCTAGTACCTGCTCAAACTCCTGTTTCAACTTGAAACTTACCATGACTAGTAAACTTCGAGCCATTCACAGTTTCTTTTTCTGAGAAGACAAAGCTTAACAGAGTCACAGCAATATTCACACACATTAAGTTTAGCAGAGTTACAACAATATTCACATACATTAAGTTTAGCAGAGTTACAACAATATTCACACACATCGCTGGCACTATCATCTCAATTCGTCACAAGTCAACAGACAGGGTGCTTCTGTCTGACAAAGTAACACAATTCAACAAACAGAATGCTTCTGTCTGACAAAATAACACAAACACAATCAACACGGACAGAATAGACAGATGGAATGTCAATACCACAAGTGTTCTCCCTCTCAGTTCTGCTTTTTTCCAAGTTGGTTCATACTTTCATATGTGATTCTGGCCATTTTCTCCCACATTAGACTCCGTGTGATGATGTTAGTTTCCAAGAAAGACTTGACACAATCAAAGGGAGGTTCAATGGCACTTGAATAGCTGAAACAAGGAACTAAGTACTTGAATAACTGAAACAAGGAGCAAAGTATTCATTTGCTTAGCATTACAAAGTGACAGATAGATGATACAGAAAAAGTCTGGAAACTCAGAAATGTATAAAATATATATATAATGTTAAGATGTTTTATCTTTTAAAATCATAATAATTCAGACTTCTTCTCTGATAGGAAGGGAGCACCAAAACATTTTTATGTGGCGTTTCCAGATTGTGGGAGTCTCTGTGCCACCAAACACTGTGATGTGGAAGGGATAACTGTACTCTCTTTTGGGGGCAGCTTCTCCCAATGTCTGCCAAGGGCATAGAGTATGATAACATATTCAGTGTATTTTCTATCAGATTAGCAGATGCTCTCACTCTTCAGGAATACATGAAATGTCCTGTCAATCAATTGTCACCAGGCATAAACCAAAAGGTATGTATTATGTGTGATGTTCTTTTAAGCACCACCATGGTAAGGCTAATCACAAACAGTGATTGTTTTCATTTCAGCTATGTTTTGCACTGAGTATCCTGGGAAATCCTTCTATAGTGCTTCTGGATGAACCATCAACTGGAATGGACCCAGAAGGGCAGCAGCAAATATGGTGAGAACAGTTATAATAAGCCTCAGCCCTAGAAGGAAGATATCTGATTGGACTTTAATCCTTTAGTTGGTTCTATTATAATTAAACCTTGAAAATTCTGTTTCCTTATTCACTCCAAGTGATCAACTGTAAGAAATAAACATTTAGCACCAAAAGATTCCTTGTCATTTCCTAACTTCTTAAAGAGGGCTATTCACTTAATGGGTGTCATCTCACTCAAAAATGAGGACCTGAAATTTGAGACAGAAAAGGGTCTCAGGCCCAGGGTCTCCCATTGCATTCTGGGCCACCTCCAGTCATCTTGATGAATATCTGGCTGTTGGACCCAGATGCTTCTAGAGGAGAACATGAGGCTGGTGACCTTGCATAGCTCTCCCTTGCTCAAATCAAAGTCAATTGTAAGTCATGTCATCATTTCCCTGATGTCATGGTTGTCTTTGAAAACAAAGGACAAACACAACCTGTGAGTAGTCCAAGCTTCCTGAATGGGAACCCAGCCAGTTGGGTAACTCAGCTCAGCCTCTCTCTATCCCTTTCCTTCTCGTCTTCAAAGGAAAGTAAATTTTGATGACTAGAAGCTGTCCAGTTAACTTGAGTTTTACTGTCTAGATTCCTTCTTTCCTTCTTTCCTTCTTTCCTTCTTTCCTTCCTTCCTTCCTTCCTTCCTTCCTTTCTTCCTTCCTTCCTTCCTTCCTTCCTTCCTTCCTCACTCTTTCACTTAAATCAAAGTCAATTATAAATCATGTCAACATTTCCCTGATGTCTTTGTCCTCTTCAAAACAGAACAAACACAACAACAACAACCACCTGAGGTTAAATAAACCACCTAAAATTCCTGTAAATCCTCTAAGGATTTTATTATCTTCCACACCTCTTCTGTCTTATAAATTTATTTTAACGTTTATTATTGATTAATTCAATAATTAATTCTCTCCTTTAATCCAAAATTCACTCATTGTTTTCTTTTCTTCAATTACTGCATCTACTTAGAGACAGGGAGCACAACTTACTTGGTCCTTTGCTACCCTGCCTTTTTCCTCTACAGAATCATTTCCTTTTTTTCTGTCTCAAATTCCCCAGACAAATTCATTTTGCTATGCCAAGTTTTACAGAAGCGTTAGCGTGTTTCCAGTAATTACAAGCATTTTCTTGGCTTCACTCCAGGCAGGCTATTCGAGCAACTGTTCAGACCAAAGAGAACTGTGTTATCCTCACTACACATTACATGTCAGAGGCTGAGGCTGTGTGTGACCGTGTGGCCATCATGGTGTCAGGACAACTACGGTGGGTGAATGTCCCATTTCAACTTCTTGAGTAAAGACTTAATAATGCAGGGAAAAGAGTGTTTCTTGTCAGGGCAGGGCTTCTGCTACCCTCCTCAATTTCATGATTTGCTGCATCTGCTGGTCTGGTTTAATAATGAGGCCTTGCTTCCCTTCTTCCCCCTTCCCCTCCCCCTCAACACTCACCATTAAAACACCAAAGAATAAGAGCAATCTACAGTGGTAGATTAAATAGCAAATACATTATTTTCACCTCTCTCTCTCTCTCTCTCTCTCTCTCTCTCTCTCTCTCTCTCATATCCCTATTTTTGGGTCCTAGATGTATTGGTTCTATCCAACATCTGAAAAGCAAATTTGGCCAGGATTATTTACTAGAAATAAAAGTGAAGGAACCTGGGCAAATAACACCCTTACACCTTGAGATTCTGAAGCTTTTTCCAAGAGCAGCTCAGCAAACAAGGTAAGGAAACATTTTCCTGTGGTGGAAAAAGTTAACTTTACTGTGGCATTAACTTTACTTGCTTTACTATAAATTTTAGTGTCGTTTGATTCCTGAGGAAGAGATAGATAATAGGAATGATTAGTTCCCCTGGGAATAGAGAAAAGAATAAATTGCTATCTCTAGAGAGTGATTATAAGACTACTGAGGGAAACAGTTATAGGTAATTCTTCCCTTTGAGAAGACTAGCTACTAGGCAAACCATACAATGAGTAACTTTTAACACTCAGAAAATGGAGAAGTAGAATAGAAGCTCCTTGAGGGCAATTCTATCTGTATTTTTTTCTTTTTGGAGGGGGAAGGCAGGGCAATTGGAGTTAAGTGACTTGCCCAAGGTCATACAGATAATAAGTGTTAAGTGTCTGAGGCCTGATTTGAATTGGAGTCCTCCTGACTCTAGGGCCAGTGCTCTATTCATTTCATCACCCAGCTGCCCCAATCCTGTTTTTTTATCTGTATTCCCAACTCTTAGGGTAGTGCCATTCACAAAATTAGTTACTTAATAATTGCTTGTTTGATTCATTGACTGATGAAGGAAGGAATATAAATTGTAAACTCCTTGAGGATAAAGACTGGCTTTTGCCTCTTTTTTATATCTTTTATGTATTATTTTATAACACTTATCTAAATAGCTGGCATATAGCAGACATATGAATAATTACTGATTGACAGTGAGGAAAAGTTGAAATGGTCAAATAAAATTTAAAAACCAAAAACCTAAGTCAATTTTGTTACATGAACAATCGATTTTGAATCACTACCAGTGGTGGGGAATCTACAACCTCAAGGCCAAAAGTGGCCTTTTAAGTCCTTAGTTGCAACCCTTTGAAGGAGACCAAGTTCTACTGAATAAATCCTTTTATTAAGGGGATTTGTTCTGTGAAGTTTGGATTTTGTCAAAGGGCCTCACTTAAGGACCTAAAGGGTCACATGCAGCCTCGAAGCCACAGATTCCCCACCACTGTGTAACTAGCCTAGCATCTAAAGACTGAGCATGGGTGAAAAATAAACAAATATAGTCCATATAAGCTTTGGTGTCTGTGTTGCTGATGAGGTACAGGCTCTGGGAACCCCCTTGAACTCTGATTGAATCTTTCCATTTGATGAGGCATTTGCATGAGGCCACAAACCTTTCATTATAGCTAGGCCCAAATCTCTGTTACTAGCCCAGCCTCCTTAATCCTTCCAAACCCTCCATTGTCTCATCTCCAGGTAGCCTCCAGCTACTTTCCACCTTAATCTCTCATCTCTGGAGTCTGACCTCATTTGACTCCTCCTGAAGACCTTCCCCAAACTCCTCCCCTAGACCACCCCTAGGTTCCTCCCACAACCTTTCTGTATATAAGACCTCATCTTGCTTCCGTGAGGTATGGGAGCACTGGGGAATGATGTAGCATAGACTCTGTGTCAGATGATTCTGGCTCTTTGTCTAGTACAGATACCGAGGCTCCGTAAGAGTCTATCCAACAGGGCAAATCTTTAATAAACTTTGCTTTTCTTTGGCTGAGAAAAGATTTGAGTAGAATTAATTTGGCAGGACCCAGCATGTTGGTATTTGGGGGTCTTTAGCACCCCTAGCCTATACCTCAACATTTCATATTTCCCTTACCTCATCGTTGCAATTCTTACTTTCACTGATGAGTCTGGTCCCTGAGCATATCTTCTCTTCAAGGTTCTAGTCTAGGGAGTAATCCAAAGTGGTTAGGGGATGTCTGGCTAATGTCATAGGCTCAGTCCTCCATTCTGCTGTGTACCTCCTTAAGATCAATTTCTGAGGATTGGTGCCTCAGTATCATTTAACCAAGTAATGTCAATTAACTTTTACAACAGGATATTTACTATAAAGATACAGTGGGAACAGAAGACAGAGATATTTCCCCCATCACCTAGGTGCTGCCTTTCTTCTATTTCTACCCCAATCACCAATTAAATGTGATAGTGGACTCTCATTTAAAGAATTTACTACCAAGCATTTGCCCTCACCACACTCACTTCCAAATGTGGCATAGTTAAGCTACTCCCCTGTCAGCTGCCTTTGCTCTAATGCTAGGTCAGGACTTATTTCCTTCCCTGGCTCGGCTGCCCTAAACTTCTGGCATTTCTTTTATCAGTAGACCTCTGGTGGCTCATTCTTCCAACCATTCAAAGCTCATAGGGTCTCAGTTAAGTCCATTCTATTTCTAATACCCCTTTACCTAAGACAGAAAGGAATAGGCATATTAGAGACAAAAAGAACAGCAGAAGCCTGTATTCATGGGTTCATGTAGACTTGGGTGGGTACAGTGGACCACTGGTGATAACTAGTTCTCTCTCTCTCTCTTCCATCAGGAAGCTCAGACTCATCCTTATGATTCCAGAAAAGAGAGAGAAGGAGAGGGAGGGAAGGAAGAGACAGACAGAGAGAGAGAGAGAGAGAGAGAGAGAGAGAGAGACTAGTTGGTGCCTTTTGAAAGCATACACAGTTTTGGTTTAGAAGTCAACCAAAAGTCTATTTCTTTAACATTTAGTTTGTTGACCAGAAATAGTCACAAGAGCTCCTGTTTCAAAATGGAGAGCTGGCTTTCTTTATTACATATTTTGGCACATTCAGAAGCCAACTCAACAAATACACATAGTTGGAGGACTGAGATTTTATTGGTGAATCTCTTGTTATACTCCCCACCCCCACTCTCTCCCAAATCAACATCAAGTTCTCTTATAGTCATTCTGTGGGAGATTGTGGTTCTACTTACTTCTCTTGACTAGTGTTTTCTGGGTGGAGCCAAGATGGCAGTGTAGAAGCACCAAGGTTCTGCAGCTCCCACATAGCCACCTCAAATACTCATAAAATATGACTCTAAACAAATTTTAGAGCTCCAAAACTCACAAAAATACAGAAAAAGACAGCCCCCGCTAAAGGCAGATTGGCAGGTGGGGCCCATCACAGTATACTGGGAGCCTAAACCATCCCTGACTGAAACCTCACCCCAGGGCAACCAGGAAGAGCCACAGCTGGAGCCTTCAGGAGAGTAGATCAGTAGCAGCTGTGGCAGTTTCCAGACTTATCAACCCATAAGAAACAAGGACTAAGTGAAAGGTCAGTAGGACTCAGCTGAAGTTGGGGGAGAAAAGCAGTCGGGCCAACATGAAGACTGCCTACAAGCTATAGATCAGCTTAAGAAGGATTTTGAAAACCAAATATGAGAAATGGAGGAAAATTTGGGAAGAGAAATGAGAATGATGCATCTGGGAAATTCGACTTTTTAAGGCATTCTTCTCCTCCTTGGCTTTCTGGGCCTCTTTTGCCATTTAAGTTCATCTATTTTTTTAAAGTGTTGTTTTCTTCAGTCAGGTTGTTGACTCTCTTTTCATGATTTTCTTGCATCA
>CM053593.1:174279427-174305052 GCA_028646575.1 Pseudocheirus occidentalis | reverse complement strand
GATATAATATAGAGACTTTCCTTGTTCTAAAGATTGTATATAATATTGTGAACTGTTGAAACTGTGAACATTGTACTGAATAAAGATTTGTAATGGAATAAACAGAGTGTTCATTAATACTATGTAATCCGAATCTTAAAAGCTCCTCACAGTAGCATTCTCTCAGAAATCTACTGCTGATTGGCTTTACACTCTCCAGCAAAACAGCTTCTGCCACCAGATTCTTGTTCCAAGAAATTCTGACTGTCCCTCTCTGGGGCTTTTCTTTATATACACATAGCATCAACTGCTTCCTGTTTCAGCCAACCCCTTCCTCTTATGTTAACAACAGGAGGCAGGAGTTCATACCTTCTGTTTCCCCATCAGAGACTTGTTCAATTACTAAGTGCTAAGTACCTGCTACCTTTGCCAACACAAAGGGATCTTCAAATTCAAATTACAGTACCATTACACTAAGACAAAATACTTTTTTATCATAACTTTTCCCTGGGATAAATTCTGATGATCATGGCAGAGGTTTTGTCTTTGGTAAGATGGTTGTGACTACTGCTAGCTTCCCAGTGGCCTTCCAAAACCAAGCCTCAGCTTTAGATGATACTATAGAACTACCTCAACTTAGACTATCTGCTAGTTTCTAAAGATAGAGTTAGGAATTATTGAGAGTGCCAGTTACACTTTATTCCAGATATTTCAGGCAACATTTTTATATTTCCTGTCAGGAAAAAACTGTTGCTCAGTTATTTCAGCTGTGTCTGACCTCATTTGGGATTTTCTTAGCAAAGATACTGGAGTGTTTTACCAATTCTTTCTGAGTGGGGTACACTCTTTGCACCCTCTGTGAAGACTCCTCAGAATGAGAAGGGAGAGAAACTATCTGGAAACCTGAGAGACTTTTCTAAGACTGGAGGGACTTGAGTTCTGGGTTTATACAACCTAGGACCCTTCCCTCCTTCCCTTGCTGTCATCAGCATTAGGCCCCTTTCAGGAGTTTTAGACCTCCACCCTTGCTTGTGACCTTTTCCTCTCTCTTGCTTTGGTGGATACCAAATAAGGACATGGATAATGCCTTGACTTCCTGTTCCACCTCCCAGCCAATAGAGATAGTGGTGGGCTTCTTTGTTATCCACCATTGGATTATATTTTGAGCCAAGACTGAGAGCCCACCTCCCAGTCAATGGGAGAAGACGACAGCCTGGGGGGAGGGGGCTTGACTGCATTAGGGTATAAATTCTTGTTCTGTCTTTTGTAACATGCCTCCTCTCCTTGATCCCCACCATGGAGAGGACTGCCCTCTTTCTGAAGGGGAAGAGAATAAAACTTCCTGTTCCTTCCTCAAGATACCTCTGACTCTTAATTTTTCTTGGTTAAGGGATTTTTGGGGTCCCTGTAAACCACACACTTCTTCAGTTCATTTTACAGGTGAGGAAACTGAGGCAAACAGAGTTTAGTAAGTTAGCCAGAGTTACACAGCTAGTAAGTACCTGAGATCAGATTTGAACTCAGATCTTTCTGATTCCAGGTCTGTGGGTTTATCCACTGCATCCAAAAGTGATATGGGTTGCTTTCAAAGGTGGTGAACCCTTTGATTCATTTCTCGCCACTTTTGACCTCAGTTCCCTCGAAATAAATGATGAGCTATGTCTCCTCAGCACTAAGCATACCTGGAATATGAGGCCTCATATTAGAGCATGATGTTTTCTGGTACTTCATCAGATATCAAGCCTTTGTTTCAGCTACAACACAATGAGGTAGACTTTATGGTCCTTGATCTTTTCAAAGATCATCTGTCTCTGACTGAGACTATTAGGCACTTCCTGTTCATAGAGTACAAAAAGGACATTGTTTACATCCAGGACAGCTAATCTTATTCTCAAGAAGCCCTATTACTAATATATCTTTGTATTTCAAGAAGCTGAGAATTATTGCAAAGAGCTATGGGTAGGCCAAATGTTATTAATCAAAACAACTATGGGAAAATGCATTCCGATAGGAACTTTGATGCTTTAGGCATTATAGTGTTAGTATTTTACAATTTTTTGAATAAACTTGTTATAATTATTTTTCTGTTAATATTTTACATTTTCCTCAAGTTATATCAAGATCTACCATTACATTGCTGAACTATATTATACACTTCCATTAATACTCCAGTTTTATATGCCTTAAATTATCTTGCCTATCCTGAACTCTCTTAGTTTGATTTATTTTTTTGTCCCTCTATAGACTGACAAAATGTTAAGCCTTGCAAAACAGCTGAGGAGAAACTTGTTTAAGGCAACAAAATCCAAGTTTGCGTTTCAGTGCATCTTCCTTTTTGGCTGCAATGAATGAAGCTATGCCTTGATCAAATGGAAATTATATTACTTTGGGTTAATTCTTCAAAGGAATCAATAGAATCCAGAGCAAGCTATAATAGCCAAAGTTGGTTACAGATGGCAGAGGTTAAAGCATATTTCCTTTGTGTTAAGAAATAAGTTAATTACAAGAGGTGAAAGTTACATGAGCTTCCAATTGCTCTATTAGATGATTCTGAGTAACTTTTATGGGAAGTTACTTTGGGGGAGGAATTAGTTATTAAGAATATGATTGATATTTGAAAACAGAGCGTATCAATGCAAATTTTTTATTCACTAGGAGACTGAACCCTTTGCACAGTTTTAGTGTCTGAAGTTCTTGAGTTATAATTGACTTCAAGAGTTCAATAGAGGTAGCATATTGAATAGTATCCTGGAATGCAGTCTTTAAGGACTAAAGTTACTTACTCAGATTTGTGTGTGTGTGCGTGCGTGTGTGTGTGTGCGCGCGCGTGCGCGTGTGTGTGTGTGTGTGTGGGCTTTACCTTCATGATAGTAGTTAACACTAGGGCGCTAGCAAAGGGATCTGTTTGAGTAATGAGAGAATTAAAGGATTTCAGGGCTAGATGAAGATTTAGTAACAAAATTTAGTCAAATCCATATTCAAAACAAATCTTTTTTGTTACATAGACAAATGGGCATGCAACTTCAGTTATAAGACCTCTGATGAGAATGAGATGCATTACTTCCTGAGGCAGCCCATTCTACATATGTAAAGGTAGTTCTAAGTGTAAGAGTAGGGTCAAAGTAGCTTGCCCCATTTTAACCTAGATAACTTGACAACATGTAAATATGTTTCAAATAATCAATTAATCCATCCTAAATTTAGATTAATTGATTATTTGAAACAGTTACATATTGTCAAGTTATCTAGGCTAAAAGTGTGAAAAGGCAATGGGAATTGCATGAGAACAAGTCAAAGAAATTTAGTTACACCCTAGAACTCTACAAATTATCAAATTAGTTGAGAAAGTAGAATCTTAAAAACTGGAGCAAGCATGACTTCTAGCACACTTCTCAAGAGGAACTTCAGGGCAAGGAGCAGCCTTGGCCAGATCCCCTTCCCTTCCCTCACCATTTGACCCTTTGACTAGAGAAGGAACTCATGAGCTTTGAAGGGTCTGAAAAACACTGGAAAATGCAAAATCCTTTCTGTTAATGAAAAATAAAAAGAAGTATCAAAACCCACCATGCACAGTTATATGCAAACAAAAATGAGAACAAAAAGAAAAAAAAAGGAATCCCTTCAAAAATATAAAATGCTGAAACTGTCATAAAAAACTAAATGTATATCTAAAATCATGCAATCTTAGAAACACAAAATGAATTATGTGTAAAGGAAGTACAAAAAACCCTCTTGTTTGAAAGATATATGATCTGTTTCTTTTCTAATTATTTTTATGGTGTAATCTTTAATATTAAAGTCACCTTCATTTTCCTAATTTATTTTAGATGTTGGTTAAAATGTTGGCCTAGACCTAATTTCTGCTGGACTGCTTTTGGTTTTACCAACAGTTCTTATCAAATAGGGAGCTTTGTTGTTTTTTTTTAAACTCTTTTTGGAGGTTTATTTAATACTGGGTCATTGGCTTCCATTGTTTCTTGTTCTCTCTTTCCATGCCATTGATCTACTTATGTATTTTTCAATCAAACCCCAATAGTGGTTTTTTTTAATGCTTGCTACTTTATAATATAGTTTGAGGTCTAATAGAGCTTTCTCTCCTTTCCTTCCTACCTTTTTTTTTGAGTGAATGGATAAGTGAAGCATATATTAAGTACTTGCTATTTCAGAGATGGAACATCTGGTCTTCAGCACACTACCTAATGCATAGTAGGAACTTAATAAATATTGATTGATTGATTCTAATGTAGGAAATGTTATACATGGAAGGTTTTCAGCTGAAAGCAACACTGAAATGTTCCACCATGATTAGGGAGTAGCAGCAAGGCAGATAGAAAAGCCTCTTTTAAAATGTTATTTCCACTGATGATATCAAATCAAACAATAGGCAATTATTCAGCACCTATTATGTATCAGGCATTGTGCTAAATGTTAGTGATACAAGAAGAAGCAAAAGACAAACCTTGTTTTCAAGGGGCTTACAATCTAATAGGGGAGAAAATGTGCGAACAAATATATACAAAGTAAGCAATATACAGGATACATAGGAAACAAGAGGAAAAAGCACTAGAATGAAGAGGGATTAGAAAAGGCTTCCTTCCCATAAAAGAAGTTTCTGTCATTAAACCATTTGACAGCAACTTTGGCTGCAGGACCTTTACCTTCCCTTCCCCTCTCCCCCACCAGTTTATCAATACCTATATGGTTCTTATAGGAATAGTAGCCAGACAAATCCATATGGATGATGAATGAGATTGTGTCTATCCTTTGTTTTTGAAGAGGACCATGGCATCTTGAAATGATGACTTTCATTTGTGTGAGGGGAGGCTGTGCAAGGTCACCAACTTCATTTTTTTCTCCAGAGCCAACTGGATCCAGTGACCAGATATTCATCAGAACAACTGGTAATGGGAGACCCTGGTCCCTTTTAGGCTAAGGCCTTTCCAGCTAGTGAGGAAACACCCATTCAGTGAAGAGGTCTCTTTAAGAAGTGAATATAAGGATGGTCCCTTTAATTAGAAAAAAAGAAAAAAATGGTGGAATAAAGGTAGGGACTTACTTGAAGTCTCCCCCAAATCCCTTCAAATCCCTTTTAAAAAATGTTGGAATACATTCTAGAGCCAAAGTCAACTTAGAAGGTCAGCTGGTATGCTCTCTTGGTCCTAGGTGAGAGAGGAGTACAGTTCAGCAAAGTTGTACCAGAACAGCCTCCAGTCTCAGCACACCTGGAGCAGGCCTTGGGAGTAACTGAATCAGAAGCCAAAGCAGTTGCTTCTGGAGTGCTCAGTATACAGACAGAATGTTTGAAAGTCACCTATTTCAACTTTGGGGAGCCAAGATGGTGGAGAAAGCAGTCACACTCACCCTCCCTTATTGACCTTGAAGAACTCAGAAAATACTTTCCCAGTGGAGCCAGCAGAAAGATGGTGTGCAGCAGTCTTTTAGCTTGGCAGCTAGGGGGACTAACAGAAAATATCCCTCTTACTGTGGCTGAAGGGAACCAGTACAGCATGGGAGGCATCCCAGTAAGACAGTAATAAGCCTCACATCAGCAAACCAGCAGGAGATACTAAGATCCATAGTGGTGGAGCAGGTAAGTGCCAACAGCAGGATCACCCTATATGCCTTTGCATAGCCAGGGAACCAGTGTGGAGAACAACCACATGCTCTGGTGGATGGTCATCCACCAGCAGCTGGACCTACCCATGCTCTAGTGCAGTTCCAGGTGAGGAGGGGACCTCCAATGGCCAGACCAGCCTTATACCAAACTCCCACATCTTAAGTATCAATGTAACCCTGGAGAAATGCAGAAAACCCCTACATGACCTAGGTACACACCAGCCTCCAAGAGCAACTCTAGTTCAACACCAGGTAATCTGTCAGACCCCTACAGTCTCTAGCTGCCAATACCAGTAATCAGGCCCTAACCCCCAGCACAAAAAGTATGGGACAATGCCCCTTGTGCCTCAGAAGTAGAGATAAATATTAAAAGTCAGGAAAAAAGCAAACACCGTGAGCAAAAAGCAACAAAGAAAAACAATAACTATAGGGAATTATTATTGTGACAGGGAAGATCAAAACATGAATTCAAGAAAGAAAAATATTGTCAGTATATCCACATCTGAAACCTCAAAGGGGAATATGAACTGATCTCAAACTCAAAAAAACTTCTTGGAAGGTCTCAGGAAGAATTTTAAAAGCCAAATAAGACAGGTAGAAGAAAAACTGAACAATTCCTTTAAAAATACAATTGACAAAATGGAAAAAAGCACACTGAAGAAAATTCTCTAAAAAGTAGAATTGTTAGAATAAGCAAAGAAGAAACAAAGCTATCACTATGCAAACAATATGATGATATACACAGAGAATCTTAGAGAATCAAGTAAAAAAACTATTTGAAATAATAAATAACTTTAGCAAAGTTGTAGAATATAAAATTAACCCACATAAATTCTCGGTATTTCTATATATTACAAACAATGCCCAAGAGCAAGAGATAGAAAGAGAAATTCCATTTAAGGTCATTGTAGACATTATAAAATAACAAACAAATCCAAGAACTATATGAACACAATTACAAAACACTTTTCACATGAATAAAGTCAGATTTAAATAACTGGAAAAACATCAGTTGCTCATGGGTAGGCCGAGCTAATATAATAAAAATGACAATTTTGCCGAAATTAATTTACTTTAGTGCCATACCAATCAAAGTACTGGAAAATTATTTTATAGAGCCAGAAAAAATAACAAAAAATCTGTCTGAAAGAATGAAAGGTCCAGAGTATTAAGGGAATTACTGAAAAAGAAATGCTAGGGAACGTAGCCATGCCACAACAGATCATAAATTTTATTATAAAGCAGCAGTCATCAAAACTACTTGGTACTGATTAAGAAACAGAGTGGTGGATCAGTGGAATAGACTAAGTACATAAGACACAGTAGTCAATCACTACAGTAATCTATTGTTTGATAAACCCAAAGACTCTAGCTCCTGAGATAAGAACTCACTATTTGACAGAAAATGATGAGAAAATTGGAAAATAGTATGGCAGGAACTGGGCATAGACCAATATCTTTCACCTTACACCAAAATAGTCAAAATGGTTACATGCTGTTACATCCTGTTGCTGGTGCAACAGGAAGGAGCAGAACAGGGAGGAGCTAATGACTATATATAAGGAGAAGCCCAAGATGGAAAAGAGTGGAATTGAGAAGGGGTATGGTTGAGAAGGGATATTCTCTTTGTCTCTTCTATTGTGTTTGTGATACTTTGTACAGAAGCCCTGGAGCCTTACTGGAAGCCTTGAAAGAGGATTTTCTTGTTGTCTGTTTACAGAAGTCCTGAAGGAAGGATTTGGAGGTCCTGGGACTATACTGACAATTTGTGTTGAGTTCTCAGACCTTGTTTGTGGGTCTGTGTTGATTTCACAGGCAGATAGTGAATTGATAATGGTGCTGATAATGTGTATGAATATTGTTTTGGCTGTGTTAAGCTTTGTCTTCCCCCAAACAGCAACAGTGAAGGACTTGAGGTGGACTGGACAGAGTAAGCTTCAATATGGAACAGGAACTGGACAAGGAACTAGACAAGGAGCTAGATGAGGAGCTGAGATCTGCTTACCTTTAAATCCAGGTGACAGTTGGGTAAATTCAGGCAAATGCTGGCACCATGGAAGAGGAAGCATGGAATCTGAGAGCCAGCCTTAAGTCAAGATGAAAAGACCTCTCCTTTGGTACTTAATGCTGACTGAGAAGATCATGATCTACCATGGCCTAGGGGTGAGAGAACTTTATACTTTGTATCTTATACCTCTTAAGGATGATTGAGTTAAGGATAATTGGAAACTAATCTCCATTCAAGAAGAAAGAAGACTTTTTGATTGAGAGATTAAGACAATGTTACCTAGGGTTGGAGAACTTTGTCCTTTGTACTTTATGTCCATTAAGGAGGCTTGCTCCTTAAGAATGTTTGAGCTAAGGACTTACTGAATGATATCTATTGTTTAAAACTATGTGGCCACTTTGGTGAAAACTATGTGTCCACTTTAGTGATAAGTTATGTTATAACACTGTGAATTCTGTACTTTGGGTTCTATGAATGTTTTTCTTTAGTTTACTGCTGACTAAATAGAGAGTTCACTATACTATGTGATCAGAACCTTAAAGCTATTTACAGCAAGAGTCCTCTGGAAAGCTGCTGGTGCTTGCTTTTACAATTGGGTAGTGACTGAACAAGTTGTGGTATGCTAATGTAATGGAATACTAATGTGCTATAAGAAATGATGAACAGGCAGACTTCAGAAAAACCTTGAAAGACTTGAATGAACCGATGCTGAATGAAGTGAGCAGAACCAGGAGAACATTATATACAGTTACAGCTGCATTGTGTGATGACTAAATTTGATAGACTTGGTTATTCTCAGCAACGTGGGGTTCTAAGACAACTCCAGAAGGCTCATGATGGAAAATGCTATCCACATCTAGAGAAAGAACTTTAAAGTCTGAATACAGATGGAAGCATACTATTTGCACTCTCTCTCTCTTTCTCTTTTGTTTTTTTCTTTCTTGTGGTTCATTCCATTGCTTATAATTCTTCTTTACAACATGACTAATGTGAAAATATGCTTAATATGAATGCATATGTAGAGCTTATATCAGATTGCATACTGTGTAGGGGAGAGGGGAAGGAGGAGGAGAAAATTTAAAACTCAAAAGCTCATGGAACTGAATGTTTTAAACTAAAAATTAATAAATAAATATTTTTTAAAAGTACAATTGGCCAAATGGAAAAGAAAGTACAAAAGCTAACTGAAGAAAACAATTCATTAAAAATTAGAATTGGGCAAGTGGAAGCTAATGACTGTATAAGACATCAAGAATCAGTCAAACAAAATCAAAAGACCAAAAAAAATAGAACAAACCTATAAAATATCTCTTTGGAAAAACAACTGACCTGGAAAAAAGATCCAGGATAGACAGTTTAAAAATTATTGTTCTACCTGAAAGCCACGATCAAAAAAAGAGCCTAGAGAGCATCTTTTAAGAAGCCATCAAGAAAACCTCAAGAACCAGAGGGTTAAATAACCATCAGAAGAACCCACTGATTACCTCCTAAAAGAGATGCCAAATTGAAAATGCCAAGGAATATTTCAGTCAGGATTATCAGGTCAAGGAGAAAATATTATAAGCAGCCAGAAAGAAACCATTTGGATATCATGGAATGACAATCAGGATTACTCAAGATTTCTACATTAAAAGATCAGAGGACTTGCAATATGATAACCTGTATGGCAAAAGAGATTGTATTACATCCAAGGATCAACCTCCCAGCAAAACTGAGCATAGTATTTCAGGGCAATAGATGAACATTCAATGAAATGGGTGACTTCCAGACCATACTGATGAAAAGACCAGAACTCAACAGAAAATTTGTTCTTCAAATACAAGAGTCAAGAGAGGTATCAAAAGGTAAACAGGAAAGAAAAAATAATTTTAAAAACCATGTTATTCAATAAAGGCAAACTGATTATATCCCTATATGGGAAGATAATACTTGCAGCTCTTGAGAACTGTATTTTTATTATGACATTTAGAAAGGATATATATAGACATAGGGTGTGGGTATAATTTGACTTTGTTATGATGATAAACAAACCTAATTAAGTGGTGAAAAGGGATTGTAATGGGAGAAGAGGAAAGCAGCCACCAAAAAGGGTAAATTATATCACAAGAAGAGGCAGAAAGACCTATCACAGAAGAGGGAAAGAAGGGAGGAAGACAAGCATTGTTTGAATCTTACTCTCATCAGATTTGACTCAAGGAGGGAATAACATACTCAGGTACAGAAATCTAACGGGTCCTATAGGCAATAGGAGAGGAAAAAAGTCAAAAGCAAAACTCTAGTGAGGAGGGAAAGGGAGAAAGGAGAAAGAAAACCATAAACAGGGTGGAAGTAGGATGGAGACAAAGACACAGATAGTAATCATAACTGTGAATGTGAATGGGATGAACGTTCCCATAAAGTGGAAGCAGATAGCCGATTGGATTAAAAACTATAATCCTACAATATGTTGTTTACAAGAAACACATTTGAAATGGAGAGATACACACAGAGTAAAGGTAAAAGGCTGGAGTAGAATATATTGTGCTTCAACTGAAGTCAAAAAGCAGGGAAAGCAATCCTGATCTGAGACAAAGCAAAAGAAAAATAGATCTAATTAAAAGAGATAAGGAAGGAAACTACATCCTGCTAAAAGGCACCTTAGACAATGAAGTAATATCATATATATGCACCAAGTAGTATAGTAAATAGTATAGCATACAAATTCTTAGAGGACAACTCCAAAAGACCCATGGTGGAAAGTGGATCCACATTCAGAAAAAGAACTATGGAGTTTGAATGCATATTGAAGCATATTATTTGCTCTGTCTCTCTTTTTTGTTCTTGTTCTTGTTTCTTCTTTCTCATGGTTTCTCCCATCGGTTCTAAGTCTTCTTTACATATTATATGCTGTCTTGAGGTGGAAAGGAGGGAAAGATGGGGAGAAAATTTGGAACTCAACATCTTATGGAGGTGAATGTCAAAAACTAAAACTAAAAAAATAAATAAATTTATTTAAAATACATTTTAAATATTTTAAATAAATATTTAAAATTAGTTTTTAAAAAATTAAACACTAAGTATATATGAGAAGACTTCCCTACCATTCTCCTTTGAAGAATCAGAGGTCTACAGGTGCAGAACATTACATGCATTTTCAGACTTTTTAAATATGCTGATTTGTTTAGCTGTTCCCCACACCGCTCATTTTTTTAAAATGTTATTTGATGGATGGTTTTGTTCTTGAACAAAGATAAATGGATGAATACTGAGATAAATTTTGGTGGTGTAAAACAAAAGAGATTGATAAAATTTGAATGAAAAATAAAATACAAAGCAAAGGTGGTGTAGTGGAAAGAGTGCCAGTCTGGGAGATGAGAAGACTCATCTTCATGTGTTCAAATCTGGCCTCAGATACTTACTAGCTGTGACCCTGCACAAATCACTTAACCCTGTTTGCCTCAGTTTTATCATCTGTAAGTTGAAATGGAGAAGTAAATGGCAAACCACTCCAACATCTTTGCTAAAAACAATAATAACAACAAACAAACCCAAATGGATCACAAAGAGTTGGAGACAGCTGAAAAATTACTGAACAACAAAAATCTCTATAAAAAATGACTGACCTCAAAAGTAGATCAATGAGAGATAACGTGAGCACTACTGGACTATCCGAAAGCTTTAACAACAACAACTGCAACAAAAAGAGCCTACTCATTATGTTTCAAAAACAATTTTCACAAAGTAACTGTCCAGACTTCTTCAGGTCAGAACAGGAAATTAAAATAGGAAGAAATCCTTAATTATGCCTGGAAAGAATTTCCAGAATAAAGTATCCAAGAACATTATAGCCCAAATCCAGGCTTCTGGGACAAAAAATATTACAAACAGCTTAGAAAGAAAGATTTCAAGTATTGAGGAGGACTAGTCAGGATCACACAAGGTTTAGCAGAGAGCAGAGTATGAAACGCCAAATATATTACAGCTAACAATAACTTACCCAGAAAAACTGAGTGCAATCCTACAGGAGAGAAAATGCATCTTTAATGAAATGGAAGATGTCCAAGAATTCATGATGAAAAGACCAGGGAAATAGAAATACATGACCTAAGAAAAATAAAAAAAATCAATACGACAGAGCAATCATAATGAAACAATATTAATAATAATAATAATAGTAACTAGCTTTTATAGTGAGGTTCAGAGTTTTCGAGTGGTTAATAAATATTAACACATTTTCTTCTCACTACAACTCTGGGAGGTAGGCACTATTATTATTCTTATTTTATAGATAAGGAAATTGAGGGGGAAAAGGTTAAGTGATTTGCCTAGGGTCACATAGCTAGTCAGTGCCTGACTTCTAGATTTAGAACCAGGTTTTCCTGACTTCATAACTCAGCATTCTCCAGTGTACCACCTAGCTGTGGGATGAAACAATGATGAGTGTTTACATTGTAATAGAGAGAGATGGTCTAATGGTCCTCTCTGAATCCTAACATCAGGCATCATGGAAGGAATCAAATAAGACATCTTTGCCTTAAATCCAGGAATGGTTTAATTACATTTTGATAATATTAAAATGAGAAAGGAAAGTGATGAAAAAGACAATAGATAATGGAAAAGAAAAAGGAAATGTAGTGTGGAGGAAATTATCTCACATAAGGATGTCATCATGTAGATGACAGCTTAAGCAAGGAGGAAGGGGTTTCTTAGTGGGTGACACTTGAACCTGACTGTCATTTGAGTTGGAGGAAACACAATACATATTTGGGTGCATAAATACATTGTATTCAACAGGGAAATGGGAGTAAAAAGGACAAAGGGTACTGAAGGAGGGTAAATTCAGGGGAAGTATTAGTCAAACAAAACAAATTCTAATGACTGAGGCTAGATTATGAAGAGGCATTTAAAAGGAAGCATAGAAAGGGTAAGAACCTGCAGTTAGGGGAGCAAGGGAAAGGGAAAGAATTAAGAGAAGCCAATTATATCAGACATAGAGTACTAAGCATAGTCTTCACTCACCTCACAGATCTTATCCATAATTAAAATGTTGGAGACAGAAGAGTATAAGACAATAGGATGGAGAGGAATATACAATTAATGATTATAAGTAAATCTATTTAGATGAATTTATACATAAAATGGAATAGCCTAATGGATTAAAAAGAAGAATTCGATAATACTTTGCTTACAAGAATTACCCAGAATTGAACAGAGATATACTCTGACCAGAGAAGAATACAGAGGGACTATTACCTCCTTATTCTTTGAAACTATTACTTTTTACTCCATCCATGTTATTATCTGTTTGTTTTGATTTTTCATGTCAGTCTGCTTGACTCAGCTTGTTGAGTCAACTAAAAAAATTCACATCTTTTTCAAATTATCTAATTATGTTTCTTTATTTAGCCATGTTGAATATATTTTAAAATGTTTATCTTTTCAATTGATATGTCACATTTGTTTCCAGATATATCTCTTTTCTTTCCCTATCCAGGTAGCCTCATCTCTTGGCATAAGACTGGGAACTGGTTATCTTCTCCTGCTGTGACCCACACAGGAGGATTGGCTTCAGCTCTCTTGGAGTAGTCCATGAACAAACTGTCCTTCCAACATCTCCCTATACAATGAGCCATTATGGACTTGCCCCTACTGTGCCTTCAGCTAAAATCCCACTGGTGTTATTACTGGATGCTGAGCTACCTAACCTCCAATCCTCACATTCCTTTTCAGAACTTTCTTTCATTTTCTTGTGCAATTCTGGACTGATGGAGCAACTGACTGATATTTTCCCTTTTCTTTCATTTTCTTAATTTCCTCAGGTACCCTTCTACATTTTTGCTAAGATTTTTTTTTGGTGACATGGGTTGGCTAAGATCTTTTATGTTATGGTAACTGAAAGCCCCATGCATTCCATTTAAATCAAGTGTTGATGTTCTGAAGGCTAATATTTCCTGTTAAATTGAGCAGTAGGGAGCATAGAGAATAATCCTCCCTGTTCATACAATGATACTAAGATGTGTGGAATTCTTACATTTTGTCTCCATTTACTTTCATGGAAAGTAGTAAAGTGGCAAGCAAGTGTGACAGAGGGTTGAATGGTAGTATAATAAAAAGAGTTCTAGATTTTTCAGTTCAAAGTCTAGGTGTTTAAATTCTAGTGACTTGTACGTTGTATGAATTTGGACAAATCACCTACCACTTTAGACCTACCCCTCATCTAATAAGATGGCAATAATGCTCACTCAGATTTATTGTTGCAACTCCTAGAAAGAGATTAGGTAATTCAAATATGATAAAACCATTAAAAACTCCATCATTGTTATGGTTTACAATATTTGTCTCAGATGAAGCTAATCCTTTAGATGGAACTTTCCTACATGTTACTCTTTATCTTGATTTATGGAATTTTAAAAATCATTTCTTTGTTTTCTTTCCTGTTCATCTTGCTTCCACTTAAATTTACTGTTATTTTATGCTTGTTTACTTTTTTTTCAAATACTGAGGTCACCACCCTCTGCTTTTTCCCCCCTCGTACTTGAACTTGGCCATTTCTACCTTACTCCGGAAGTAGAGAGCCAGAAGAACAAATGTGGTATTTGTCTTCTTTGTGGAATACTATGTCCAGCCAACCATCTGTAAATGCTATCTCTCTCTGCACTAACGGGAAAAGAAAAAATATGGACCACAGTCCAAAAGTCATAGCCCAAATTACGTCACTTCGGCTGCTTGATTGAAATCAGATATTAACCTCTTTCAAAATCCAGTCAGAACAGGAGGGCAAACATGAAAATATTTTGTAAAGGAAAGGGTTTTGAAATCTCTGAGATCTAGAGACCAGTGGATTAAAAGTATTTGAAGACTCCTTGCTCTGTCTTTCAGACTGTAAGTTAATCTCTATTTCTCATTTGTTTTATAAAATGCCTGTAATGTTTACTTTGGGATAGTAGGTACTACACAGAAAGTCAACTAAGTGAATTAATGCTCTCAGCCTAAGTGTACTAGTAAGATCTCTGAATAGAAAATGTAATAATAAATTGCTCATAATTTCAAGTAGTTTGAAATTTTTGTGGACAAAATATGTAGACAAAAAATCTGTATTTTAATATAATATATATATGTGTGTATGTATGTGTTTGTGTGTATATATGTATATATACACACATATATACGTATATATAAAATAGCTGAATTATTTGGTTTCCACCTTCTTATTTTAACATATATAGACAAAGAGTATGAAGAATGTGGAAATAAGATGAGATTCACTAATGAGTAGCTTTAGAGGATTATATTCAAAGGATATTAAATCAAACTTGAGCTAATCTGACATTTCTGGTTACTTTTCATCTTTGTCTTTTTAACCTTTCTATTTTACAAAAAGAGAATTTACAAACTTCTAGACAAGTTGTTCTTCCTCATGAATTTAAAGAGACTTTGAGAGGAGTTTGCTGAGGTCCATAGAGAGATTTTTCCCACACAGAAAATTTAAGGGAATAGATTCATAGATAGATGACAGTCACAGACCTACAGATGGTTAGATAGGGAGATAGATGAGAGAAGTCTATCTATAGATGTCCATACAGAAATATAGACAGAAGCAGAAAGATAAATGAATAGAAAAGTAGAAAATTTTCTGTCTGGTTCTCATTATCATGCTACAAAAATTTAGATAATAGACCATCATTATTCCTTGAATACAAAGTACCCATTTAATCCGAAAGAGAAATTTTTAGAATTTTGGTCATAGTTTTTATTTCTAGTAGACATCATTATCTCTTCAGCTGGTAATAAATTTCTCATTGCTAATGTAATTTAAGAGGACTCTAGGATCCAACTCAGGACCTACCTAAAGCCAGTACAAAAATCTCTGAATGAGAACTTATTCAAATAGAAGTCACCTTCTAAAATAAAATGACCTGAATTCATTATTTTGACATTCATGCAAATGTATTCTGATGTGTTTCCAGAGCAAATGTTGGGAACTTTGAACAAATACTTGTGGAGGATAATTAGCTCTTTTTGAGCCACAAGTTCTGCCTTATTCATTGCAACACTGAATTACAAAATAATTGGCAAAGCCCACAGTACTTTGGATGTTCAGAAAAGTACTGTACATACCACTTAAATTTCACTATTATCTCTTCTTCAGTCAACAGCCATCCAGAGTACATAAGTACTATCCTCTGAGAATGTTTTTTTTTGTCAAATTTAGTGTTTTGTAAAGGAGAGAGAGAAAAAGAAAGGGGGGGCAAGGGGAGAGAATAGTCAGAGAATACTGACTTATTTGACAGTGAGGAAAAGTAATTTGCTGCTGTTCCTATTCTCTGTTCTCTATCTTTAAATTTATCTTACAAAATATGTCCTATGATAAAATGAACTTTTTAGAGGAAACGTCAAATTCGTTAACGCTTTCAAGGAACTGTTAAGTGAAATCCCTCTATCTGAGGTGCTGAAAGATGTCTTAGAAAAGTTGATGAGTAAAGAACTTTATTTAGGATAAATATGACTGAAATTTTTCCTTTGCATGAGCTTTCTACACCCCTACCATCACTGAACTTACGTCTTACTATATTTGTTTCCTCTTCTTTTTTTTCTTTTGTCACAAACAGGTCAAAAATGAGCAAAAGAGAGATAAGTATATGTCAGCAAACTCGGGCCCTTCTGTATAAGAATGTCCTCAAAAAATGGAGGATGAAAAGACAAAGCTTATGGGTATGGATAAAAATCTGTGTCCTCCTATTTGGCATGGGAAGATATACCTCACCTGATAGCATGAATTCTTTTCTTCATTCTTTACAGCTCTCCATTAACTCAATTTATAATGAACATCCTAGATTATGTGATTTTGGTCTACGCCATCATTTACACATGCTGCAGAAGACCTTATTCATAATTTAAAATACCACACATGAAAGATATTGAATCACTGAAAAATAAATTAGTCATTTTTATAAAGTTGAAGTTCTCCCCCTTTTAATGTGCGTATAAGTAGAGCTGTGATTTTATTAGGTATAAGGTACTTTCAGCATGGAAATTCCTGCACTAATGCATATGTAGCTCCTCTCTCCATAACCTTCCAGGACCCAATGAGATAGTTCCTTGGAGAGAGTTAAGAGATACACTAAGCATCAATTTATCTATAGCTTTCAGTTATGGGGCTGGTATTTATCTGAACCCAATCTTCCATACTCTATTACTTTTCTTGAAATGATTAATCTTTGAGTATCTCATCAAATTATTCCCCAATGCATAACTCCAGAGCTTCAGGGCCTGCACCGACCACAACCACTGCCACCACCACAAAATTACAATCAAACTCAAATTTAATTTTTATTTAAAACCAATATTTTAAAATTGAGAAAATATAGATGTAGACTCTGTTGCTCCACTCAAATACATTATGATTAAGACAATTTTAAGAGGGATCATCTATTGAAAAAGACTGAATGGCAGAAACTATGGAACAGAGGGGTTGGGGGTTGTTTTTACATTGATCACACATTTTGAAAGCATAATATAGATCGTTTCTAATATTCTGCAAATGAATGCGAAAGCAGTACATAGAGTGTTGGACTTGGAGTAAAGAAGATTTGAGTTCCAATTGATCTCAGACACTTGCTAGCTGTGACCCTGCACAAGAAATTCACTCAATCTCTTTCTGCTTCCATTTTCTTTTTCTGTAAAATGGGGATCATAGTAGCACCTATCTCTCAGGGTTGTTATGAGGATTCAATGAAGTAATAATTCTAAAGCACTTAGCACAGTCCACTGCACATAGAAAGTGCTACACCAATGTTAGCTGTTATTTTTTTCTAAAGCATTTTGAAAACCTTAAAAGCTTCAGATAAATGTTTTTGTTTTCATTATTATTATTATATAAACCTACCTCCAAGGGTTGTTGTAAAAAGAAATCAAGAGAACATTTATAAAATGCTTTGGAAGTTTATTATTCATGTTTATTTATTATTTATAGCCAGTTATTATTTATACTGATGGAGAGAATATCCACATTAACAAAATTACAGACTTGTTTATGTATTGATTTAAGCTGTAAATGACCACAAAATAGAATTGTTAGCCTATTCCATTGAGTTTGATGCTCTTGTTATCATGATGAGTTTATAATCCTAGGGTATGGCCACTGTGACCAGCAACTATAGATACTTGTATGTGGGTATGAGTGTGTATATAATACACATAAATGTATGTATGTATGTGTGTATATATATATATATATATATATATATATATATATATATATATACTCATGTATATACATCTATCTATGCATTTGGTGTATCTCTTTCTATTTCTATCTCTATCTTCCTTTCTCTGTCATCTATATATACTATAGCACTAGTTCCTATATTGTTTTATATCAGTGGGATCATATGATCCCAGAAAGGTTATGGTAAAAAAAAATGCAGCAGTTCAATTACTTGTGGGTGATGGACAGAAATAATGAAATCACCCATATTCTGCATCAGAAGCCACTTCAGAACCCAGAGTCCAATCCATATCTGTACAAGTATCTTCTTCTACTCCATATTGGACACATGGTCATCTAGTCTTTTATGAAATACTTTTTGTAATTAGGAGCTCTTTCTCATTAATCTTAAATCTATTCTTCTACCACTGCTACCCAACGGTCCTAGTTCTGTCTTTTGAGCCCTGCTGAATAACTGATAGAATATCCGAGCTAGAAAGAGAATTCAGAAGCCCACTATTTAAATCATTACCCAAACAGGGAGTTCTCTAAACATTCTTAGCAAGTGGTATAAAATGAGGGTGCTTAATCTTTTTTGTGTATTGTAGACCAACCCCTTTGGCACTCTGGTGAGAGTTGTGAACTCCATCTTGGAAGAATGTTTTTAAATGCATAAAAACAATATACATAAAATTACAAATGGAGCCAATTATATTGAACACAATTATTAACATTAAAAAACCCCCAAATTCCTTGACCCTTAAATCCAACAGATTCCTTGGTGGTCTGTGGATCCTAGGTTAAAAAATCCTCTACTTGAAGACCTCCAGTGATGGCAAACTCATTGTGATGAATCAGCTTGTTCTGTTCTTCTATGCTGTTAAATTTTTTTTCAGTTGTGTATGACTCTCTATGATCCCATTTGGAGTTTTCTTGGCAGAGATACTGTAGTGGTTTGCCATTTCCTTTTTTTCATATGAGGAACTAAGGCAGACTGGGTTATGTGACTTACCCAGGTTCATACAGCTAGATAGTGTCTAAGGCCAGATTTAAACTCAAAACATGAACTTTCCTGACTCCTGGCCTGATGCTCTATCCACTGTGCCACCTAGATGCTCCATTCTGCTCTTAGATGACTCTAAGTCATCTAAGCTGCCCCATTAATCCAAAATAAAAACCCGTGATTCAAATCTTTGGAACTTCCACCCACTACTCCTTCTTCTACTCTTTGAGGTCAAGTAGAATAAATATAACTCCTTCTCCTGAAATACTTGAAGACAACTGTCTTGGACATAGAGAAGACTGGGTCCACAGCATTACAATTTGGGATGCCTAAGCAGATGGTGACCAGCAGCATGATGGAAACACGCTGAGTTCAGTCATGGGGCTCAAATTTGAATCCCAGCTCTACCACCATCTGGGTGATATTACAATCATCTGAGTGACCTTAGGCAAGTCATTTGACCTTAAGGGTCTCAGTTTCTTCATATGCAAAATAAGGAAGTTGGTTTTTGTAATTCTAAGATTTCTTCAAGCTCTGGATCTATGATCCAATTTGAGAATGTTAGAATTGGTGTTACTACTCAATGGGAACTACTCATTCCCATTCTCCATGTCAAATAACTTCTGGATTATTGTGTCCAGGTCTAAAAACACTGAACTTCTCTGTGAAGGATGATGCAAATTGGGAATGGACAGGAAATATGAAGGGAATAGCTAAGGTTAAAATAATTGAAAACCACTTATTTTTTACAATGAAGCAAAAGCACTTTTACAAACCATATGTATGTTGACTCATTATCTTTATTGTTTTACAGAAAAGCATATTTGTTTGTGTGTTCTTAGTCACAAGGATCATATGTCCCTTGTCTCAATACCAGTTTTGAATTATAGGGAAATGTATTTAGATTTGGAAGGCCCTTAGAGCACATCTAGTGGAAACTCTTTATTTGAGAGAGAAGGAAACTGACATACAGTCATTCCCTTGACTCCAAATCCACGTTCTTTCCACTGTATAATACTTTTGTTACTATTCTGTACTGCATTTGTGTCCGTCAGTGTGTTTGTCTTGGAATCTTAACCCTGCGATGACAGGAATTATTTCTAGTTTTCAATTGATTTTTGTCTAAAAATATTTGACTTAGAAGTAAGGGCACAGGGGGAATAAAATAGGTGCTTGATAATCACTGACCTCTTTGTGATAGATTCGTTTAATTCCACAAACATTTTAATTGGTTTCCCTTTTGTCATTTAGGAGTGGCTCAATTCTTCTTTTTTAGTTCTTCATTTGTACTTACTTTCATTGATTTTGGATGCTATTTGGGTGCCTGAACTACCTTCTATGGACCTTGGACGCATAGATAAATTTAATGATTCTGACTTTGCAGTTGCATATACACCCATCTCCAAAACAACTCAACAGATAATGAATAAAATAGCATCAGCTTCTTTTATGAAAGGTGTGTTCTCTATCAACCCTGTGGAAATACATGATGTTATTTTGGTTATTGCAAAAGACACAAATGTTAATGTAAGGTTCTATATAAAACATTTTATTTACATGATTTCTTAGGTGTTTTATTATATGCAAAATCAGGTTATAGCTATACCCCACAAAAAATTGGTGTGCATCTTACTCCAACTCCCAACTAATTAAGTCCAGCCCAATTTATTCAGTTCAGTATTCCAAAAAAATTCTCTCTTTGGATTTTCTAAACTTAGGTTTATAGCAAAAAGCGACTAATAGACCTACAGTTTTACATCTTTGAATTTGGGTTTGGCATTCTTACTCAATCATAGGCATGGATTTAATAAAAATACAACATTTAATAAAAATACAACAATCCCTACCTGTGGCAGGAAAAGATCTAATTTGAATAAGCAGCTATATTTCATTTTTTTTCTTTTATGAAAGAAATGTCAGAGAAAGATTTCAAAGCATATTCTACATATTAATTTCTAAATGACAGAGAACTTCAACGGGGCTATAACTATCCTTATCTTGCCCTCTGTACTGGGCTAACAAAAATTCTAGAGAAAACAAAAGCATATCATAGCCAATTGGCCAGCTGGCCCATTTTCTTTTCTCTTTGGACACTTAGATTTATGTTTTGCCTCATGTAGAAATGTTATGAGAATACATAGTTTTTCTGGTTTTATAAAAACTTATTCCTGCCTGGTACAGTGCCTGGGTTTTAAGTCATGTTTATTGACTCACTGACTGAAATTTAAAGACATTTCAGATTTCAGATCCATCATATTCTATCTATTTAAATGTATTTCTTATAACTGAGTCAAATGTTATGGAATGTTTTTGTGTTCATAACTGGTTTGCAAGTATGACAGGGTAAAATACACCAACTATTTTTTTCCTGTAACACTTTCTTGATTAGGAAAGGTCCTCTGCCCTTACCTGCAAATTTGAGTTATCTATATTAGCTTTATTTCATAGTGAGAGATTTATAAAGAGATAGATGTTCAAAATGTCACCTAATAATCATGTGCAATTTTTTTCCTTCTGTATTGCAGGAATAGAAGTATTTGGAGGCCTAGATGAAGAATCTATAGATGTAATAATTGAACAAAACATGACTGAAATTGTGTGGATCGTCTTTAATGATTCTTTCTCATATAAATTGGTTTTTTTTTGGGGTCACAGAATTCCATCTGCTGAGGAACACACAGAATATGGAGGTAATTTTCCCATGCCTGAAAAAACTAAGCCACAGAAGGCTATAGATGGGTGATTGGAATAAGTGGATATAGGATAGAGAGGGCATAATATATATCCTATTTCAGATTCATTTTTATAAAAGAAAGAATAGCTTCCTCTTAACAAACAAGTTGTTCATGAAATGTGAGTGTGTGTGTGTGTGTGTGTGTGTGTGGTTTTCCCCCTCCCAGCTTCCTTACTTCTGCAACTTAGAATCTAAGAGCACTGAGAATTTAATTAACTCGTATGAAATTACATAACCAAGATATATCATATGCGAGAACTGAACCCAGGTTTTCCTAGTTTTAAGGCAAACTCCACTGTTTCATGCTGCCTCCCTGTCTGTTGATGTGTTTCTCTTTCTCTGTATGTCTGTCTGCCTGTCTCTCTCACACACATACACATACACATATAAATGTATGATCTGTGATGTGTACCACAGATTTGATTCCATTACCTACCCTCCAACCTCACCTAAATAAATCCCCTCTTCCCTCTCTCTATCCCCCCCCCCAACTTCCCTGTTTCTCTTTAGAGGGCTGTCATCCTTTCAGTCATCCAAGTTCACAATCTTGGTGTCATACAACTCCTTACTTTCTCACATACCACACAATCAATTGACAAGTCTAGCTGACTCTTCCTCTAAAATATCTCTCATAAATACCCGCCTTTTTATTTACACAGCAACCACCACCACCTTTCAGGCTCTCATCTTGTCTTGCATAGCTATTGCACTATCTCTCTTTTTGTTTTTTTTTAGTCTATCTACACTCCAATCCATTGTTCACATCTGTCCAATTGATTTTCCCAAAGCACAGATCTGATTAGCATACTCAATAAACTCCAGTGATCCCCATATTTACTCTAAAATCAAATATCATTTTATTTTTCTCTCTTCTTTTGAAAAAATTCTGTTTTATGGAACTTTATGGTGTACACAATTATTAGTACCATACAACATGTATCTAATTTATAAATAAGCAAATATACTTTTTCTGGACTGCATGCTGAACTATTTTTACTTATATGGTTGTATAGGCAAAAACATTAGAGACTACTGTTTTAAAAAATGATTAGTTTCTTCTTTGAATTATGCCCGCAATGGTTTTACTTTTACTAAATGTTGCATAAACTTCTGCTAAATTCTCTAGCTTTATCAATGCATTCTGAGTTTTGAGCGCATTAAAGGAGATAATTTTGTGCTCTGATAACCTTCCAATCTCCCAGATTCATAATCTCAACATTGTCCTGAATTCCTTGCTCCTTCTCACCCCACATTTATTTTATCAAAATAAATTCTTTATCAATGTGACTATGTAAATATAATTTATAACTGTTGCACAATTTAGGAGCTATATTTCAAAGAATTTAGTTATACATGTGAATTATGTGATGTTTAACTATTAGTATAACTATTTGGGGCAGCTAGGTGGCACAATGAATTAAATATTGGTCCTGGAGCCAGGAAGACTCCCCATCCTGAATTCAAATTTGGCCTCAGATACCTACTATTATGTGACCCTGGACAAGTCACTAAACCCTGTTTCCCTTAGTTTACTAATCTATAAATTGAACTAGAGAAGGAAATTACAAATCCCTTCAGTATCTTTGCCAAGACAACCCCAGATGAAGTCATGAAGTATCAGAGACAATTCAAACTTGACAATGAAAAGAGTATACATTATTATCTGTTATATAGCTTAATATAATATTATCATAAGGAGTTGCTCACAGGAGGCCCACCATTATCACACAATACTTGGGAACCAGGGAGACTCAGTCATTTGGGGAAAAACAAGTCCTGTATGGAGGTTCTACATGGACAAAACATGTATTTCAGAGACTTTGAAAAAGATTTCTGAAGAAGATTCAAAGGAGAAAGAAGTAGTGATAGCAAACATCTTATAATTCATGCTGGTCTTTGACCTCTTGTGAAGTATAGACATCGAAGTTTCCCAGGAGGTATTGACAATGTAGTACTGTGACAGCCAAGAGAAGTTTCATGATCTTCATCATTCAGTTCTTGCCTTAGGCTTTGATGTAGTAGTGTCCTGCCCATCCTTGAACACCTTCCTATCTGCAATAAGAATGTGGCAGATATTTCCTGTGGTGAGCTGAAGTAACAGCTCAGATATGGAAGCACAGAACTTTTCATGATTATCTGATAGGAAAAGGGCTCTGTGAAAAGGATGGCAGATTCTGCAAAATTCTACTCTCCTCAAGTCTCTCTGAGAAGCACCTCACTTCTTACTTTATTGAGAAAATTAAAGCCATATGAAGTGAATTCCCACTTTTCCTTCTCTTCTTGATAACAACCCCAACTTGCTCTTTCTTTTCTCTAGTGTCTGGAAAATGGGGTCCTTTTCCTAATTCATATGTCCTCTCTCCCATTCACCTCTGTCTTCTACAATACATTCCAACTTCAGCCATTGCTTCCCCTAATCTTAAACTTCTCTCTATCTATGAGTTCCTTCTATATACCTTCCAACATTCCTAAGATGCCATCTTGCTCAAAAAGCTTTCCCTTGTCCCCATCATCCCCTCAAGTATTGTCCTATATTTCTCCTTTTCTCAGCTAAACTCTTATAAAAGCCTTTCTATACTTGTAGCCTCCATTTTCTCTCTTTTCATTAACTCTTCAGCTCTTTGCAATCTAGTTTCTGACCTCATCATTCAACTGAAATGGATCTCTATGGTTCACTGATGATCCCTAATCAATAAATCTGATGATTTTTTTTTCTCATTCCCTTTGACCAATCCGCTGTATTTAAAATTGTTGAACACCTTCTCCTTGTGTATGCTTTCTCCTTTCTGGATTTTCATGATACTACCTTCTCCTGATTTTCCAATTATCTAATATCTTCTTATTTTTCTTTGTTGGCTCATTATCCGTATGATACCCTAGCTATGGATGTTGCCCAAGGTTGGTCTTGGACCTTATTCTCTTCTCTCTGTATATACACTCTCCTGATTACCTCATAAGCTTCTATGTGTTTAATTTTCATCTCTATACAAATAACTGATAGATATATACTACATAATGTATGTGAATATGCAGGAATATATAGATATATATACAAGAGTGTATCTATATACATCTAGGATATACATATGCATATACCTGTATATGTATGCTTATACACACATGTGTATGTATATATGTATATATTAATGCCATTGAAGAGATATAGTTAAGGCCAGATGGCAAGAAAAAAGAGTATAGTATAATAATTTTTACCCATTCCCATAAATCCAAATGCTTCTGCTTTTAATAGCATTGTATGTATCCTATCTCATAATAATTTGTGCTTTTCATCTTGTGTAAAGTTCCTTGCTATAGATATTATGAAGATCCCAGAGAGATCAAATGTGAAGGTGAACGATATTGGAGTAGTGGTTTTGTCACCTTTCAAGCTGCCCTGAATGCTGCTATTATAGAAGTAAGTGTATGATTGAAAGATTCAAAGGATTAAGGCAAATTAATAATGTGAGGTGCACTGGGATATTGAAAAAGAATATTTGATGCTTTAACAGTGTAAAACTATGTGGACATAGAGCATGTGAGCATAGAACATAGAAGACAAAAAAATAAAAAAAAACAATAAATCAAAACTTTTTGGTTATTTCTTCCTGCCTGTTCCTATATTTGAGATGATGGTTTTGTATATTAATGTTATACTTTAGATCACAACAAACCGTTCAGTGATGGATAAAATGATGGCAGTCACTGGAATAAGAATGAAGACTCCACCTTTCATTTCTAAAGGGGAAGTTGCAACTGAGGCCATTATTTTCTCCTACATAATTTCATTCAGCCCCTTGATATACTTTGCATCAGTCAATGTTGCAAAAGAAAGGAGAAAAGCCAAGGAATGGATGAAAGTTATGGGTCTCCAAGATTCAGCATTCTGGTAAATCAAGTGATTATTTTGCCTCCTTACAGAAATTTTAACAAACAAATAAATAACAGAGGGAAAGTATTAGAGTTAAGGGGGCTCAGGAAAGGTTTTACCGTAGAAGGTGAGATTTTAGCTGGGACTTAAAGGAAGCCATGGAAGTCAAAAAGCCGAGACGAGAGAGAAAGAGAGAGAGAGAGACAGACAGACAGACAGACAGAGAGAGAC
>CM053593.1:174244010-174279327 GCA_028646575.1 Pseudocheirus occidentalis | reverse complement strand
AGAGAGAGAGAGAGAGAGAGAGAGAGAGAGAGAGAGAGAGAGAGAGAGAGAGAGAGAGAGAGAGAGAGAGAGAGAGAGAGAGAGAGAGAGAGAGAGAGAACATTCCCAGCATGGGAGACAGCCTGAGAATGTTTGTAGTTGGTAGTTGTAATGTCATGAGACTGCTCAGTGGTTTTTAAACAACTGAGCAATCTTACATGTGCTATCATCTCCAGTCGTCACAGTGCTGGTTACTATAAGTTTTTAAAGAAAGTGTCAAAACTAAAAGATTTCCAAAAGAATGGATAACAACAAATTCATGAATAGTGGGACTTAAGAATATAAGGTTAAGGAATTGGAGTTGGTTAGCCTTACTGAGAGATGAATGTGTATGTGTGTGTGTGTGTGCGTGTGTGTGTGTATTTGTGCTGTGATGGCAAGTTTGTAACAAACATGACAAAAATTATGAAATCAACCCTGTCCCTGATAATTTAAACATTAAAGAAATTCAGCGATATGGCCTTTCTTCAAAGCATTTTTGAATCAACTTTTTTGGAAATGGCTTCAGAACTAGTGTCATATTTTTTGACGTCTTCAGTGAAACCGTTTTCTTAAAGGGAGATTTTGAGGTTTTAAAACATTAAAAGTCTTTAGAAGAAAATCTTACAAATAAGATGGGTAATTAGTCAGTCAATACACATTGATTAAGTGCCTACTATGTGCCCTGTGCTAAGCACTGGGGAAGTAAAGAAAGATCAAAGATAGTACCTGCTTTCAAAGAACTCAGAGTTTAATGAGGGAGACAACATGAAAACAACTATGTGTAAGATAAATTGGAAATAATTGACAGAGGGAAAGTATTGGATTTAAGGGGGCTCCAGAAAGGTTTCTTGTAGAAAGTAAGATTTTTAGCTAAGACTTAAAGGAAGCCATGGAAGCCAAGAAGCAGAGATGAGAGTGAGCATTGCAAGCATGGGAAATAGCCTGAGAAATGTCTGTAGTCGCTAGTTGGAATGTCTTATTACAGGAAGAGTAAGGAGACCAGTATTGCAGAATTACAGAGTACTCTTCAGGATGGGATAGGACTTATGGCAGGGCAGAACATGGAGAGTATAAAAAGTAAGAAGACTAACAAGGTGAGGGAGCACAGGTTATGAAGGACTTTGAGTGTAAGATGATTTCATAATTGATCCTGAAGATGATAGGAAGCCATAGGAATTTACTAAGTAAGGTGGGGGTGGGGGTAGGAATAACACATCTTACTATTTGCTATCAAACAAGAGATGTAACCATAAAATTATACTGGTGACTTTTTGTGGTTTGTTAATAAGTGAAATGTTTTAATGAAAGAATCACAAAATTGGGTACATGACCTACCAAACTGAGTACTTGGATGATGGGTAAAACTCAAAACAGTTTTATATCCAAATCCGATAAATTAGGACTTGTTGGTTTAACAAATCCATTCATGTTATTTTATAATTATAAGTCACATAGGAAGGGTTTTACTGAGGAGGATGCATCTATCTTGAAAAATGTCCCACGCAACTGAATGGAAAGGAATAGATTCATATTGAGGGGGATGAGATTTTAGTCATCCATAAGGAAACATTTTCTACTATCAAAGGTGAAATAAGTGTTTTACACAGAGTGATGTTGATATCCCTCCCTGCCTCTTCCTCAAGGTTCAACTGCATATAAAATATGGAAATAATGCTCTGTTTTCACCATAGGTTTTCCTGGGGTGTGCTGTATGCTGGATTCATCTTTATTATGGCCTCTTCTCTGGCACTTATAACATATTTGCAACTTATCATCTTCCCTGGTTACTTTACGATGTTTACTCTGCTCTTTGTTTATGGTCTCTCCTTGGTAAGTTGTTGATCTGAACATTATTTCTCTACTTAGACCTTAAAGACATAGGATAAAATATATGCCACAGCAGTAACTCTCATTCTGTTCTGTTTTCTAAATTTATGTGAGACTTTCTCTGTGGCAGAATTTATAAGTTTATAAAACCAATATTCTTATTTCATTGCAACTTTTAAGACTTCCCAAAGAGCCAGTTGCTAACAGGGGCTCTTCTCCTATTTCAGGTAACTTTTGCTTTCTTGCTGAGTGTTTTGATAAAGAGACCTGTACTTTCTGGCTTAATCACACTCCTCCTTACTGTTTTCTGGGGAACTCTGGGATTAATTTCATTCGATAGACAGCTTCCTGTATCTTTGGAATGGATTTTACATCTCCTGAGTCCCTTTGCCTTTGCTCATGGAATGATCCAGGTAAGTCAGTATGGTAATTTCATTCATTTATTATATTTGCAATAGGCATGATAAAATACATTTTCCCTTGAAGAATTTGATATGAGATAACTCTTATTTTCTAAGTTTCAAGCACTTAAATTTCCCAGCCCATACTAGTCCTCTGCTGTCATGATAGATTTTTTTAAAGTAACCTGAAATTTTTTTCAGCCAAGATGAGATAACTCATAACTCAAAAAAAGCAGACATGTTTTAAAAATTATTTCTAAATTATATATTGTGCACCTGTAATGCAGTGGGTAGAGCACTGGTTTGGAATCAAAAAGACTAATTTTTATGGTATCAAATCTGGCCTGAGAAATGTACTAGCTATGTGACCTTGAGCAAACCTTTTTGCCTCAGTTTCCTCATATGTTAAATGAGCTGGAGAAGGAAAAGGCAAAATACTCCAGTATATTTGCCAAATGGATTCACAAAGGGTCAGACATGATTGAAATTATACAACAAGAGCAAAAACTTTATAGTAACAAAAATTGTTATGGCATGGTAAATCAAAATTAATTTCATTTTTTCTTTTAAAATTAAAAAAAATTTGTTAATTAATTTTTAGTTGTCCACATTCATTTCCAAAAGATTTTGAGTTCCAAATTTTCTCTCCATCTCTTCCCTCTCTGCACCCCAAAATGGTATACATTCTGATTACCTGTTCGTCCAGTCTGTCCTCCCTTCCATCACCCCAACCCCCAATCCTTTTACCTCTTACTTTCTTGTAGGGCAAGATAGATTTCTATACCCCATTGCCTATACATCTTATTTCCCAGTCACATGTAAAAATCCATTTTTAACATTTGTTTTTAAAGCTTTGAGTTCCAAATTCTCTCCTTTCTTCTCTCCCCACCCACCTTCATTGAGAGGACAAGCAATTCAATATTGGTTATACATTGTGTAGTTACGCAAAACAATTCCATAATGGTCATGTTGTGAAAGACTAACTATATTTCCCTCCATTCTATCCTGCCACCCTCTTATTCTATTTTCTCCTTTGACCCTGTCCCTTTTCAAAATGGTTTACTTCTGATTACCACCTCCCCCAATCCGCCCTCCCTTCTATAATTCCCCCCTCCTTTTATCTCCTTTCCCCTAACTTTCCTGTAGGGTAAGATATCCAATTGAGTGTGTGTGCTATTCCCTCCTTAAGCTAAATCCTATGACAGTAAGGTCCATTCATTCCCTCTCACATATCCCCCTCCACTGTGAAAACTGTTTCTTGCCTCTTTCATATGAGATAAATTACCTCATTCTATCTCTCCCTTTTTCCTTCTCCCAATATATTCCTCTCTCACCCCTTAATTTTATTTTTTAGATATCATCCCATCATATTCAACTCACCCTGTACCATCTATGTATGTATGCATGTATGTATGCATGTATGTATGTATGTATGTATGTATGTATCTATCTATCTATCTATCTATCTATCTATCTATCTATCTATCTATCTATCATCTATCTCCCTACCTATCCACTTCTTCCATGTATCCTAATACTGAGAAAGGTATCATGAGTTTCAAATATCATCTTTCCAAGTAAGAGTGTAAAGAGGTCAACTTTATTTTTATTTATGTTTTAAATTTTAATTTCTTTATTTACTTTTAGCTTACAACATTCAGTTCCATGATCCCTTGGGTTCCAAATTTTCTACCTTTCCCTTTCCTCCCTCCTCCACCCTCCATGGAAGCATGCAATCAGATATAGGTGCTAAAAAGACCTTCATATTAAACATTAGTTAAGTTTAAAGGAGAATTATAGCCAATGGAGTATACAATGAGAAAGAAGGAATGAAAGAAAACAAGGCATGAAAGAGAGAGAGCAAGTAATTTGCTTCATCTGCATTCAAACTCTATAGTCCTTTCTCTGGATATTAACCCTTTCCAGCATGAGTCTTTTGGAGTTGTCTTCTAGCCTTGCATTGCTGAACAGATCAGCTTTAATAAATCCCTTATGATTTGTCTTTTCTGTTGAACTTTCCATGCTTTCCTTGATTCTTGTATTTGAAAGCCAAATTTTCTACTCAGTTCTAGTCTTTTAATCAAAAATGGTTGAAAGTCCTCTATTTCACTGAATGTTCGTTTTTTCCTCTATACTCACTTTTGCTGGGTAAATGATTCTTAGCTTTAATCCTAGCTCCTCTGATCTCCAGAGTGTCATATACCAAGTCCTTTGATCTCTCAATGTAGAAGCTGCTAGGTCTTGTGCTATTCTGTATTGTATTTCCACAATACTCAAATCACTTCTTTTTGAGTGCTTGCAATGTTTTCCCCTTGACCTGGAAACTCTGGAATTTGACAACAATATTCCTTGGAGTTTTCCGTTTGGGATCTCTTTCAAGAGGTAATTGGTAGATTCTTTCCATTTCTATTTTACCCTTTTGTTCTGGAATATCAGGGTAGTTTTCCTTGATAATTTCTTGAACGATGATATGTAGGCTCATTTTTTTTGATAATGGCTTTTAGATAGTCCAATATTTTAAAATTATCTCTCTTGAATGTATTTTCCAGGTCAGTGTTTTTTTTTCCAAAGAGATATTTTACATTGTCTTCTGTTTTCTTGTTTAATTTTTTTGGTTTCGTTTTATAATTTCTTGATTTCTCATAAAGTCATTAGCTTCCATTTGCTCCATTCTAATTTTGAAGGAATTATTTTCTTCAGTGGGTTTTTGAATCTCCTTTTCCATTTGGCCAATTTTGTTTTCTAAGGCATTCTCCTCATTGGGTTTTTGGACCTCTTTCGCCATTCGGGTTAGTCTTTTTTCTTTTTTGCTGTCTTTGGAGGGGGATAGGGCAATTGGGGTTACGTGACTTGCCCAAGGTCACAGGGCTAGTTTTATATTAAGTGTGTGAAGCCGGATTTGAACATAGGTCCTTCTGACTCCAGGGCCAGTGCTGCATTCACTGTGCCATGTAGCCTCCCTGGATTAGTCTATTTTTTAAGGTGTTATTATCTTCAGTCTTTTTTTTGTGCCTCCTTTAGTAAGCTGTTGTTTCATTTTTCATGATTTTCTTGCATCACTCTCATTTTTCTTCACAATTTTTCCTCTACTTCTATTTGATTTTCAAAATCCTTCTTGAGCTCTTCCATGACATGTGACTAATTCATATTTTTTCTTGGAGACTTTTGATGTAGGAACTTTGACTTTGTTTCCATCTTCTGGTTGTATGCTTTGATCTTCTTTGTAACCATAATAAGATTCTATCATCTGACTTCTTTTACTCTGTTTTCTCATCTTCCCAGTCAAATACTTGACTTTCTAACTCCCTGTCAAAGCAGTACCCTGCTTCAAGTGGGGGTGGGGTGGCAGTTTCTGTATTGTCCTAGGCTGCAGGGGTTTTCAATCAGTCACTGGATCCCCCACCATCTGTGGATGCAGAGCCTTGGAAGCAGCCAACTGCTGCTGCTGCTGCTACCTCCACCACCCCAGGGCTGGGCCTGAATCAAGTCCTCCTCTTTCACCCAGATCCCATGGAATTACCCCACTGACCTTCCATACTGTTCTCAGCATTTGTGGGTTCTGATTTCATTTTTCTCAATATATTTGATGATTCTTAAAATAGTAACACAAGATTTAACTAGTAACTTAAATTTCTCTTTAGTGGTTCTGTTTCCTCTATCATATTTCACATGTGACATCAATTTTTTAAGCAAATAGCAATATCATCAATCCTAATAATGATTATAAGATGATAGAACTAGTATCTGAAGCAACTTCAGAGGCCATTGAGTCGAAGTTCCTTGTTTTATAGATGAGAAAAATGAGAGGTAAGTAAATGAGAGAGTTTTGAGCTCGGGTCTTCCTGATTCCAAGTCTGGTGCTCTAACCACCATTTATTTCCTCCTTCAATATTCATATGACACTCAGTGACAGTCATTTTAAGTACAAGTTACAATTTCTATTAAGAGTTATTCCTTTTCTAACTGCCCCTCAGTTCCAAAACTTCTTCACATACACCATTTTTGCTTTTGCATTTATTTGTTGTACTTTCAGATCATATGGTTGGGTTACAACTTGAGAGATGTTACTCTCTATGACCCCACAGGAAGATCACATATGTTAATAGCAACAATTTTTATGCTGGTTTTTGATTCTATCCTCTATTTGGCACTGACATTGTATTTCGACAAAATCTTACCAAGTAAGTAATACTGCTTTTATAAATAATTTAAAACTTTTTAAAAGTTCTGTTGATGATACACCCATATAATGATACACATTTCTCACACCTGTTCCCTTCTTCCCACTCACATGGCTACCACACTAGATCCTGCCTTCATAATTTCTTACTTAGATTAATGCATTAGCTTCCTAAATGATATTTTCAGTTTCCAATCTATCCAGACTTCTTCTGTCCTAAGACAACCCTCAATGATTCCTATGAGGAGAAGACTCTATACAGACTTTGAATCTATATGTGTTCTGATGACCTGTGGTCTATTCTTTAAATGAGAAAAATCATTAAAAAAGGTTGATCATGTTAGCTGGTTAACATATAGGTTTGCACAGGAGTGGAAAATTTATGACCTCAATGGCACATGTGGCCCTAGAGGTCCTCAAGTGCAGCCCTTTGACTGAATCCAAACTTCACAGAACAGATCACCTTAATAAAAAGGATTTGTTCCATAAAATTTGGACTCAGTCAAAGACTGGACCCAACTTAGCCACTAGCATAAAGGGATGACTCCTCCCATAAGAGTTCGTCCTTCCAAGAGTCTCAAGCAATCAGCTCATTTTGTAGACAGCTCCAGTCACTGGGAACCAACAGACAGTTGTTAATATTCTTATAATAATGTTAAAATACTGAGTCTCTACTTTAGGGCTTTAGGGGTAACATAAAGGGAGTGCAGTAATTCTTCTATTGCTATTAGTTAGAATCTCCTTTCTGGTGTGTTCTACCTAATATCGTAGGACCACTTAGTATTTCCCTAATATCATCAAACTACATTATTTCTCCTCAATATTACTCATCAGTGATAACTGACCCAGTATTAGTTAATCTTGTGACATCTCCTTAATATTATCAATTATCAATTGACATCAACTTTCTATTACAGAAGAATATTTACTGAGAAGGCATAGTAAGGACTGAAATATTAATACACCTCCCTGAACCAGTAGGAGATTGAGCTCAAAATTAGCATTTCATCCCATCAAGTTTACTTCTGAGTGAGGGATATCTATTGGATGAATCATTCTTTTGCTTTTATGATATAATATGCTGGCCATTGAGTTGATTTACTTCTGGACTGGTTCACAAAGATGTATCAGCAAGCACCCTAGCATACGCAGGATAGCTGCTAGCACAGGTTCTTAGGTCTGCTTTTCTAAAGGAAAGCAACTCAAAATGGGTTAACAATCTTACTTTAATCAATCAAACATATATCATTTACTTAGTTCAGGGCAAAAGTCAAGATCCTGAACTTCAGAGAATACAAACAGAAGTTAAAAGCAGAAGTTACAAGTAGACAAAAAAACAGATCAGCAGACAGGCTTCCAGTCATCTGACCATTACATCCATGCCTAGTTAGTTACCAGAGAGGGAAGCACCAACATCTGGGTTTTCAAAGCCTGGGGACTCAAAGGCTGCCCATAGTCTCATCTGGCCAAATCACCCAATTCTTTCCAAAGTGGGTTCCAAAGCAAAAATTCACATCAAGGTATGTGTGTGTGTACCCTTCTCCTGGATCAGAGAATGTTACAACCCTCTTGATCCACTGCCCAATCACAAAATAATAAGGTGTGGGCATAACTGAAAAACAAGCCTCCCACCACAGGCCCCATGTGACCATATTCGGCCTATTGGGGGCAGAGTATATTTTCAAATCAGGGAAGGTTCTCAGAGTCACTTAAAATTATCAAAGGGCCAAGTGGCAGGGAAGATCTTCAAATTCCCATAACAAAAGATCATCCTTTAAAGGCTTTGCTGGCTTATTGGACTCAGTTGCTGGTAAGTTCTGGTTGCATGCTAGTTTGTGGACTTTGTATAGCTCTTTCAACTTTTTGAAGCTCACATGGTCTTAGATTGACCAGTAGGTCAATCTTTATTTACCTTGGACCAGCAAAGAATAGATAAGAAGAGGCACCATGTGCCAAGAATCAGGTCAGATGAGGAGAACAGATTGACTTCTGAGGCTTTCCACATATCTTGCCTCAATCACCAACAAAAGAAAAGTAGGAAGATTGCATTCCTACCTTCTAGCATTTTGTATGCACACACCTGTTCTGGCTCAGCATTTGTTAAACTAGAAGGGCAAGAATTGAAGCATACTTCAAAGAACTGAGTTATGTGAATTAACACATTTTTTCCCCCAGAAGGCAAAGAAAATAGAGCTAGTAGGATGAACAATTTTATAGTAAAGTAAAATAATATCTACTTGCAATTATTTATACTTAAAGTACATTTGCAGAGATAGTAGAAATTAAAGCAAAATTATTTAAAAAAATTTTTAAATAATAAAAATTGTTATATGATGCAATTGATGTGCCTGATCTTTCTAGTGTTAAGAGGTTTTTCTTTACCATGCAGTTAGTAGACAAGAAAAAGGCCCAGAATATCTACACACTCTCTGAAACAGAGTAGAAACTCCATTACATGTCATTATGCACTGCCAGAGGCAACCTCACCAACCGCTTGTGTGGGCTGATCTGCTTTGCATGCTCTGAGAACTTTGGCCCCATTGACAATAGTATGGTAGGACTTGAGCTCCACTTATATCACCTTCATGAATATAGCTTCATCTCCTTGACTATGGCAAGACATTGGAATAGGATTTTCATAGACAATATTTACCTCTATTTAGCTACTTCACTGGAAGTCTGTTCTCTTCTATATGTACACCCTCTCCAACTGTGCAGATAGCAACTTATCTTCACTTTCCCCATCTGTATTACTCCTGTTCACACATACGTAAATCCTCTGTAAAATATCTGCCCATCACACTGGAGGCTTTTCTCTAGGTCTTTTGCCATTCCCTGAGAACCTTTATAGCATCTCTGTCCAATCATATTTGATTCTTTGTGGAACCAGTTCCTTAGCAGAAACACTGGAGTGACTTGCTATTTTTTTCTCCCTATACATAGACTCATAAAATCATAATATCTACTAGCAATTATTTATATTTAAATAAATTTTATATTAAAATTTAAAGTATACTTGCACAAATAGGGGAAATTATAGCAGGAGATATGATATTGTAATAGGAGAAATTATAGTATATTATAGTAAAAATAGTTTTAAATTTTTAAATAAAAAATATCATGGTCTCATTTGATGTAGTTGATGGACCTGATTTTTCTAGTGTTTAAGAGGCTTTTCTTTACCATGTAGTAAGTGAACAGTAAGCTTTTAAAATAATTAGTTCTTTAGTGCCTTTTATTCTCACTTTTACTTCATGTCAAGTCTTTGTTTTTGAACAGACATTTACTGGATGATAATGACTCACTTCCATATATCAATGACACATTTTTATTCTATTTCTTGGGTTCAAGCCATTTCTTGAGATGTATTACATTTGTTTATACACAGACATCTCCTCATTATATTTTGAATTCCCTGCAATAATAATAATTCCTTTTTGAGATCTGCAGCATTTCATGGTTCATAATCATACAATGGAATTAGAAGACTATTCATTTCACAAATACAATCTAGTCTTGTTCAATTTGGGGGCCATCTGTCATGAATGTTCAAGAAATATGTACTATTGGAACAACTCAGCAGGCTGCTAATCCAACTACATGTCATTATTGGGGGGGAAACATCCTTCATCCCTTTTTTTGCCTGTCAATTATTAGACCAAACTCTTATGAGTAATTTTGGATCCCAGTAATGAAGCCCTGAGAGTATGTTGAATCATGGTGCAATTAGAAGCATCTGCAATCAATGTGTGGGCTTGTCTCTTTCCTAGAGGAAAAAGTAAAGGTGATGAAGCGTGTTTCTTTCTGACACAGTGGAATATGACCTCTGGTAGGGGAGAGGAGAAAGAGACTCTAAAGAATCAGAAGGGATTCCCAACCTGTTTTAGAAGCTTTGGGGGTGTAAGAGAGGGAAAAGAAGGAACATTGCATACTCATTTACAAGAAATAGATTTAAATCTCTTTGTGAAAGGGAAGAGAAGGGGAAAAAGAGAAGGGGAAAAAACGGACTCATATTTAAAAATATATATGTGCATATGTACACATAGCAAACACGTGTGTGTATGTGTATTTACATATACACATGTAGGTATACATACACATACATATACTGATAGCCGTTAACTCCATGCAAATAGAATAAAAGCAGTGAATTGTTCCCCAAATAACAAGAGGAAGGTGATTTTTTTAAAAAGTCTTTTCTCTGAGGGTTGGGGAGGGGAAGGAATTTCAGTAGAAATGAAAATTTTTAAATGACAAAGAAATCAGTTGCCTTCCTGGGACATGTATCAAAAACATAATAGAGAACCTCATAAGACTTGTCAAAATGAGTAACTATTCCTATTTCTGGTGATTCATGCGAGGACGAATGATACTGGCAGACAGAATTTAGAAAGCATCACCAAAGAATAAGAAGCCTCAGGTAAAAACCTGAAGACCATATGGATATGAGCAGTGTTTTCAACACTACTTCCCCTCAAAGGCAAAGAAGAAAAAGAGGTGAACAGATAGTTAATAAAATAATACGTAAGAATGAGATTTGTATTTCTGGTCCACAGCTTAAAATGCAGTAAAGACAGACCTTTTGCCAGAGATAGAATGCACAAAACAAAGGCTGATAGGAAGACATTTCCATGAAGTCTTGTAAACCTGATAAAAGTAACCTTAAAATTAAAGAGATGGGAAGGAAGAAATCTGCCTACATATATGTGTATATGTAATAATACATATATATGACACATGTAATATGTAATGTATAATACCCAATAACATGTAGTGTATAAATTTAACATGTAATATGTGATATAGTATATGGAAAGCATGACATAATATGCAACATATATGATATAGAATCATAAAATATACAACATTACGTGTTATGTATGTGTTCCCCAAGCCAGCTACAGAAAAGTTACAATGTAGAGAATAGCTGTTGGCATACAAAAGATGAGATAAATTTCAGGAAAAAGAGCTAGTGGTGAAATCCATGACTTCAAATGTCTGCAAAAAAATACTTAAATTTCTGCACTTCTGTGTTCCCCCAATGAGGAAAGGATCCTCATTACCCTGCTCCTGATATTCTGACATAGTGTATAAGCTTTGTGACTTGGCTATTTGTGCCAGGAGGTTAAGTTATAGCATCTACTTCTGAATTTAAGCAGTTGACAGTCCACCTCTGAGTCCCCTTCACTTGGCAACCATCCCTTTCTTTACTACAGTGGTTCCTTCAATCTGTGCCTACATTTATTCCCCTTTGCAAGAGTCACTTGACAAGCCCTTTAATGCCCTTTAGCTAAAGTGATATGACCCAATAAATAATATCCTCTTGTTAAATTAGATGAACATGGATGCCGGTGTTCTCCCCTATTTTTTCTAAAGTCCCGACATCGACAGCATAAAGTCATAGAAAATGAGATCAGCCCTGAGTATTGCTCTGACTCTTTTGAACCAGTATCTCCAGAATTCCAAGGGAAAGAAGCCATCAGGTAATGAATTATGTGAGTATAGAAAAAAATTAGTGGAAATTTAATGGATTACATTACACTGTATGTTACACCAAGACCAGACTTAAGCAAAAGTCAAATTCTTTTTTTTAAATCATAATCTTTTACAACTTTATCTTTCCCTTTCTCTGACGACTCCAATCCTGTTCTTTATCCTCATCATGACCTCCATTTTCTTCACTCCCTCAGTTCTTTTCCAGGCCATTACCCTTGGTTTCACTATACCCTCCTGTCTTTCCTATCTTGATCACTTGGCGAACCAATACAACTCAACACCATCCACTATACTAGAATTCCTTGCTCCTCATTCTATTGCCAATCATACGTTGTCAAGCTGCAACTGTGAATTGCTCCTGCAATATACCTCCTTCATTCATATTTATGCACTGCTTAATGGATGTGTAGAAAATCAAGACATTCATGATGACACAATCCACTACAAATGCATTCATCATACTTTTAACTTCAGCCTTCACTAGATCAAGGTAATCCTTTTAATACCTCCTTAACTGGTTTTCTATCCAAGTCACACCAGAAGCTATTCCAGACCTTTTGAGATAGATATTTCATTTGTCCATTAAATTCCTGTGGCACTCTCTCTCCTTACCCACAACTCAGCCTCTGAAAACATTGAGATCATTCATTGTAGCTCTTTCTTCCCTTCTTTTTACATCACTCAGGTGTCTTCCCTTACTGTCTCCTCCTTCTATCCTGTCTCTGATGTAGAGGTGGCTCTTGTCTATGCCAAAACAAAGTTCTATCTGTATCCTTGATCTCATTCCCTTCCCATAGTCTCCCAATAGATTACCTCTATTATAATTTTCTCTTTTCTTTTCAGTCTCTCCCTATCTAACTGACTTTCTTTACTACCTATAAACTTACCCAATTCTTCACTGTTTTTTTAAAACCCTCATTTCATTCATCCATCCCTGCTGGCAATTGACCTGTATCTCTTCTCTCCTTGGTTAAACTCCTTGAGAAAGCTTTTCTTACAAGCAGGTTTTACTACTTCCTATCCTTTCAGCATCAAACCCTCTTTAATCTGTCTTTTGACCTCATTATTCAACTGAAACTGCTCTCTAATAAATTGCCAGTTATCACTTACTCACCAATTATAATACCTCTTTTCAATCTGCATCCTTCTTGAATCTCTGAAATCTTTGATATTGTCATATTGATAATATCTCTCCTCCTAAAATACTCTGTTCTAGGTTTTTGGGCAACCACTATCTCTTGGTTCTCCTCCTATTTGTCTGACTGCACAATTCCAGTCTCCTTTGATGTGTCTTCATCAATATCATACCCACTAACTATGATTGCCCACAAGGGTCTGTCCTTCTATCTCTATATTGTCTTGCTTAGTTATCTCATCAGCTCCCAGTTATCCCATCAGTTCAACTATCAGCAGATAGTTCCCAAATATTCTATATATCTAGTCTTAATCTCTCTCCTGTGCTTCAGTCCCACATCACCAACTACATTTTGGACATCATGAAATGGATAGGTTTTAGGCATTTCAACTTCCACCTTTTGGACTTCAGAGCTGATATTGCCAGTTTTAATAAGGGGAAAGACTGTCACTACATATTTTCTTTATTATTCTTTCAGAATCAGAAACATCAGAAAAGAATATAAAGGGAAGACTAAGAAAGTGGAAGCTTTGAAAGGTAAGGAGAAAAATATCATTGTTTTATTGACATTTAATTGAAGTGTTACAGCAGTAATGAATATAAATCAGTTCTCCCACTTTTCCCTGATTGACTCTCGATCCTATCCCTTCAGACAGTATCTATTGCAAATCTTAGCTTCTTTCTTTAAAGTACCTACACCATGTATCCCTACCTCCTTGCTGTGGAAGATCTCAGTTCATGTTTTACTGAGGAAAACATTGAGGCCACTTGTCCCAATCTCTAACTTCTCCCCACTTTAAATCCTTTTGACATCACCACCCATTCCCTCTTTCTCCAATCCAGTCTCAGAGGAAGGGAAAACCCTTAGTTTTTCCAAAGTCAATCTCTCCAGTAGTTTCTTGATCCATTCCCTTTTATCTCCTCTGGCATCCTCCTTTGATCACCCCCCTTTTCTCTAATTTTTCCCCATCGTCTACAAACATACTCATATCTACTCATCCTCCTGCATCCCATATCCTTCACTGACCTCCTTTGAGGTCATTCTATGGCTCTTTCCACTGTCATAGCTCCACTTCTAGAAAAAGCTGTATGTTCCCATTATCTCCACTTTCTTACCTTCCTTTTACTTCTCAACATTCTGCATTCTGTCTTCTAACTCCATAACTTGACAGAAATCACTCTTATTAAGGTCACCAATGATATTTGCATTCTTAGACCTATCATTTTGACCTCTCTTCGGTGATTACCCCCTTTTCCAGCCCTTCCTTTCCTCTCCTCACTGGGATTTAATGATAGCATTGGTTTTCCTACTTATCTGATCCATCCTCTCTCCTTTGCATAGTTATCATCCATATCCTTCTGTCTCCCTCTGTCTCTCTTTTCCCTCCCCCAATCTATCCGTCTCTGTCTTTCTTCATCTCCATATCAGCCTGTCTCTTTCTCATCTAAGTAGTTGTCATAGGTTCAGTTCAAGCCCTTAATGTCTTGTGCTCCAACCCTGTATCTTTGACTGTATATTGCATATCTCCGCCTGGATACCTCATAGGCATCTCAAACACATCATACCCAAGAATGGAATTCATTTGTTCCCACCATAAACCCACCCTCCTTCTCCTAACTTTCCTATTTCTGTCAAGGGCACCATTATATTTCTAGCTATGAACATTCATAACTTAAGAAATTCTGAACTGTTCTCCCTCATGTACTACTTTCTCCCTATATCCAACTATTATTCCCTCAAATCACTTCAACTCTACATCCGCAATTTCTCTCACACATCTGTCTCCTCTCCAATTTTACACATCCACTGTTCTAATTTAGGCTTCTACCTGAACTTTTGTAATAACTTCCTAATTGGTTTAGTTGCATTCTGACTCTTGCCTCTCTAATGCATCCTCCATACAGTTGTCAAAACGATGTTTGAGTTGGATCATGTCATTCCCTACTTAAGAAACTTCAGCGGTTCCCTTTATTCTTGTAAGATAAAATACAAACTCCTCATATACTTTATACTCCAACCAAAATAGTCAGTTGCTGCGTTCTATACAAGACCTTCTGTCTCCTGTCTCACTGCCTTTTTATAAACTGTGTCTCATTCCTGGAATGTTCTCCCATATGACCTCTACCCCTTGGAAACTCCACTCCCTACAAGCCTTAACTCAAAAGCTACTTCCAAGGCTTCACTCAAGAACTCAAGAATCTCTTCCTCTCTCCTCAGCCCCTCAATGTTATCTCTACCCAGTGGTATGCTAGAACCAACTCGTAGAACCTAAGGAGAACCTTGTATTGATTCTACCCACAACAAAAGAAAAAATATTACTATGCATACATTGTATATTTATTTTGCAAATACTTGTTTGTGTCTATTTCATTTCCTTTTGGTAGAAAGGAAGCTTGTTGAGGGAAATGCCTGTGTTGTGTTTGCTTTTGTACCTCTAATACCTAGCATAGTCCTTAGCATATGCAAAGCACTTAATAAAAACTTATTGAATTCAATCAAATTAAAAAGTTTATTTTTAGATTTCTTCTCTTATAACTCATTTTTGTTCCTTTCTAATAAAGTATCATTACTATATTATGCTTACAAGCTTTTAAATATGGTTTAGGACCACCCATATTTTGAAATAAGTTAAAAATTTAAAAAGAAGGGCAGCTATGTGGCACAGTGAATAGAGAACACCAGCCCTGGAGTCAGGAGGACCTGAGTTCAAATCCAGCCTCAGACACTTAACACACACACACACATATACACACACACACAAACCTAGCCGTGTGACCCTGGGCAAGTCACTTAACCCCAACTGCTCTCCAAAAAGCAAAAATAAAATAAAATAAATTAAAAAGAAGACATTATGTTTTTACTAGATCAGATCTTCATAAATTGCTTTACTTTTTAAATATCAGCTCTCTAGATCTGCCAGCAAGCTGTATTCCATTAGCAACTAGCTTATTTCTTGGGAGCTGCCCAAGGTTACATAACTAGTTACTGGAGGCATTGAGACTGGAACAAAGTTCCCTATCCATCAATCAACGAATCACAAGACCTGGGGTAAAGAAAGTCCTGACTCCAGTCTTTTGTATTCAAGTAACCCCAAACAAGTATTTTATCTCTTTGAGATTCATTATCTACATCTACAAAGATTACTTTTTGTCACCTATAGAATTGTGAGAAAAGGGCCTTGTTGATTTTTAAAATGCTATATAAAGACACACAATTGTTCATCTTGATTTTTCTGTTACTTAGATCTATGACCTTTGGCAAATCACTTCACTAACTCAATCTGTTTCCTCATATATTAAGTTAGAGATTTCTCATATTTTATATGTAAGGTCTCATTCTAAGCTTCTATGACATTAACTTATTCCAACATTCCCATAAATGAATTTGGCTTGGCTTTCTTATTTAACAAAATTTCACTTAACAGATTGTTACCACTAAACAATTTCTTATAAAAAACTATCTTCCTTACAACTAAAAATCAGTTTGAGCAAATAGAAACAAAAAATAAACAAATAAAACCATACCATTGGGAACATTTACATTTTAAAGAAAATAAACTCCAATAATTTCCCTTGAATCTTTAATTTTTTTCTGTATATTTGAATTTTTATTTAAGAATTCACAGTCACTGTTCTTTTAGATCATCACAATCTCAATTCTATAATTAGCCAGTTAATTTATAAACTGTCCTCCACCCTTGAATCCTTTGCCTTCTAGTCCTTCCATATTCTTGTTGTGACAATTCTTCTCTGTAGTCATCCTCGTCCTCTGTCCTCTCATTTCCTACTCTGTATGGGACTGAAGATCCTTGGAGGAAATAACATAACTACTCTGTTCACATTACAGATTCATGTTATTTAATTTCAACTAAGTCTCACAGCTTTATGGTAGTTCTTTTATTCTTGATTCTTGATCATGCTCCAACAATAGAGCTTCCGAATCTCTTCCTCTCTCCTCAGCCCCTCAATGTCATCTCTACCCAGTGGTATGCTAGAACCAACTGGTAGAGCCTAAGGAGAGCTGGTTGTTAAATCTTTACTGTTAACATTTATGTCTCAGAAATGGCTGAGTGTTACAAATCAGGGTTTGATAATTTTTTTGTTTCTTTGATCATCTATATCTTAAAAAAATGGTGAAGAACATGTTATTAAGGCAGATAAAACTTAAAAGTGTATTTTATTGGTAGATATATACATAGATAGATAGATAGGTAGGTAGATAGGTAGATAGACAGATAGATAGATAAAGGAAAAGGAAATAGATTGTCCTGTGACAATCACAGGGGAGTCTCTCTCTCAGACATTGCTGGCAATATTCTTGCCAGAGTCCTCCTTAATAGACTTCAGCTGGAAGACGGTCATCTACCTGAGAGACAGTATGGCTTCGGAAAGGGCAAAGGAATGGTCAATATGTGTTTGCTACCCTGACAACTCTAGAAAAAATGCCAGCAGCAAAACAGAGATCTCTACACAGTGTTGATCAGTCTGATGGAAGCCCTTGATACTATCAGTCATGAAGGCTTGTGAAGATCATGTTAAAATTTGGTTGCCCAGAGAAGTTCATCAGTATTGGATGTCAGTTTCATGATGGCATGTTTGCATGGCTTTTGGATAATGGACAATGCTCTTGTACCTTTCTAGTCACCAGTGGAGTAAAGCAAGACTGTATGCTTGCTCCCATGGTTTTTAGCATGATGCCTTCAATGAGTCAAACAGAGGCATTCAAATGGTCATTCTTGCTCCTCTAGGAATTTCTCATTGATTTATCAGTGAGTACAGCGATTTGCTGCATCTCCTTGAAGCATATGTCTTTCAAACTTAGAAGAAATACTTGATGATATCTAAGTTGTTTCCTCCTTTTACTCTCAGTGGTTATGAAAACACTACAAAATCATTGACTCTTATAGCTGAGCACTAAACAAATTCATATTCGCATTCTGAATTTTTCCTCAGAATATAATGATATGACTAGTGTTAGTATTTCAGTCTAAAAAAGGAGATTTCTTCATTTTACTGCTAGGTTTTCAATTGGACATCTATGAAGGCCAGATCACTGCAATACTTGGGCACAGTGGAGCAGGAAAATCAACACTGTTAAATATCCTTAGCGGACTGATTGTTCCAACAGAAGGTAAGAGATCAATTTTCCAAAGGCAAAGTTTTAAAGGTTATTATGCATTCAAAATATGTCTGTAAAGAGGTTGTATGGCTTGGTAGAAATAGCCCTTCACAAAGCATCTGAAGCACAGAAAGTTCCATATCAGGAAAACTGTGGGGGTTATACGCAGCTCAGCTGGGGACTAAGATGAAAGTGGACCAAGCTGGGTGGTCGGATGGCATTAAGTCTGAAATACCAGCAAGTCATATAGGGGCCCTCATATTTGTTGACTATCACAAAAGGCTTAATAAAGAATTATTCATTGCTATGTTTTTATGATTTTCAATAAAACTATTGTAGTCTGAGAGTCACTCTGAGCCAAATCTAGAGGATGAGGTCTCTTAGGGGAATTCTTAATAGGGCCATGACTTGTTATTAAGGCATATGCATTCTTATATATCTTTACATGTGATTTTGTCAATAAATCACAACCTATCTGTGACAAAGTAGATACATTTTAGGAATCTGCTTGAGGTACATGAAGTTTAAATCTTTGGACAAGTGCTCAAATTCATCTGACTAGTAAGTGACAGGGACAAGATTTGCACCCAGGTCAACTTTACCTCAAACCCAGAATTCTAATGATTACATCATACCAGTTCTGTTATCAGATTATTTAATGCTTAATCAGGAAGAATTAACTTTATATTTAGGACGAAGTTGACAAGAAGATTTAGGTTAGAATAATTAGATGAAAATAAATACATGCTTGTGGCAACAAGAACAAAAAAAATCTAAGACTTTGTGGCATGAGTTTTTAAGTTATCTAAAAGAAGAAAAACTCTGGGGGGAAAAAAGAAAAAAAATCACTACAGCCAAAAAAAGGATGGCCAAGAATGTGTTGTCAATCACATAACCATGATCAAAATACTCAACTTATAAATGCAGTTATCCTTGAGGGAAACAGAGAAAAGCTTTCTTATGCTATTTTTTTAAAAAGAAATCTTGCAGTTTTCTCTCCCCATCCACTGCCCATCCAACCAATGAACAAAAGTCAGGCTAACAAAGTATTTTTATGTTATTCAATGAGATAACACTTATAAAAATCACTTAGTACCCAGACTGGTGTATACTTGGTCTTATTTAAATGCTTATTCCTTTCCTGGCCCCTTTACCTTTATCTCTGTTTAAACTTGTACTTGTAGGCTCAGCTACTATCTATAACAATAAACTCTCTGACAAGACTGATTTGGAAGAAATCCAAAAGATAATCGGTATTTGTCCACAATTCAATGTACAATTTGACTTCCTCACCTTGAAAGAAAACCTCAGACTATTTGCCGAAATTAAAGGGATTCAACCACAGAAGGTGGAAGAAGAGGTAGGAACTTGGTAGGCTTGGTGCAAAGATGGAAACTTTTCACCCAAAGAAACGTGATTCTATTTCTATTCAAATATCCAGCTGCAATTAAATTATTATAAGTGTGGGAAAGTTCAAGAAAAAAAATTTTCATGTGTAATGGAGAGCAAAAAGAAATTGACTTAAGCCAAGGAGTCTCTGTCTGGTTTTTTAATTTGATCTCCTCTCTTGATTAGGTACAAAGAGTTATTATGGAATTGGAAATGAAAAATATTCAAGATACCATTGCCGAAAACCTAAGTGGTGGACAAAAAAGGAAGCTGACCTTTGCTACGGCCATTTTAGGAGATCCTCAAGTAAGAAAAATTGTAATTAGTGGTGATTTATGGAAGAATCTAGTGTTATTGGTACAAGTTCATGCTCTTCTTTTATTATTAAATATAGATGAGATGGAAACAATATGAAAATGCAATGTAACATTTTAAAGTTAAAAGTTCAGTTGAAAAACATGTGTTATTATTTCCTTATCTCTTTCTGAAAGAATCTCTCTTGGAATGGGAAGGTCTTTTTTATGTTTTCATCTTCTATAGGTTTTATTGTTGGATGAACCAACTGCTGGGTTGGATCCCTTTTCAAGGCATCAAGTATGGAATCACCTAAAAGAACATAAATCAGATAAAGGAATCCTCTTGAGTACAAAGTTCATGGATGAGGCTGATATACTGGCTGGTAACTTATGACTTCCTATTGTTCTCATACTTACAAATTTGTGTGAGCAGTTAGTCTCATCTAACATTATTGTTACAATGAGAACCGGAATGAAAGACATCAAAAGAATCTGGGATTGCCAAGGTTTAGGAGACATGCTTGGAGTTACATTTTATTTTTATACATTTTGTGTCTACTTTATGATAGCACTTTGGATCTCAGTGAATACTGCTCCCACTATAAGATGACAATTAACTTATTGTAAATATTCTTGACAGGCTACTTGCTATCTAGATGGGAATGTTCCCCCATCCCCCATCCCTACCCCAGGCGTCTTTTTGTATTTGAGCTATTGAAAACCTAGGACACATTGATATGTATTCATTTGAAAAAATTAAGTTATTTGCTAAATTTAATGTCTTGTATCTGACACAATTTTGATGAAACAGCAACCAACAAAAAAAGCTATAGAAAGCATATAAACAAGTCATAACCAAATACTGAATAAATTAATTTCAATGAAGTTCTGCTTAAATCCAGAACTGTGATTTAGAATTTTTATGTTAAGCACAGCTACACCATATATTATGGTGGATACACCATATCCATTATTTATTAGCAGGCCAATGAATTACCTATAATTACACTATTATTTCTTTAAATTAATGGAAAAGACCCTAACTTACTTTCTTATTCATTTCTTTCTGCTCAGATAGAAAAGTATTTATGTCCAAAGGGCAGCTGAAGTGTGCAGGTTCTTCTCTGTTTTTGAAGAGGAAATGGGGGATTGGATATCACTTAAGGTATAGCATTTTGGAAAAATGTACGGGGATATATATTGGCCATACTGCTATAAGGAAATAGTATGAATGATTGAATTCTAAATGAGGCACATTCTTTGAGTACCTATGGTGTGCAAAGCATTGATTTAGGTTTGGTTAAGACATAAAAATTAGATAAGATAAATTGCTCGCAATGAACTAGTTGGAGTGGGGGTGGGGTGACAGACATGCTTACAGAATGATGTGAAATGAGCTAGAAACAATTAGTTAGGTGATAGAGAGCAAGTTTATGAGTAAATACCAGATCCACATTGCATGAAGACAATGACAAATGTGGAAAAATATTACTTATGTATACACACGCATACTCCTATATAATTATACATACACATACATATATGAAAAGATTTAAAAAAAAACAAAGAAAAGAAAAGAAATCCTCAAAGGGAAAATTTCTTTAAAAAAAACCTAAAAGAACGAAAACTAATTAGATATTTGAAGGAAAAATTCAAGAGCACAAAGAATTGACAAAGAAAGTATGATGAAAAAGCTCAATGAAGCAATGGACTCTCTGAGGAGTAAAATGGCTCATGCACAAAACAATATTGACATGAAAAACAAACAACAGTAAATCAAAATATAACAAAACTGGTTCAAAAAGCCAAAAAAAATTTAAAAAGTCTTATATTTCTATAAATCAAAGTTTGGTAAGACAATCTGAATGTTATTAATCTCCCTGGAAAAATTATCAAGAAACAAAAGAATCAGAATGCCATATTCTAGGAAATCATGTAAGAAAATTGTTTAAACATGTTGGAAACAAAGGATAAAGTTCAAAAAGATAAAAGTCAGAGAACACTAAGGATTATCCTAACTTTAAGAAATGTAGTTGCCAATTTCTAGAGCATCATGCTAAAGGAGACATTTTTGAAAGCATCCAAGAAAAAAAAATTACATAAACACAGACCATTTCAAATTTCTTTAGAGGATTCAGTGAAGAAAAGAAAGAGAAAAAAGCTAGAATGTGATTTTTTTCAAAGTAATGACAATTTCTCCTGTATTATTAGTTATGTTTCAGTGAGGTAGCAAACTCTTATTTTTCATGATAAGAGTTCAGAACTGTGCAGAAAATCGGACATGTGAATTGGCCAAGTAAATGAAACTTAAAGAATATAATCTAGTATTGAACACAATTAAGGAGTAAACAATATTTTTTTAGGATAAATTAATGGTAATCTCAGAGGGGAGGCCCTAAGATTAAGAAGGACCACTATAGGCTTCTTGTAGGAAGTAAGACTTCAATTGTGATTGGAAGGGAACCAGGGATGTCAGAAAGTGGAGATAAGAAAGGCAAGCATTCCAGGCATGGAGGATAACAAGTGAAAATATTCAATTAAGAGATAGAATGTTAAGTGGGAAGAACAAGAAGATTGGAGGGGAATAGGGTATAAGAACACTGGAAAGATAGGAAGGAGGGAGATTATGATAGATTTTCAAAACCAGACATAAAATTCTTCATTTACCCTGGAAGTAATGGGGAGTCATTGGAGTTTATCATATTGGGGGTGCAGGGAGAAGAGAGAGGGAGATAATGGTATATTCAGCCTTTTGACACCTTGACAGTGGAATGAAGAGTGGATTTGACTGTGAAGAGACTTGAAGCAGGGAGACCAAGCAGTAGATTATAACACTCCAAGTATTAGGGCCTCCATCAAGTTGGTTGCAATGTCAGAGAAGCGAAAAGAGCATATACAAGTGATTTTTTGTGAAGGTAGAAATGACTCGATTTGACAATTGATTGGGTATGGGTGGGGGAGTGAGCAGCTGAGGATGATTTCTAGGCTATGAGTCTGGGGGAATGGGAGGATGATAGTATTCTCAACAGTAAAAAGGAAATTAGGGAAAATGGAAGGTTTAGGGGAGTAAATGAGTTCAGTTTTACACGTCTTGGGTTTAAGATGTCTATGAAACATCTAGCTTGAGATGTCAAATAGGCAGTTGAAGATATGAGGCTAGAGGTCAGTAGAGAAGTTAGGCCTGGGCAAGTAGATCTAAGAATCATCTGCATAAAGGTAATTATTAAAACTACAGGAGCTGATGAAATCATCAAGTAAAATAATATAGAGTAAGAAGAGAAGAGAAAAGAACTTTTGGGGACTCCTGTGGTTGGTGGACATGACATAAAAAATCCAGCTAATGACACAGAGGAGTGGTCAGATAGTTCAGAGGAAAACCAGGACAGAGAAGTGTAGTGAAAATCTGTAAATAAAAGTATCAAGATTAGGGTAATTGGTAATGTCAAATGCTGTAGAAAGATCAAGATGGATGAAAATTGAGAAAAGGTTAATTAAAAGATCTTTAATTATTTTGGAGGTATCATTTTCAGTGATGATGTCATAAGCCAGGCTGCAAAGAGTTTAAAGCATAATTAAAGGAAAAGTGGGGGTAATTATTTTACATAGTCCTTTCGAGGAGTTTAGCCACAAAATTAGATGACTTCTTTTTGGGGTGGAGAGGATCAATTGGGGTTAAGTGACTTGCCCAAGGTCACACAGCTAGTAAGTGTTAAATGTCTGAGGTCAAATTTGAACTCACGTCCTCCTGATTCCAAGGCCAGTGCTCTATTCACTGAGCCTCCTAGCTGGCCTAACCACAAGATTATAGAGAAATATAAGGTAGTAATTAGCAGAGATGGCTGAATCAAGTGAGAATTTTTTGAGTATGAGGAAAACATGAGCATGTCTGTAGGACTGCCTATAGTTGGTAGAGGGGTAGCCAGTAGACAGTCTTCTTTGTATCTGACTGGAGTCCCTTGGTGCATAATCTTACTCATTTGCAATATTTTCTATTCAGTCTGGTGATTCTGGAACTTGCTGATCACATTTTTTTTTTTGCTTTTTTTTTTTTAGAGGGCAGTTGGGGTTAAGTGACTTGCCCAAGGTCACACAGCTAGTTTTTGTGTTAAGTGTCTGAGGCCGAATTTGAACTCAGGTACTCCTGACTCCAGGACCGGTGCTCTATTCACTGCACCACGTAGCCGCCCCGTGATCACATATTTTTGATGAGATATACCTAGGAATCTTTTCTCACGGTGACTGTATATTGTATTATTTTGCTCTTTGGATTCAATATGGCCCAGCATTTTTATTGTAGGATTTCCTTGGGTATTCAATAGGGCATTCAAATTCCTTGTTTTGTCATGTTTCCTTGGTAAATAGAAGGTTTTTAGATTATATTTCCATAACCTGTTTTTCAGGTCAGTCATTTTTGATGGTAGATATCTCCTATATTCTTCCAATTTCTCTGTATTAATTTTACTTTGTTTCTTCTTATATCATCTTATCCATTTCTTCCCCCCTCCCCACCAAGGCATTTATTGTTTTCCACATTTTCTGTCTGTTCTATACTATCTCTTCTCCTTTAGAGATTTTTTTCATTCACAGCTCTAATTACACTTCTCATACCACTATCCAATTCTTTTGTCCTGGAATTCTTTTATCTCATAATTCTTTTCTGTCATATTATGGGTTTCTTTATTATATTATGAATTTTTATTTGCTTATGCATTTCCTCAGTGTCTCTGCACTGCTTGCCTCTCCCTTCCTGGGAACTTCCTTAATTCATTCCAAAAGTTTCTTCCCTTTTTTCACTTTTAGTTCTTGGAGTTTCTCTTTTAAGTTTCTTTGGTGTATTTCCTATCTAATTCTGGTGAAGGATGTCTGGACATACATGCTGCCTCTCAGCTCTCTTACTACAAGATTTCACAATCACTCTTTTATTTTGTTATACTTAATTGTTTTCAGGGATTGTATCTTTGTGAAGACTCAAATGGGAATATGCTGGTAGTTTGCATGATGAATTGCACAATAAGTTGAAGTAATTTTTTTATTTGTAAAAACATAATTGAATAATAAAAATACAAAATAAACTGCTATGTGAATGACAATAGATTCTTTCCTCCAAATTAATGCAACCAGAGAAGGCTTTTGAAGGAAGTAGCATTTCAATTGGATTTTAAAAGATCAAATAGAATTCAAGTGGCACATAGGAAAGAGAAGAAAGGACATTACCTTTTAGCCATTGGTACTGTGTTTTATCAACAATTATGAGGTAACATCCATGTTTTATAGAATACTTAATAAATGCCTATGCAGGTTCATAGAGTAAATTGATCAAAGATTAAACTCTGAAAGGATAATAATGAGAGTAGGAAGAGTCCTGTAAGTATAATGAAGTTGGGGGTGGGGATGAAGATTGAACTGAATGTTTTCTAAAGCCCTTTCCAATGCTGGGATTGTGTCATGTGGTTATGACTTGTCTTTGAAAAATAGTTTATAATGTTATTCAATAAGGTTAAACTGCTTACATCTCTACATTGGAGGATGATACTTATAACTCTTGAGGATTGTATCTCTATTAGGGCAGTTAGAAAGGGGGTATATATAGATAAAGGATATGGTTATAAGTTGAATTTGATTATCATAAAAAATTAAAGGATAAAAAAAGAATTGTATTGGGAAAAGCATAAAGGAGGGTGTAGAATAGGGTAAATTACATCACATGAAGAAACACAAAAGATATATTATAGTTAAAGGAAAGAAAGGAGATGAGATAGCATTGTTTGAACATTACTCTCATTTGGATTTGGCTCAAAGAAGGAATAATATATATATTCTCAGCTGGATATAGAAATTTATCTTACTATAGATGGAAGTAGGAATGGAAAGGGGAATGAAAAGAACTGATAGAAGGGAGGTCAGATTCAGGGAGGTGGTGGTCAGAAGCAAAACACTGGTGAGGACAGACGGTGAAAGGAGAGAGAAAAATATAAGCAGAAGGAAATCAGGATGGAGGGAAATACACAGTGATCATAATTGTGAATGTGAATGGGTTGGACTCTCCCATAAAATGGAAGTGGTTAGCAGAGTGAATAGAAAATTAGAATCTTGCAATATGTTGTTTACAAGAGACACATTTGAAGTAGAGAGATACAGACAGAGTAAAGGTAAAATAATGGAGCAGAATATACTATGCTTCACCCGAAGTAAAAAAAACAACTGTAGCAATCCTGATATCAGACAAAACAAAAGCAAAAATAAATCTAATTAAAAGAGATAAGGAGGGTGGCTAGGTGGTACAGTGAATAAAGCACTGGCCCTGAAATCAGGAGGACCTGAGTTCAAATCTCACCTCAGATACTTAATACTCACTAGCCCTGTGACCTTGGGAAAAATCACTGAATCCCAATTGCCCTGCCTTCTTCCCTCCAAAAAAATAAAAACCCAAGGATAGATAGAGAAAGGGAAAGACAGAGAGAGAGAGAGAGAGAGAGAGAGAGAGAGAGAGAGAGAGAGAAAGAGAAGAGAGAGAAGGAATGAAACTACATCTTTCTAAAAGACACAATGAAATAATATCAAGACTAAACATATAAGTACCAAGTGGTATAGCATTGAAATTCTTAGAGGAAAAGTTAAGTGAGTTGCAGAAGGAAATAGACAATAAATCTATACTAGTGAGGGGCGTCAACCTCCCCCTCTCAGAATTAAATAAATCTAACCACAAAATAAACAAGAAAGAAGTTAGGAGGTGAATAAAATTTTAGAAAAGAATTTTCTCAGTGGTACATGATACGCATGCTAAAATTTTCAGATCATGATGCAATAAAAATTGCATGTAATAAAAGGCTATGAAAAATAAATTAAAATTAACTGGAAACTAAATAATGTAATCCTAAAGAATGAGTGGGTCAAACAACAAATCATTGAAACAATCAATAAATTCCTCAAAGAGAATAACAATAAGGAGACTACATACCAAAATTTACAGGATATAGTAAAAGCAGGTCTTTGGGGAAAGTTTATATCTTTAAATGCTTGCATGAATAAAACAGAGAAAGAAGAGATCAATGAATTGGGTATGCAACTAAAAAAGCTAGAAAAAGAACAAATTAAAAATCTCCAATTAAACACCAAATTAACAATTCTGAAAATCAAAGGAGATATTAATATAATTGAAAGTAAGAAAACTATTGAACTAATAAATAAAACTAAGAGCTGGTTTTATGAAAAAAATACATTAAAATAGATAAATCTTTGGCCAATTTAATTAAAAAAAAAGAAAACCAAATTGCCAGTATCAAAACTGAAAAGGGTGAATTCACCACCAATGAAGAGGAAATTAATGCAATAATTAGGAGCTATTTTGCCCAACTGTATGCCAATATATCTGAAAAATGGGGCATAGATTTTTCAAAGTCAGTGAGGACATTTTATTTGTATCTCTCATAGAGCCTAATAAAATTATATGTAGAGATGGGCATTAACATTTTTTTCCATGGCTGTGGTGGTAAGTACACAATATAAACATATGGCCTTTTTTTTTTTAACAATACCATCAGTTTGCACAAGAATGAAAACTGTGACTCGGAGACAATAACATCTCTTGTTAAACATCATATCCCTGATGCCAAATTAAGAGAAGAAAGTGAAGAAAAGCTTGTGTATACTTTACCCTTTGAAAGGACAGATAAATTTCCAGGTAACTTATCCTGAAGAATATCTTCCAGTGGTGTCTTTCCTGCTTTTCCTGGCTTGGTCTGTACTCTTCTGGGACCTGGGTATTGTGTCTGGCCTCTGTTATACCTCAATTATCTCTCTTACCCCTTTTGGGGCCTCAACTGGAGGCCCTCCACTGAAGTGGTACCATTTCCTCTAAAGAGAAAGAATGGGCTCTTCCATCTTTTAGTTTAAATTCATTAGACTAGGGCAAAGTTTTTTCTCTTTATAATGAAGGGAATTTTCAATTCAAAGAGTCATCTTCCAGGGGCCAAACTCTTTTGAAATGTATCATCATTTAATTAAAAGACTGCACATATTTAATCTGTCTTTCAAACTTCCTATATCTGATATTGAATTGTAATACATTGTCAGAAAGTTATTTGATTTAGAATTGTAAATTTCATATGGAGAAAGAGAGATTTATGTCACACTTCAGTTCCTATTCAGTTCTGGTCATTTCATCAATATGTTCTGAAAAGTCCTCTTTTTTCGTTAAATCTCCTTATTTCCTCTGTACTTTTATATTCAATTTTGCCAAATATTTGGTTATAAGGCCTTCCTTTTGCTTTTTGGAATATTGTGTTTCAAATTCTCTTCTTCCTTATTTTGGTAAATGCCAAGGTTAATGTGATCAAGATTGTGGTTCCTTGAAGTTTGAACTTTTTCCATTTTGAATCATGCAGCATTTGTTCCTTGGGCCTAGATGTTCTGGGTTCAGGCTATGGTATTACTAAGAGTTTTCATTTTGATATTTCTTTCAGGAGGTTACTGTTGTATTCTTTCTAGTTTCACTTTGCCCTCTGGTTCTGATAGTTTTGAACAATTTAAACTGATGATTTATTGAAATATTGTATCTAGACTTTTTTTTTAAGGACACTAATTTCTGGTGGTCTGATTATTAATAGATTTTTTTTCTTTTCCTGGTGATTTTTTTTTACAGCATCTACTCTATATTTTCTTCTATTTTTCCATATTTGGGCTTTTCCTCCCTACCAATTCTTGTCTTATGGAATCATTGTTTTCTTTTTGGTTTATTCTAATTATCAAGGAGTTCAATTAATGTGCAAGTTTTTTTGGTTGCTATTGGTTCTAAACTATCAATGTTCCTTTGTGACTGTCAATTCATTTAACATTCTTTTTTATATATTTCATTCACTCCAGGTTCTCCTGTAGTTCTTGTGGCCAAGGCATTCTTTACTGAGTCTCCCCTTGAGGTTATTGTGGTATTTAGTCTTTTCTATCTCTTGTGGAATTTACTCCTTGAGTTTATCTCATTCCTTTGAATTTCTTCATTGTTTTTTTTTTACTTTCTCCTCTTTTCACTTGTATCTTTAGGCTCAGTTTCTACATTGTGGCTTTGCATTTGGATCACACTTATTCCCCATTGTACTCTTAGGTGATTTGAACAAGGTCTGTGTGGTCCTGGATGGAGTGGCTTTAGATAGACTAGGCCTCGTCTTCTGCAGGAATTCATGTGGTTTACCTTAATCTCAAAGTGGCTCAACTGAGACTTTGGTTTTGGTTCGTCTGCTTCCTCCTTAAATACTTTTGAACCAGAAGTTGGTTCCATTGCTTGCTTGGAAGACTATTGGGTCCCTTTCCGTGATTGTTTATTGTGGCCATATGTTTTGCTTTCTAGCTTTTACCCCAACCTTTTCTCTTGTTGTGGCTCCTACTATGGGTTGGTCATGGGCTGCTTGGATGCTATGATGTCTGAGGCCAGGGAACTGAGATTTCTTGGTATTGGTCTGCCTGGTCTCTTACTGCATCTTGGGTACAAACCTTGCTCTCAAGGAAGTCTATGCATATATAAATTTAAACAGAATAAATATAAGGTATTGAAATGGGCGGTAGGGAGAGAACTAGTACCTGAAATGATTAGGAAAAACTTCATGTGAAAGATGGTGGATGAGTTGCATCTTGAAGAAAGGGAGAGATTCTATGAGGTAAGGAGGGAACGTTTTCTATTTATGCCAGTGTAAGGCACAAGATAAGAAAAAGGGATACAGTGTGAGGAAGAGAGAGAAGGCCAGTCTAGCTGGATAACAAAGTGTAAGAAATGGAATAATATGTAATGAGGAGAGAAACATAGTTTGGGGACAGCTTGTGAAGAGCTTTAAAGACAAGCAGAGGAGTTTATATTTTTTCCCACAAGTGACAAGAAGTCACTGGAGATTTATTTTGGCACTTGTGTTGAAGACATATTGATTGGAATGGGGAAAAAATTGAGACAAAGCATTAGAAGATCATTGCAATAGTCCTGGTGAGAAGAGAGGATTGTTTGAACTAAGGTAACTGCATTGTGAATACAAAGAAGGGAAGACAGGAGAGATGTTGTGAAACTAGATGTGGGAGAAGGAAGAAAGAGGAGTTGAGGATATTCTGAGATTGTTCTTTCTGTCTGTCTCTCGAGCAATATAGTCTGAATCTAAGTAGCAATTCTTAAAATGTTAATACTATGATGTGTTCTTCAGACCTTTGCAGAGATATTGACAGCTATAATGGCCAAGGCATTGCGCATTATGGTGTTTCCCTGACAACTCTGAATGAAGTATTCCTGAAACTGGAAGGAAAAACAGCAACTGATGAAGCAGGTAAAAAAAAAAAACCACATGCTGGAAATGAACAATGAAATGATCACTTGAAGTGTATAAGACAATAATTATGTCATGGCTGATCACGACCCCACAGTCCTAGATTCTATCTCTCTGTGAACTTACTTTTTCTTTGCAGTCTGTTAAAAAAGAAATTTTTACAAATACTTATAGTTTCAGAATCATTATCTAATTCTTATGTTAATATGTATGTAAATAACTATAAATTATTTACAGTTTTTTCACCAAATACATTTCAATTTTAATGGAATGTAAAATTATTTTACAAAGGAAATAAATTTATTTATCTTTGGTTTTCAACATTCATTTCCACAAGATTCTGAGTAACAAATGTTCTCCCCCTCTCTCCCCTATCTCCCACCTCCAGACAGCAAACTTACTGAATACTCTTTCCCACAATCTGTTCTCTTTTATATCATCCCCCATCTTCTCCCCCCCAACTTTCTTGCAGGACAAGATGACCTTCTATACCTCAGTGCCTGTAAAGCTATTTCCCAGTTGCATGTAAAAAACATTTTTTTAAACATTTGTTTTTAAAACTTTGAGTTCCAGATTCTTTCCCTTCTTTCCTCCTCACCCACTCCCACTGGGTAGACAAGCAAGTCAATATACATTGTACATGTGTAATTATGCAAAACATTTCCATGGTAGTTGTATTGTGAAAGAATAATTATATTTCCCTCCATCCTATCCCGTGTCTCACTTATTCTATTTTCTCCTTTGACCTGTCCACTTTTTTTTTGCCTTTTTTTTTTGGAGGGCAGTTGGGGTTAAGTGACTTGCCCAAGGTCACACGGCTAGCTTTTTTTTTTGTGTTAAGTGTCTGAGGCCGGATTTGAACTCAGGTACTCCTGACTCCAGGACCGGTGCTCTACTCACTGAGCCACCTAGCTGCCCCCGACCCTGTCCACTTTCAAAAGTGTTTACTTCTAACTACCCTCCCCCAATCTGCCCTCCCTTCTATCATCCCCCATCTTATCTCCTTCCCCCATACTTTCATGTAGGGTAAGATACCCAATGGAGTGTGTATTTTAATCTCTCCTTAAACCAAATTCAACGAGAGTAAGGTTGACTCATTCTCTTTAACCTTCTTGCTCTTCCCCTACATCACAACAGTTTTCTATTATCTCTTTTATGAGATAATTTACACTGTTCTCTCTCTCTCTTTCTCCTTCTCCCAACATATTACTCTCATACCTTTTAATTTTATTTTTTTAAAATATCATCCCTTCATATTAAACTCATTCTGTGCCTTTTGTCTATGTACACATGTATGCACATATGCATACATGCACACTTCTATATCTACATATATATGTAAAACATACACACACACATATACTATCCTCTTACTGAGAAAAGTCTCATGAGTTAAAATGATCATTTTTCCATTCAGAAATGTAAATAGTTCAACTTTAGTAAGTTCCATATGATTTCTTTTTTCTATTTACCTTCCCATACTTCTCTTTTTAAAAGAATGCCAGTGCATGTGATGGAGGTATATAGCTTCTTGTATTTGAAAGTCAAATTTTCTCTTCAACTTTGGTTTTTTTCATCAAGAATGCTTGAAAGTCCTCTATTTCATTGGCTATCCATATTTTCCCCTGAAGTATTATACTCAGTTTTTCTGGGTAGGTGATTCTTGTTTTTAACCTTAGCTCCTTTGACCCCCTGGAATATCATATTCCAAGCACTTTGATCCCTTCATGTAGAAGCTTCCAGATCCTGTGTTATCCTGATTGTGTTTCTACAAAACTCAAAATGTTTCTTCCTGACTGCTTGTACTATTTTCTCCTTCACCTGGGAACTCTGGAATTTGGCTATAATATTCCTAGTAGTTTTCTTTTGGGGATCTTTTTCAAGAAGTGATTGGTGAATTCTTTCAATTTCTATTTTGCCTTCTGGTTCTAGAATATCAGGGAAATTTTCCTTGAGAATTTCTTGCAGGGGGATTTCTAGGCTCTTTTTTGGATCATGTCTTTCAGATAGTCTAATAATTTTAAAATTCTTTCTCCTGGATCTATTTTCCAGGACAGTGGTTTTTCCAATGAGACATTTCATATTACCTTCTATTTTTTCATTTGTTTGGATCTGTTTTATAGGATCTTAATTTCTCACAAAGTCATTAGCTTCCATTTGCTCCAATCTAATTTTGAAGGAATTATTCTTCTCAGTGAGTTTTTGAAATTCCTTTTCCATCTGGGCAATTTGACTTCTTAAGGCATTCTTCTCCTCATTGACTTTTTGGGCCTCTTGCCATTTGAGACAAGCTATTTTTTAAGGTTTTTATTTTCTTCAGTATTTTTGGGTCTCCTTTAGCAAGTTTTTTTACTTGTTTTTCATGATTTTCTTGCATCATTCTCATTTCTCTTCTCAATTTTTCCTCTACTTCTCTTCCTTTATTTTCAAAATCCTTCTTGAGCTCATCCATGGCCTGTGACCAGTTCTTGTTTTTCTTGAAGGCTTTTGATGCAGGAGTTTTGACTTTGTTGTCTCCTTCTGGTTCTATGTTGTGATCTTCTTTGTCCCCCCCCAAAATTTCTATGGTCTGATTGTGCTTCCTCTATATACTCATCTTGATGGCCAATTATTTGAGTTTTGAGCCATGGTAGAACTGTGTTTCTGGAATGGAGATTGCTATGTCCCAAATTTCTAGGGTTTTCCACAGTTGTTATCAGAGCTTGATCCCCCTATGATCTATAGGCCAGGAGCTTCAGAGGCAGCCCTGTGTCAGCAACTGCAGCTGCCACAGGCCTACTACCTCTGTTGCCACAGGGGTTCCAACAGAGTTCCCTACTGACCTTTTACTTTCTCTTTGGCATTTATGGGTTGAGAGGCCTGGAAACCACCACAGCTGCCAGTGATTCTCTCTCCTGAAGTCTGCTCTGGCAGGTCTGGGATGGGAGTCTGGGCCAGCAGGGCTAATGTGGGATTGTGCCTGGTTCCCAGCCTGGTGCAATAAACTCTTCCTGTTGGCCTGCCAGGCTGCCTGCAGTGGGAGGTTTGTTTCTCTCTGTTACTTTGTGAATTCAGTAGCTCTAAAATTTGTTTAGCATCATTTATTTATAGGATTGGAAGTGGTTGGAATGGGAGGTCAAGCAAGTTCCTGCTTTTACTCTGCCATCTTGGCTCTGCCCCCCAGGAATAACTTTCTTTTTCTTTGTGGAGGGGGAAAGCTAGGGCAATTGGGGTCAAGTGACTTGCCCAAGGTCACATGGCTAGTAAATGTTAAGTGTTTGAGGCCGCATTTGCACTCAGGTCCTCCTGACTCCAGGGCTGTGCCACCTAGACAACCCCAGGAATAACTTTCTTTTTTTTTCTTTAGCTTTTGTTTATTTTTTGGTTTTCATCATTGATTTCCACAAGATTTTGAGTTACAATTTTTCTCCCTGTCTTTCCCCTACCCACCACCCCAAAATAGTGATCCCACTGTATAGCCCTTCCCCCAATCTGCTCTCTCCTATATCCTCCCCCATCATCCCTCTGACTTTCCGGTAGGGTAAGATGGATCTCCCTATCCCCATGCCTGTACATCTTATTTCCCAGTTGCATGTAAATAATAATAATAATGATAATATATTTTTATCATTTGATTTTAGAACTTTAAATTCTAGATTCTTTCCATTACTCCTTTGTCACCCATCCCCACTGGAAAGACAGGTAATTCAATTCAATTCAATTCATACACAGGCCGTATATGTGTAGTTATGCAGCACATCTCCACAATGAACATGTTGTGTAACTCTGACTGTATTTCCTTCCTTTCTATCCCATCCTCCCCTTGTTCTGTTCTTTACTTTGTACCAACCCCTTTACAGAAGTGTGTGCTTCTAACAACCCTTCCCCTGCCCCCCAACCTGCCCTCCCTTCCATCATCCTCCCACTCATCCCCTTACCCCCTACTCTCCTGTGGGGCAAGATACCCAGTTTAGAGCATATGTCATTCCCTCCCTAAGCCAAATTCAATGAGAGTAAGTTTGACCCATGGGGAATAACTTTCTAATGGTATAATTTTATGAATTATAACAAATGTACTTCAAGAGATATTTTTTGTGAGAGATACAATTCTTAAGTCCTTTTAATATTACCATAAAAGAAGTTGCCTATACTGCTTTCTAATGTCGACTTAGACTATTTCATCTAACACTTATCAAACATTTACTATGCGCCAAGGCATTGTGCTTCAGGACTTGGAGGTTAACAATAAATAATGATAATGATACTACTAATTATAATAATACTAATAATTCATAAATTACAATAACAAATGAATAAGATTCTACCCTTACTTAGCCAATATCTTTGACCTAGTGCCTGCTTAGTCCCCTGCAACCACCATTACCATAGCACCCTACTGCATCTCATGGTTCTTTGCTGGTCCAACTGAAATGCAGGTAATCCCTTTCCCAATCTCCCAAGTTAACACACTCAGTGTTCCATTGCTTCTGTATCTTTTTCTACAGGCCTGTCTTCCCATACAGTCATCAAAGTGGTAAGAATTTTCTGGGAGACTGGCTTTCTTCTCTCTCCTGTATCTCTGAGCAGATTATCATTTGTACTATTACCATTCTCTGCCTATTTGAGGACCCTCTTTGTCACTGCCATCTCCCATCTATTCCACTGTCCCTTTGTACAATTGGCAACACCACTCCAATGCACATTCAAAAGGTTTTCTATAAGCAAAAGCATTCCTAGTCATAGATCTGCAACTCAAGATGAAAGACAAACAAACAAAATACCCCAAACAACAACCACAAACTCTTTCAGTAATAGGTACTTAAACTTGGGTCTATGAACTTGATTTTCACTTTTCTTAATATTTTGGTGACTTTCTTCAATATATTTGATTTCCTTTACAATTTTATGTTTTCATTTTATGAATTTAAATTAAACCCTGAGAAAGGGTGTGTAGGCACTGCCAAAGTACTCAATGAAACCAAAAAGATTAAGAATTCCTACTTTAGATAAGAGCATTTTCAAATGACTTGAAAGAATAAAAGCATTTCCCTTTCTTTTTTTTACATCTTAAAAAAAGTTATTATGCTCTGTTTCCTTTTTTAAATTTTTTAAATTTGTTTTCTTGTTTACATCATTCATTTTCATGACATTTTTGAATTACAAATTTTCTCCCCATCTT
>CM053593.1:174134363-174243510 GCA_028646575.1 Pseudocheirus occidentalis | reverse complement strand
GATGATTTAAGAAAACCTGTATGAATTCATGTGGAGTGAAGTAAAGTGAGCAAAATCAGGAGATCATTGTGCATAATCACAATAATGTTGTAAGGATGAACAACAATGAAAGACTTAGCTGCTTTGACCAATACAATGATCCAAGAGAATTCCAAAGGACCTACAATGTAAACTGCTATCCACCTCCAGAGAGAACTGATAAACTCTGAGTGCAAATTGAAGAACAATTTTTTTTGCTTTATTTTCTTGCTTTTTTTGTTTAACATGGCTGATATGTTAATATGTTTTGCATTATGTCACATGTATAATTGGATATATTGTTTGTCTTTTCAGTGGGCAGAAGAGGAGATAGAAGAGGGAGAGAACTGGACAATTGGGAACTTAAAAAAAGACTTAAATATTAAAAATGAATAGTTTTCCCCAAAATGGTAGCTTTCAAATTTGAGGTTTGAGGATTCTGGATTAATTTATTTCTTTTGTTCTCCTGAGGCCCAAAAAGTCATGTCCCTTGCTTCTTGGCTCTCTTCCTTGGAATCTACACTGCACTGAAACCTATCACAAAGAGAAACTAATTGCTGGCAGACTAAAGTCTACTTTCCTACCAAAGGATAAAAAACTCCTTACCTTTCTTGCCGAGCTGCCTGTGGGAAAAGCTTGAGAATCTCTGCATGGAGGGGCTCAACTTGCTCAGGTTCCTTTACTTTTATTTCCAGTAAGTAATCTTTGCCAAACTTGCTTTTCAGATGTTGGATAGAACCAATGCACCTGCCGGAGAAGGAGAGAAGGAAAAACAGAGGGAAAGAAGAGGGAGGAAAAAGAGAAAGAGATGTTTAAAAAATATATACAATTACAACTTAATCCATTGCTATTATTCCCTGGTCTATGAAAGGAGAAAATAGGCCTTTGCTTTTAAGTCAAGGCTAAATCCAGGTATTCACAAGATAAATAAGTTTGTACATTATTACTCCTCTGAAGAAGTTTTCCTTACTACTGTGTTGTCATTGGTTATACCAGTACATTCATTCACCTTAACTGTCCTGACACCATGATGGCCACCCGGTCACACACAGCCTCAGCCTCTGCCATGTAATGTGTAGTCAGGATAGCACCACTCTCTTTGTTTTTAAATGTTGCTCGAATCACCTTCCTGAAATTGAGTTAAGAAAGTAAAGCAAGAAAACATTGTTTACAGTAACAGCAATGTTGTTCAAACAACAAGTGTGAAAAACTAAGTTATTTTGAGTATTATAAATATTCAAATCAATTTTTAAAAAAAGATGCAATCCTCCTCCAGAAAAAGAATTGATAAATAGAAGTATGCTCAGATAAATAGATAGATAGATAGACAGACAGACAGACAGACAGACAGACAGACAGATAGATAGATAGATAGATAGATAGATAGATAGATAGATAGATAGATATATGGATGGATGGATGGATGGATGCAGAAATATGGTCAGATAGATACACATATATAATGTCTCTGGGTATATATGTACATATTTCTCATATATATATACATACATACACACACAGACATATATACTCTGTGTGTGTATGTGTATCAAATAGCAGTCTTCTGTGGTGTGGGGTGGGGATGGAGCAAGATAGTTTCAAACTTAAAATGTAACCCCCAAAATAATAAAATATAATTTTTTTACAAAAAGTGACTGCAACTACGAGAAGCATGGTGATATTTTGAGAGAACTTGTCAAAATAAATTTCAAAAGTCACAGTGAAGAATTAAGATTACATTAATGGGAAGACTTCGGAGGAAGACAAGACAAGGAAGAAGTAGAGTTAAGAAAGGAGCCACATCATGTTAGATGACGAAATGCATGCAGTGGATGAGTTGGGTTGAAAAATACTGAGAGAAGACACAATGAGTAAATGTTCTCTGGAAGAGATATATGAGGAAAAAAGATAAGAGCATTAAATTAGTAATTAATGAAAAACATTTTAATTAATATAACATAGGACCTCAACAAAATCTTTAGAAAGTTTGTTGAATCTTTATTTGCAGTATTTTTTCAGAATGAAAATTAGATAGGAAATGAAAGGGAAATCTTTTGTGCTAGGTACTATTTTCCCTAAGTCTGATCACATAAACTGTATTAGGAAACAACCCTTTTGAGAACTGTCATAGGCTCCATAAGAATAATATATTTGTACAAGACTTATACTTCCTACCACATTTGCTGTTGCCCTTCTGGGTCCATTCCTGTTGATGGTTCATCCAGAAGCACTACAGCTGGATTACCCAGGATACTCAGCGCAAAGCACAACTGAAATGAAGACAAATAATATTTGCTACCATTCTCATAATGCGAGCACTTAGAATATCATTAAACTCAATATTCACCTTTCGAGTTATGCCTGCTGATAATTCCTTGACTGAAACTTTCATGTGCTCTTGTAGCTTGAGAACATTTACTAATCTGAGGGAAAACACATGGAATGTTTTATCAGGCACACTGATCAATAAAGAATATCAGGAGAATGTATTTTTAAAATAGAGTAATTATGATATAGCAAAGCTAGCCATGACCATTCTGAAACTACGAGTATGAATTACCGTAAGTTCATTTGACCCAGGAAAAAAGTTCTGTTGTTTCTTGAAACCCCATGGAAAAAACTTGCATTCATAATTTGCTTATTATTGTTGTTTTAATTATTTCTTTCCAGTTTCCTTTGATCAATGTTTCATACTTCCAGATTTATTACCAGGTTGTCTAAAATATCTCTGAACTGAGACATAGGAAAGAAGGTGCTAGCCTATGTCTGATGACTCACGGAAAGTTGAGAACAGTATTTAAAATCTCCATGGCCACACTCTTCCCTGTCCCCTCTTACAGAAAACTGGAGTTTCTCTCCTACCATACCGTGAAATCATAATTGTAGCATCTTCTTTCTTCATCCCTTTCACTGCAGCATACACCTCCAGATGATCTCTTACTGTAAGATTTCGCCACAGTGAGTTTTCTTGAGGACAGTACCCAAGGAACTTGATGATGTTAACACCTTGTTGACTCATGGATGCTCTCTTCCCTTTCAGTACCACCTATACAAAATAATCAATATTCAGCCCTTGTATGCAGTTTGTATTCTATATATTTCTTCTCATAAACCTTTCATATGAAGGGAGGAAAATATATGTGTGTGTGTATATGTATAAAGTATATACAAGCATATAAAGTCTATACAAATGTAAGGAATGAATCTATATATAAAGGACAGATGTCCCACATTTATTGTATCTTTTCTAGTATGGCTTATAGTTTGTCACCACAGTCAGAACTCATCACTGTCTTGGTCCACACTGTGTAAATGTTTTTGTTCTATAACTACCAGGACCATCATCCTTATATATTCTTCAGTTGTCAGCATTATTTACCAAATAATACGCTCTCTAGTTTTTTCTTTCAGGGACATGGTGAATATTGGTTCTTCTCTTACCTAATCAGTTTATCAATATCATTCACCGGCTCTTTCCTATCACCACCTCAACCCTCTGTTTTAAGTTTCTTACTCTTTTACTATACTCTTTGCAGGAATTCTTATGAACTTGCTGTGCCCTTCTCCAATACTTAAAAAGTTCAATGATTTCTTCAGTGTGAGCATTTCTTCCACATAAGCAAAGCATAAATTACAAGATTTCATTATCTGCTTTGGTTTTTTTAAAAAAGATAATCATCTGGTCTCTAACCTTTCCAAAATTTAGCTAGACTATTAGTACAGTTAGTAGAGAAGACAATTACAATTAATGGAGAGCTATTCTGTATTTCCTATCTTGCAATATTTTTTTAATTTAATTTAATTTTTAATTTATGGAATAAAAGCATTTCTAAACATAGTATAGTAAAAAAAAAAGATTGCACATTAAATTGTATATCTATTGTGTACAACTTGCCATTCCTTTTAAATATAAAATAATCATGTCAGTTTCTTTTTTTCCCCTTGTTTCTTCCCTCCTTCTACCACCTAAGCGATGGTTAACTTTAGATACAAAAATGTGAGTGTATGTCTGTGCATGTAAAATAATTCTATAAATACTTCCATTTATCACTTCTTTCTCTGGATGCAGATAGCATCTTTCTTCATATGTCCTTGTTTGGAGGCATTTATAATAGTCAAAATTATGTATTTGCTCAAAGTTGCTCTTAAAACAATATTGCTGTTACTGTATACAATGTCTTCTTCTGTTCATTTCACTTTTCATAATTTCATGTAAGTCTATCTGTGTTTTTCTATGATCTCTGGACTCATCATTTCTTACATCACAGTATTATTGTCACAATCTTATACCACAACTTGTTCAGCTATTGCAATTTTTTTAACCACTACTGGTAATGTGATTATCCTATTAAAGCAGAGACAGTTTTCGGAATGGTCAAAGCAGGCAATTGCATAAACTATGTGAACTCAGAGACTAAAGAGGAACCCATGGACTAAAAAACAATTCTCATCTAATGTCTAACTGAGTACAACTCTCCCCTCTGGTCTGGAATTCAGTTCATACAATTGAATTTCCTCAGGAAGAAGTAAATGTGGGACCATAAATGTGCTACCACTCTTGTGGGTCAGGATACTGGTGGAAGTGGGGAGGTATGAGTTAGCCCTTCACACTCCCAGATAACAACTAGGACTATTGTGAACAATGAAGCGGTGGTGTGGAACTGAAGAAGTCAGAGTTAACTTCATCCCAAAATGGACTGAAGTGGCCCATAGATGAGTACCCTCTGGACAAAAAGAATACATAAGTAGCTTTTGAGACTGGCGGGAAGCTTGAAACCCCAAGGAATTTCCTTAACTGCTTCTATCTTCTATAGAAGTTTCTATCTTCTATTCTTTTCTCAAATAGCTTTTCTATCTCCTTGGGAAGTGCTTTTACCCTGGGGGAATTGAACCATATTTTTAGGAAAAGGATTATTTAGTTGAACCATAGGACTGTAAGTAACCCATTATACCTAATGTAAAAGCATAACCATGACACACTCCTCACCTCTGCCTCACAAAAGAGTGTCCCTCTATTCATAAAAAATGAAACTCAGACACCGTCTTCTACATGACATCTCTCCTGATCCTCACAACAAACAGTGCTGCCCTCTCCTACACTATTGTGTAGGTAATGTCATAAGTAATAATACCTTGACTCTATCTAATCCCTGCTAGTTGTGAATGATGTTGTGGGGGGGCCTACCCTTCCCCCTACTAGCTTGCCAATACAGAAATATTCTCCACAGTCATGGGATTGGAAAGGGGAGACTTTCCATTATCAAATGGGGTAGGACCCTTTTAATTAAGAGATGTGGTCCCTGATGAATCATATGGACTGAATTAAGAATAAATTTTAAAGTGAGATTCCTTCATATTAATTATTTACTCCTTCCTTCTTAATAGAGTATACAATAGGATACTACTGTGTTCAAAAAGATGAAGCTAAGGTTCATATTTGGATCCTAACAGGAGAAAGAATCTGTGTCTTGAAGTTCGTGACCTGGTTTAACTGAAAGGAGTAAGCAAAGCTTCTGACATTTCATTCTTGAGCTCTTCCTATTTCATTATTTTGCCTGCTGACTGGAACAAGAGCATTCACATCTAGGTTCTTTTCAGATGCATCCCTTTACTTCCTGTGGTCCAAGAGAATGGCAACACCTTGCTGGGACTCTAGGCCTTTATTCCCCCTAACTTTGCTCTAGTCTGATATGATGTTAACCCAGGAAGTGAATTTTAAATCTCTTTCCTGTCTTCTTTCCCCTACTTTTGTCTCTTCTATTCTTTCTCTTTTTCTCTCTCCATTAGGATTTGGGACGTCTCCATTTTTCTGCATATGCCCAACTGAGAATAAAAATAATAGCAAATCACTGCAATCATCTTTACAGGTATAACTGTGTGCTTTCTTATTTTATCATGATTGACAAGGATTCTATTTTCTATTATGTATGAGTAATTTTGTACTGATGCATTGAATTAATAGTTCATTTTATAAACCAGATGCCGGTAATTCAGCTTATACTATATTGCTTTGCTTATCACTGAGCTAAGAATTACCCTGTACTTCATATGTTGGTAGTTTCTACTTTTTTTCTATCTTGAGCAAAACTGTGCGGTTCATTTTGTAGGATTCACCTTTTTAGGCACAGCATAGCCAAGCTCTACAATTATTCCAATAGTACTAGAATCCCAACAGTTCTGAGAGGGAAGCAATCTCAGAAGTTTATGAAAAGTAAAGGGTTATCCTCCTCAGCAGTAGAGGTAGGGTTTGGACACGGCCATGGAGAAGAAAGAGTATTCTAATTTGCTTATCTCTCAAAACAAAATTTATCAATAAAATAAATAAATAAATAAAATAATAAACAAATTCCTGTTTCTCAAAAAGGCCAAAAAGGAAAAGTGAATAAATAAAAAATTCCTTTACTTCCATGTGGCTTACGACACAAGGGAGAAGAGAAGAGGTCCTGGGAAAGAGCTCAGGATCTCCATGGTTGGGGGGACATGACTCGGACGAAGACCTAGCAAAAGAGTGGTTAGAGAGGGGAAGAACTAGGAGAGTCGTGCCACAAAAACATAGAGAGAAAAGAGCATCTTGACAAAGAAAGCAATCAGCTGCATTAAAAGCTGTGGAGAGATCAAGAAAGTGACGACCAAAAAAAGGCCATTAGATCTGGTGACTTACATAATTGCTAATTTTGGACAAAGAATTTTCAAGTGAATGATGACTTTGGAAACCAAAATCCAGAGTTAAGAACAGTGAGAGGAGGGGAAGTAAAGACAACGATTATAGACAATTTCCTCAAAAAAAGTTTGAAAAAAGAAGATAGATATATGATGATAGCTAGTGGGGATTAATGGATCAAGTGAGGGGTTTTGGTTTTTTTTGTTTGGTTGGTTTTTTTTGGAAGGGGGAGGGCAGGATAATTGGGGTTAAGTGACTTACCCAAGGTCACCTGGTTAGTGTTAAGTGTCTGAGGCCCGATTTGAACTCAGGTCCTCCTGACTCCAGGATCAGTGCTCTACTCACTGTGCCACCTAGCCACCCCTAAGTGAGGAGTTTTTGAACATAGGGGAGAATGGACATTTTTATAGATGGAACGAAAGCAACCAGTAGACAGAGATTGCATATTAGTAAGAGAGTAGGGATGATAGAAGAGGAAATCTACTGAAGACAGATACAATAGGATCCCTTGTGCATGTAAAGGGGTCAGCCTTATCAAGGAAAAGGACCACATCTTCATATGAATTAGGGGTGAAGGCACACAGTGGAGGGAAGCAACTTGTTGAAGAAATTTAGTGAGGAAGGTGAGAGAGCTCTAGGTGAAATGGGAAGAAAGCTTCTCAGTTGAGAAGGTGAGGAAAGAAGCAACCATGGGAGGTTTATTAAGGGATAAAAAAGTTTAGAAAAGATACTGTGGTTGAGTGCAATAGTGAATAATTTAGGGAGATGTAGAAGGATTGCATCACTGAAGTGAGGGCCTAATTGAAGTTAGACGGCATAAATTTATTGTGCACCCAGGCAACAAAGTTTCATTCTCCAGCTTCATTCAGGAGCACATGAGTAAGAGCAAAGGAATGAAATGGTGTGAGCCATCCAAGTCTGAGACTTCGAAATGAAAGATTAGCAATAAGGGGACAAGGAACTTGAGAGAGAAAGATAATAAAAAGTTGATCTAGTTCCCCAAAGGGTCATGATAGGGAAGGGAGGAGATCATAACCAATAGGGATGTGGCTTGGGAAAGAACTGAGGGTCAGAGAGAAATTGGAGGTTGTAATGAGAACAAAGAACATGATTTGGAGTTGCAGGGCAGAGAAAAGTGCAGAAGGACAACAAAAAAATGATCAGTAAAGGAATTTAAGGGTTCATGAACATAGAAGTGGAACACTTGGGTATGATGGCAAGATCAAGAGTATGATCATATCTTAGTGTAAGTGAGGTAAGATAAAGAAGTAGAGTGTGAGAAATAAGTAAGTTGAGGAACTGAGAGGCTAGACTGTATGAGGGAATATCTATCTATATACCTACCTATGTGTAGTGGTTAGGTGGTCCAATGGATACAGAGTCAGACCTGGAGTCATGAAGACCTGAATTCAAATCTGACTTAAGACATTTACTAGCTGTGTGACCCTGGGCAAGTCACTTAACATTGTTTGCCTCATTTTTCTCATCTGTAAAATGAGGTGGAAAAGGAAATGGCAAACCACTCTACTATCTTTGCTAAGAAAATCCCAAAGGGGATCACAAAGGGTATATATACACAAAGAGGGGGGGGGGAGAGAGAAAGGGAAGAAGGGAGAGGGGTTCCCTGGAGGTCAGTAGATAATATCAATTGAAATCTTGATTTTGTGGTAAATATGGCTTCAGTGAACCTCGAAGGAGAAGAGGTGACCAAGTGATGGTGGTAGAGGTAGAACTTGGACACAGCCATGGGGACGAAAGAGTATCTCTCAAAACAAAATTTATCAATAAAATAAATAAAATAACAAACTTCTGCTTCTCAAAAAGGATAAAAAAAGTATAAGTGAATAAATTAAAATGCCTTTACATCTATTTGGCTTATGATTTATTTTCTCATAGAGAAGAAAGTGAAAAAACTAAAATAAAACTGAACTAAACACTTTCCCTACTGTTCAATCTTGCTTAGACTAGCACTGCTTTTCTACCTCTGTGGCTTTTGTTAAGACTCTCCCTCATGAATGAAAGTATTCTTTTCCATTATTCTTGAAAACTGTATTTCTAGTCTCATTTAAAATATATTTCAAAGGACTTCTCCATTTTAACACCAGTATAACACCCAAATTACTGCTCTCTTTGATCATGTTCAAGATTATCTCTGTTGATTATGTATTTACTGTCTCCAATATTAAATATAAGTTCTGGAAGAGCTTATCATTTAATCATTTTTTTATTGGTAGGTAGTAACATAGAACAGAAGAAACACTGAAGTTAGAATCTAGCTCCACCATTTGCTAATCATGTGGTATAGGATGAGCGGTATAGTCTCTCTCTACTTTCCTTCCCTCTTCTTCCCTACACACAAAATGTATAGTAACAATACTAATACCATTTAACTCAACAAGGTTGTAAGTATCGAAAGTAATAGTGTGTATGAAATCTCTTAAAAAACTGAAAGGCACTATACTCATGTTATTATTATTATTCCCAGGACTTCACACAATGCTATACTTTCTGTCAATACTCAATAAGTAATTCTGTTAAGATTCACTTCATGAAACAATGAAGACAATACTCATTGAAAGGGAACTCCCACTCATACATATATGAAAATGAGTATGTCTTGCCAGAGTCCTCTGATGAAGTTTCTGAACATCTTTTTACCTGCTAAAGAAGATGTACAACCTACCCTCTCTTAAATGCTGTGGGCATTATGAGAATCATCTCTGAATTAACTCATCCACATACTTACTATCCTAATCATTCCAAAACTGTGCTAAGAGAACTCGTTTATATAAAAGATTATCATTAATATTTAAAATTTTCTTTTTTGATCTTTATCAAAGCATTTTCCTTCTGTTTCACTTACCTCTCCTGCAGTTGGTCTTGTCTCTCCAGTTATCATCCTAATAGATGTACTTTTGCCAGCTCCATTGTGTCCTAGTAGTCCCAGAACCTCACCTGGAAGAAATTGGGCTGTTAATCTTCATAATTTGTATATCACTAACTAGACAGCCATTTTCTTTTAATTTGATGACACATTCTGAAATCATTACTTGGTTTCTTTGTGAATAGATGTCAAGTTCATAAAGCCCATCATGTTATTTTGAGTTCTATATTATCCACATTAGTACAAATATTTTCACATAGATACAATGATTTCCCAACCCAGGGAATAGTGTGTTTTTTCAATAGGCATTATGCTAAACACTTTCCAAAGATTAACTCATTTGATCCTTATAACAATCCTGTAAAGTAGGTTCAATTATGCTCCCCATTTCATCATTGGAGAAACTAAGACAGGCAGAGGTTAAATAATTTGCTGAATATTATATAATTAATAAATATCTAAGACCAGATCTGGGGTTTTCCTGACTCTTGGCCCAGCACTCTATCCACCGCAATGCCTAGCTACCCCTATATTAATTTTATGACCTTGGAAAAGGTTATTAGTTTCTTAGTACTTTAGAAAACTCTCATTTGGGAAGATGCTGATCTGCACAGGTAGAAGGAATTTCCTCGCTTGGGAGTTTGCTAGGCCAAGGAAATGAGAGGCTCGGTTATTATCCTTATTTAATTCTTTGCTAAACAGGAATACAACTCCCTTTAATTTCTACCCATGATTCCTTTTGCCTCCTCTTGGGACCTATCAGAATAGATCAGACTCTCTTCTCTTTGTGAACCCTTTTAATGTTTAAGATAGCTAACAAGCTTCTGCACTCTGTCCTCCAAAACACACTTATACTACCACCACCACCATTTTTCTCCAGAGACATTCTAAATCTCATATATCAGAAGGATTTTGTAAAAGGGACCACTATTTCTAACCTTTTTTAACACAGAAAGAGACATTCCTTGTGGCCAGTTTCTTCTTACTCTTTGAAAAGCAAATTTTCTTCTTGACTTCATACTCTTTACGCAGACAATTGGCAATAATGACTGGTTTCTGAAAAAGACAGGTCTTCATTAAATTACAGAATGGTGTTGTACTTTCCTGGATAGCCCTCTTTTTATTCAAACTATGGTACAAATCATAGTTTGCATTGAGAGAACATGTAATTAAGTTGTAGAAAATAATTGTAATTAAGTTGCAAGGTGCTAATGCATAGAGAGTTACATATTTCTTTATTGATTTTTTCTCTTTGTTGTTACTAATGTAATCATAAATATAAAAAAACATATAAAGAAAAACAAAAAAAAGAATTGTATATGAAACTATGACCTTTTTCTACATATGGTTTGGCAATTGATTCTATATGTGTGATAAGTGAGAGTGAGAAATCAAGTACAAAACTCAGGTTCTAGTTCAGAGTGACTTTGGAAGGGTAATGGTACCTGTGAAAGAAGCAGACAAGTTCCAAAGAGGTTTTTTTGAGGGTGAGCGTAGTTAGTTCTGTTTTGATACATCAAATTAGAAATTGCTATGGGACACTGAGTTCATAATGTCCAATAGGCAATTGGCGATTCAAAACTGGTATTCAGGAGAGTGCCTAGAGTTGAATATATAGAACTTGGAGTCATCTGCATACAGATAATAATTGAACCATGGGAGCTGATGAGGTCACCAAATGAGAAAGTATAGAAAAAAAAATAGAAGAAGCCTGAGGACAGCACCTTGGTGCTGGTAGGGTACATGATATGGATGATGAACCACAAAGGCAACTAAAAAGGAGCAATCAGGTAAGAGGAGAACCAACAAAGAACAAAATTATGAAAATCCAGAAAAGAGAATGTATCCAGGAAGAGAGGGTAATCAAGACTGCTGCAGAGGAGTCAAGAACCCAAAATCCTTTCTCATCCCTCCAGAAGCCCTCCTTTTTAACAAGTGTAACATTGATATCAATAACTTATCCCATGGTGACTAAAGATACTATATTTTTAGGCAGCCACAGGACCCCAAGATGTTGACTCTCATTTTGGAGAGACTGTTCTTGTTGTGGATGAAGAGACACTGAGTGAATTATAGAGAGAAAGAGAATTAAGAGAACCTTCCTCCTAATGTCAGTGTTTATTATCTTGCAAAGAAACTATGACTTTACTAACATGAGAGAAATGAATAGTAGGACTTTCTTTCTAAAACTAAAAAGTTAGCATTTAGTTATAGTGACGGTAAGGGGTGACTTAGCTTGTGATCATCTTCACACCTGAAAAATATGAATAAGCATATCTGTTTTATTGATTGTTACAAGATTAGTAAATAATTTAATTTGATCACTTTGATATTTATTTAAGTCTAGGAGATTAGAGGGGTTGAAAGAAAAAGAGATGAACAAATGATTATGGGAAAAGATGCTTCTCCAGCATCTTAAATCAATGATTTATTAATGGGACGGGGCACAATGCTAATTGTTTAATGAGAAAGATGATGCTATGGCAGTATTTAATGTGGAAGTGTCAGAGTATAGCCCTTTATCACCTTAGAAACCTGGGTAAGAATGAATAAGGAAAATAGGTCAGAGCAGGTAGAGGGATGACTTACCCTACCTAGTATTCTTGTGGTGGTAGGCAACCACTTTAAACTTCTACTATGTGAATAAGAATAGTGAAATTTAAAAAAACACAATCAAATCATCTTTCATGCCTGAAAAGGCATGCCTTATTTTTATTTGTATATACTTATAGATCAATGGGCATCAATCCTTACACAAGTAAATTGGAAAAGGAATAGCAGTCTATATTTTGTATGAAGCAGCCCATCTTTACACAACTATAATGTCCAGCTTTGAAGAATTATTCAATTTAGTTTGAATAAACCATTGTAATATCTAAGTTTAAGAAAAAGTTGAACTACAGACTTGACTCCTACTCAGCATTCATTACAACAAATGGTTTTCAAGTTCTTCAGTTCACAAGGTCTTCTTTGAATCTTGCAGGTATGATTATACTTGCCAATGTTTTTTTTCTAAAAAAGAAAAAAAACACTTTGTCCTTTATCCCTTTCATTTCAGCAGCACTGAATACCTATTCAAAATCAAGTAGAGTTACTTCCATATGTGCAAGGTTGAGAAAAATTCAATAAAGTTTTATATTAAAGCCAGCAGAAAATCAACTTTACTTAGCCACATGTTTGATTTACCATCTAAATGTTTCAGGGAGAACATGAAATAAAATTTAAACAACTTAATCTCAGAAGGTGTAATAAAAGTAGGCATTAAAGAAAGTACAAAAGTAGATTTGGAGGAGATCCTAGTATAGATAGATTTATAAATTAATTCTCTCTATTCTATCAAATGTTTACAAAGTAATTAATACTGATGCTAAATAAATTCTTAAAAATTGAAAAAGAAAGCATTCCACATTAGACTCCTTTTATAGGATACAGTCCCTATACCTATAACAAAGAAATAGAAGCATAAATCAAGATATGGAATAAATATCAATTCAAAATTTTCAAGAAAATCCTAGTGAAAAGACTTCATCAATATGCCTCCTTCCCCCAAAATAAAAATATTCACTATAACCAAATAGAATTTTTTCCAGGAATGTGAGGATGAATCAAAATTAAGAAAACCAGTTAGCATAACTAATTATATCAAAAAGAAAACAGCCCAAACTACATGACCATATTAATACATGTATTCATTTAAGCCAGAAACTGTACAAAGAAAAAGCATGAGAGGATTGCATTTAATATGATTAAAAGCATTTATTTTAAAACAGAAGTTATTTGAATTTGTAATGAGAAAATGCAAGGAGAATGCATAATAAATGTAGGAGAAACACAACTATGACTTCCATCTCCCCTATTTGACATAGCTCTAGAAATGCTGGTGAAAGCAACGTTTCAAATGAAAGGAATTCAAAACATAAACACAAAGAGGATACAAAATTGTCTGTTTTTGCTAACAATATGATGATTTACTTAGAAAACCCCAACAAATCAAGAAAGAAAACTGATGTAATGAATAACTTCTGTTAAGTAAAATATAGATTTTGCCTCAAATAAATGCCATTACTATATAGCTATTTTTGCAGTTCAGAGGAACACAATTGAAAAGGAAATCTCATTCCATAGAACTACAAAATACATACAATATCTGGGCATCAGCCTCTTGAGACATATTAAAAATATAGATACAATATAAAACACTTTAAAGAAGTAAAGAAGGACTTAAATAACTGAAGGGATGTTTACTCCTTGTGGCTGGGGGATGCCAGGATAATTAAAATGACACTATTTAAATTCATTAAAAGACGTATTTTATTTTAACCAAACTATGAAGGAAGAGGTACTTTTTAGACTTACAAAAATGTAACAAAATCATTGAGAGGAACAAGTAATCTACATTCTCAAGGGAATCATGAATTTAAAAATATAGGAGAATAGTATTTCTAGACTTCATATTGCTTTTTTAAATCAGTAATCATCAAAACTATTTGGAACTGGTTAAAAAAATCAGAAACTATCTAACTCAATAAACAAGAGTTAGATAAACCCAGACACACTTGGAGATAGATTCTTTCTTTGACATGAACTGCTGAGGAAACTAGAAAACATTTTGGCACAAATTAGGTTTAGAACTATATTATACCATATACTGCAGCAAGCTCAGAATGCAACATGAATGGTAAAAGTCACAACATAAAAATGAGAAAAATCTGATGTCAATATCTATGACTAGAAGAAGAATTCTTCAGAGAAAGGATAGAATAGCTCATAAAAGGTAAAATAGTCATTTCAATGACATGAAATTAAAATCTTTTGGACAAACAAACTCAATGTAACTAAGATAAGAAGGGAAGCTGTTTATTGGGGGGTGAACTTGTTGTATTAAATGAATCTTTTAAGAGTCTATTTTTCAAGATATACAGTGAACTAACTCAAATCTGTAAGATAAAGAGTAATTTCTTAGTAGTTAGAAGATACGAACAGTTTTTGAAGGAATTAAAATCTATTAACAGTCAGGCGAAAAATTGTTTTAAATCACTAATAATGAAAGAAACAAATTGAAACCTCTCTGAGGTTTCATCTTGGACCCATAAAATTGGCAAAGATGACAAATATTGTACATTATGGAGGTAAATTGTGGAGGTGATGCAGGAATACAAGTCCTTTCTTGGTAGAGCTGTGAATTTTTCTCACCATTCCAAAAAGTAATTTAGAATCACACTAAGAAAGTGAATAAAATTCCCATCTCCTTTGAGCCATAGATCACATTGCTAGGCATATATTACAAGAATGATAAATACAAAAGGAAAAAGTCTACAGGGGTGGGGAACCTGCGGCCTCAAGGACACATGTGGCCCTATAGGTCCTCAAGTGCTGCTCTTTGAATCTAATAGTGATGGACCAAGAGAGCAGTAAGAATGATGTTGTAAAGTTTGGATTCAGTCAAAGGGCCACACTTGAGGACCCAGGTTCCCCTTCCCTGATCTAATATATACTGAAATATTCATATTAGCAGTTCTTATAGTAACAAAGAACTGAAAACAAAGTAGATGTCCCATTGTTTGGGAAAAGACTGAATATGTTGTGGTATATGAATGTAATAGGATATTATTGCATTGTAAGAAATAATATGAAACATTCTGAGAATCATGTCTTTGGTTTACATAAACTGATGCAGCGAATTAAAGAGAACCATGAAAACTATGCAAAATGACCACAGAAATGGAAACAAAAAGGGAAAAAAAACCTTGAAAATGAATGCTGCATAAGTTTTACAATGAAGATTGGTTGGATTGGTCCCACAAAAGAGATAAGATAATATAACTCCACCCATTATATGCAAAGGCAAGGGACTATAGATGTGGAAGACAGAATATATATTCATATTTGGTTAATGAGATAGTTTCTTGAGCTTCTATTTTCTGTTTTTATTCTTTATTACAGGGAATACTTCTTTAAGCAAAAAGGATATGGGGGAGACAGGAATATATTTCAAAATAAAAATAAATACAAACAAAAGATATCTGAGTTTAAAATCTAGGTAAACTTGAATAAATTAATGTATAAAAAATAAACAATTTAATTATTATCTACTCATTCAATTTTTACCTCATCAAGGTTTAAAGCAGCCAATGCACTTGCAGTTCTCACTCTTTCTGCTTGAACATCTTCATCTTCACCTTCTGGTTCTTCTTGGTTTGGAAAAGTTTCACTACTTCTTGGAGAAATTCTACAGAAAACACCATAAAGATCAATCAGTTAACCAACCAAAAAAGCATTTACTATGTATTTGCCAAGGCCCAAGTACTATGATAGGTAACAAACACATCAGTCCCTGCCCTCAAGAAGTTTATATTCTGTAGGAGAGAGCATGTGCAAATATAATATATAGTATTTATCTAAGAGTTGGACTTAACTGAAAATGGGTGAACAACAATGTACATCTATCTATTAAATACAATGTCACTTTTGGAGGGTGAAAGCACTGGGAAAGAAGCTGGGAAGAAGAGAACAGGGAAAGCTATACGTAGAAGGAAACTTAGAATATTAAAAAGCTGAGATGAAATTTGGGGATGACCAGTGGAAAGTCACGGAGGCAGGAGTCATGTCTGGTTGTTTGACTAGATCACAAAGGGTGTGAATGGACAATAATATATGATCAGCTGGAAAAGCCAATGAGCCAACAAGGCAACAGGCAAGGTTGTGAAGGACTTTAAATGATAAAAATAGATATGTGTATTTATCCTTAGAGCACCTACTTGGTTTTTTTTAAAAGGAGAGTAATATAGTCAGATTTCTGCTTTAGGAAAAATGTATTTTGGCAATAGGGAGATCAAATCCATCAATACTTAAATAAATTAGTTCATGTTGTTCACTGGAAGGTCAAATACTAAAGCTGAAACTAAAATACTTTGGCCATATAATGAGAAGATGAGAAAAGACCCTGATGTTGGGAAAGATTAAAGTGAAAAGGAGACATAGAGGATGAGATGGATAGACACTATCATGGGAACAATTAACATAAATTTGGATGGACTTCAAGAGATAGTGGAGGATAGAAAAACCTGGCATGCTATGGTCCATGGAGTCATGAAAAATCGGACATGACTGAATGACTGAAAAATAATTTTGGCAGCTGTGTGGAGGATGAATTTTTCAAATGAAAAGCTAGTGTCAAGAAAAATGTAGTCCCAATAAAGTGCTCCTTTAATTGAACAGAAAAAAAGATGAAAAGTCTCTCATCCCTCCCTCACTGCCCCTCACCAAACAAATTTCCATTCCCAACTATCCCATTTCTATTAGTAGTACCACAACATTATTCTAGTTTCCTAAAGTATCTTCAACCATCTTTAACTCTCCTTTGTCTTCATCCTCTACACTATTGGTCTCAAGAGTTAGAACTGTGATATGACCTCATGAGATACATTGTCAAACAATTGGGATGTGGGAAAATGGTGGCACTTCTCACTTCCCCTGCCAGCAAATCATGAGGCTAGTCTCCAACACAATCACACTAAAATAACATTTCATCTAATACAATCCAACACTGTCTCCACTCTACCCTATTTGCCACTGTTCAACCTTAATCTGATCCTTTCCCCTTTAGGCCCTGAGCCAATTATAACCTAACACTGATCTAGGTACCCATGGAAACAGTTACTCAGGTACCATTGGAAAAATCTACTTCCTCTCTAGCATATCCATCTCTTACTCCCCAGATCTCACGTTGTGGCTATAGCAGGCACTCTTCAGAGTGCAAGCTCTCTCTGCTGAGGCAGTAATCAATCAATAAGAATGTCATTCTTCTTTCTTTGTTTTTGGTAGGAAAGAATGAATTTCAGATCTCCTTCCATTATTATTTCCCCCAAACCCAGTCCTCCTCTTCTGAACTTTTCTGTTTCTATCAAGAGCACCTCTATCTTTCTAGTCATTCAAATTTGCAACTCCAGTGACATCTATGATTCTTCACTTTTAAACCCCACATAGTCAATCAGTTGCAAAAGCTTGTCATTTCTCCCTTCACATAGTCACCACCCTAGTTCAGACCTTCATTTTGGCGTTGTTCAGTCATTTCAGACATGTCCAACCCTTCATGGACCCACTTGGGGTTTTCTTGGCAAAGATACTGGAGTAGTTTGCCATTTCCTTCTCCAATTCATTTTACAGATGAGGAAACTGAAGCAAACAGGGTTAAGTAACTTGCCCAAATGGAAGTAATAAGTGTCTGAAGCCTGATATAAACTCAGGAAAATGAGTTTTCCTGACTCCAAGTCCAGTGTTCTATACAGGGCACCACACACATGCCACAGGCCTTCATTACTTGTTGCTTCAGACTTATGATAATTGCTTTCTAAAAGGTTGCCTAGCCTTAAAAACCCTCTCCTGTCTCATTCTATTCCATCTTCCATATTCTTGCCAAAGTGATTCTCATCTTTTTAAAATTAAATTACTTATTTTTAGTTTTCAACAATCACTTTTGTAAGTTTTAAATTTTCTCCCCCTCCCTCCCTTCTTTCCTCCCCAAGAGAACTTGCAATCTAGTAAGTGTTCTACATATACATTCCTATTAAACACATTTTCACATTAGTCATGTTGCATAGAAGAATTATAATGAATGGGAAAAAACATGAGAAAGAAAATAAAAGCAAAATAAAACAAAACAAAAGAAATTGGTCTGCTTTATTCTGCACTCTGACTCCATAGTTCTTTCTCTAGGTGTGAAGGATATTTTCCATCATGTGTTCTTTGGAATTGTTTTAGGTCCTTGCTGAGAAGGGCTAAGTCTATCATAATCAGTCCTCCCACACTGTAGCTGCTACCATGTACAGTGTTCTCCTGGTTCTGCTCCCCTCACTCAATAGCAGTTCATACAAGTCTTTCCAGATTTCTCTGAAGTCCACCTGTTCTTCATTTCTTATAGAACAATAGAATACCATTGTATTCGTATACCACAACTTTTTTAACCATTCCCCAATTGATGGACATCCCCTCAATTTTAATTTCTTGGCCACCACAAAAAAAAGTGCTGTTATAAATATTTTTGTACATGTGAGCCCTTTTCCCATTGTTATGATCTCTATGGGATACAGCCCGGGAAGTGGTATTGCAGAGTCAAAGGGTATGCATAGTTTTATAGCCCTTTGGGCATAGTTCCAAATTGCTCTCCAGAATGCTTGGATCAGCTCACAGCTCCATCAACAGGGAATTAGTGTTCCAACATTCCCACATCTCCTCCAACATTTGTCATTTTTCTGTTTTGCCATGTTAGCCAATCTGATGGGTGTGATGTGGTACCTCAGAGTTGTTTTGATTTGAATCTCTCTAATCAATAGTGATTTAGAGGATTTTTTTCATATGACCATAGACAGCTTTAGTTTCTTCCTCTGAAAACTGCCTATTCATATCCTTTGACCACTGATCAATTGGGGAATGACTCGTACTCTTGTAAATTTGACTCAGTTCTATATATATTTTAGAAATGAGACCTTTATCAAAGACACTGGTTATAAAAAACACTTTCCCTGTTTTCTGCTTCCCTCCTAATCTTGGTTGCATTGGCTTTGTGCAAAAACTTCTCCATTTAATGTAATCAAAACTATCCATTTTGCATCTTATAATGTTCTCTGTCTCTTGTTTGGTCATAGATTCCTTCATTCTCCATAAATCTGACAGATAAACTATTCCTTGCTCCCCTAATTTGTTTATAGTACCAGACTTTATACCTAGATCATGTACCCATTTGGACTTTATTCTGGTATATGGTGTCAGATGGTGGTCTATGCCCAATTTGTGCCATTCTATTTTCCAGTTTTCTCAGCAGTTTTTGCCAAATAGTGAGTTCTTATCCCAGAAGCTGCGGTCTTTGGGTTTATCAAACAGAAGATTGCTATAATCATTGACACTGTGTCCTGTGTACCTAACCTATTCCGCTGATCTACCCTTTCACTTCTTAGTCAGTACGAAATGGTTTTGATGATTGCTGCTTTATAATACAGTTTATCTGGTATGTTGGGCTGCCTTCCCTAGCATTTTTTTTCAATTACTCCCTTGATATTCTGGAACTTTCATTATTCCAGATTAATTTTTATATTATTTTTTCTAGATCTAAAAATAATTTTTGGTAGTTTGATTGGTATGGCACTGAATAAGTAAGTTAATTCAGGTAGAATCGTCATTTTTATTATATTAGCTTGGACTACCCACAAGTAACTGATGTTTTTCCAATTATTTAGATCTAACTTTATTTGTGTGAAAAATATTTTGTAATTATGTTGATATAGTACCTGGGTTTGTTTTAATAGATAAGACTCCTAAATATTTTATAACATCTATAGTAACTTTAAATGGAATTTCTCTTTCTATCTCTTGTTGTTGTTAGGCCTTGTTAGTAATATATAGAAATGCAAATGATTTATGTAGGCTTATTTTATATCTTGCAACTTTGCTAAAGTTGTTTATTATTTCAAATTTTTTTACTTGATTCTCTAGGATTCTCCAAGTATATCATCATATCATCTACAAAGATTGATAACTTAGTTTCTTCTTTTCCTATTCTAATTCCTTTCATTTTTTTTCTGCCAAAGTTATTTTCTTAAAGATTTGATCTGTCCATATTGCACCTACATCAACACATATAAATCGTCAATAAAATGCAGTAGTTCTCTATTTCCTATAGAATCAAATATAAAATGCCCCATTTGGCATTTATAATCCTTTGCAAGATGGCCCTGACCAACCTTACAAGCCTTATTATTCATTATTCCCCTGACTGCACTCTACTGTCTAGCTAAACTGGCCTTCTGGATTTCTTCACACATATAAAAAATAACTAAAATACATACAGGGACGGGGGCAAGGAACCCCCTCCCTGCCCTGCTAGAAAGCTAGAGGGGTGTTGGAGAAGGGCATAAAAGGGAACAGATTGTGGGAGGGGCCTTACAGTGGGATCAATGTTCTGGGCTAGGGGTTAGGGGCAAAAAGGGGAGAAAATTTGTAACTCAAAACCTTGTGGAAATGAATGATGTAACCAAGAAAATAAATTAAAATAAAAAAAATAACTAAACTATCCATACATGAATAGGAAAATAAGTATGACTAGATAAGGAATAAAGAATGGATTTATACTGCAGATTATTTGAGTTGAAATCAAAGACAATTTACTTTTGTTTATTGGTTGTGGGGGGGTTTTTTGGTATGGTGAATATCTACACCCAGAAAGGTATTATGTTCACTTATTATTATGACCTATCTTTTGATTGTTATAATGTGTATATTTCAACTTACAGTATCTTTAAAAAGAAATTTACTTGCTTGGCTAGCTACAAAGATCAAATTTTGAATAATTATTTATAAGTCTTCCATATCCTCTGGCACAAACAAGGATTTTTTTAAATTGATGAAGCTTATTCAATCACATTGCATTGAAGTACAAAATATTTTATATCATTAATTTTTAAAATGAAAAATAATGCTTAATTCACCTTTGCCCCACATTTTTTACTTTCCAATTTTATGTACTTTATAATATGTACAATGTATTGGTACCTATATATAATTTATAAATAAATATGATGGGGAATGCTCAAAAACTTTTACTGAGAAAGGAAGGCTATAAAAAAGGATCAGAAGAGGTGGATAGGTGGCACAATGAATAGAGCACTGGCCATGGAGTCAGGAGGACCTGAGTTCAAATCTGGCCTAAGACACTTAATACCTACTAGCCGTGTGATCTTGGGCAAGTCACTTAACTCCTTCTCCCCTCCAAAAAGCAAAAAAAAAAAGGGGAGGTCAGAGGCCACTGCTGTGCACCAGTGGTTTCTCATTTTTGACATTGGAAATTGTCACAGATACCTACATGGCAGAAATTGTGCTTTTAGTATTCATGAATTAAGGAAATATTTTATTGGCAGGGGGTGGGAGTGAGAGAGGTGGGATATCCAGGGATGTTCAGACATCCACATCAACAGTGTGATAAACATGGTGTGGAAATTCCCTCTACTTGTACACATTGGTAATGCTTCTATAATATATAGATATATGTTATATATAGATATGATATGATTGATATGATATGATATATTCCTATAAAATTGTCTGGGAGCACTAAGAGGCTAAGAGATTTAACTTGATTTAACTTAATCTGGTCATAGGTTGACTATCAACCACACCATGTTGCCTTTCAGAAAATGCATGATGATAAAAAAATTTCTGTGAATTCAGTACCACTTCCTCATGAGTTTATATTTTAATAATCTACAGAATCTACATTCTAAATACAATAATAAATATTTTCACAATATTCAGTTATTCTACAGAGAGAAGAATTTCATGAAAGTGTTCTTTAAATAAATAAACAAATTTTGTGTGTGTGTGTGTGTATCAGTGCTTCTTAAAAGTTGGGAACCTCTGTTTTTTGTAGGTTAGATGTAATCAAGTGTGTAAAATCCCAAGTATATACACATGCATATAACTATATATGTGTATACATATATCTGCTTCATATATGTACCTATATTTGGTTTCGTATATAGCTTTATAGAGAGTGTGCTTTATATATGTGACTTTTTATATGTGTATCTATATATAATTATATATACATATATGTAATCTCTTCATAGCTATATATGCTGTGTGTGTCTTTATATGTATAGCTTAAAAATTCATAAAGAGTTTTGGAATAACCACATACGTGTATTTTTTTAATCATTCCCAATTTGATTCTTTTCTCTGGAAAGAGATAAGAAAGGCTAGTTAGTCTGATTTTCCTATAATCTATGTCACATCAGTGTTCATCTTCATGCCTTTACAGTGACCACCTTCCTAAAATGGTTACTTAAAGTCTTTTTTTCCTTCCTATTCAATTTCTTGAGTCAAATTTTATCACTTCTATGAAACTTTTTTTCTTATTTCACTAATTTGAACACTGATCATTCATAGTACCATATACTTTAGGGCTTAATTATTCTGTTTTTAATCAGTGAATTTTGTTTACTCCACTAGATCTAAGTTCCTCAAGAACAAGGACTATTCTTTGTCTTTCTTTTATAGCCAACAGACTACCTTGCTCAAGGCTTGGTCATAATGTTGGTGTTCAGTGGTTTTAGTCATGTCAGACTCTTTTTGACCGCATTTGGGGTTTTCTTGGCAAAGGTATTAGACTGATTTGCCACTTCCTTTTCCAATTCATTTTACAGATGAGGAAACTGAGGCAAAAGGGTTTAAGCAATTGGCCCAGGGTCACAGAGTTAATAAGGTCTGAGTTGATAAGTCTTCCTGACTCCAAGTCTAGCACTCTATCTGCTGTACCACCTAGCTGTCCCCTAATAGGCATTAATAAATATTTTGATAGAATTATTTGTGCTTAATGTGATAGTCAAATATTTAATATTTAAATTAATTTAAATGGTTTTGTCTACCTGAAGACAGGGTCATTTCTCATTGATTTCTTTCCATATTTCATTTCCAGAAACCGTAGAACAAAAAGGAGAATGATAAAATGAAGATAAGGCTAGAGGAAAGAAAGTTAACCACCATTAGTTATGTTATAGCAACAGAGCAAAAGTATTTACAAAATCACAGATCTTTGAGGTATGAAGTAAGTGTGGATACCAGTGCAGAAAGCAATTCATTTCAGATGTTGTTAGAGAAATGCATTACACAGTGAACAACCTAATAACAAGTCTCATACAACACCAATCCCACGTTTAAAGTCTTTCCCAAAGCTATTGTTCAACTTGGCATAGTATCACAGAGTTAAGGTCATTTCCATGCTAAAATGGATTATTACATTAGAAGTTTAGTAAGACCAAATAATCAGGGTGGGGGGAGAAGAATGGGAATGCTTTTTCTTTAATAAAGTACATATATACGAAAAATCTTACAAATTTAGGACACAATATATATTAACATGGATTTTAAAACATTTCCAAAAATCTTTGTATAGTTAAAATAAAACCAAATTATTTTTAGTAAATACTATTCCTCTCCTCTCATGAATACAAATCCCAAAAGAAAATTCTTCTTACTATTAAAAGTACTAAAAGGCTGCTATGACTGACTCCATTTATTTCATCTTCATGGTGATCAGGATTTTTCGAATAACTATAAGAGAGCTGTCAAAAAGAAAACAATGACCAAATGGAAGTTCATTTGTTAATCAATTTATGTTTAAATTAACAAGAAATTCATGCAGCAAACATTCTTTCCCTTATTCTACTTGAGTCTTTTCTGTGTGCTAGGGAAAAGTCATTCTTCAAAAGAAGAGGCAAGAGTTTTCTCCATAATGTACTCCTTTGTTCTCTCAATGAGTGTGTTTAACTGTTAGTTTCAGTCTCTCCCTCTTCCCCTCCTTTATCTCTTCTTCTTTTTCCCTCTTCTCCTATCTTTCCTTCCTTCCCTTATTCCTTCCTTTGCATTGAATCAGGCATTATACATTTGCTTTTGAAATAATGTGACTATTTCTGGCCAAAACTGTGGAATAGGTGAAGTTTGTCCTTGGGGAATGTACTCTCCCCTCTCTGTGCCCTTTTCTACTTTTATAATGCCACCTCCTATCAAGATTTTTAGTGCCATATCTACCCTGAGAGATATCTCAGAAAATAATGTGATAAATTCATTCACACTCCTTTTGAACACTAGAGAATCCCCATTTTGTCATTATCAAATTTCCCTTCATATTAAACCCCTTCCTCTCACAATCCTGTCTTCTTGCACTCATTGAAAACTGACTTCCTGAACCACCACTTCACTGTATTCACTTTCTCTCTTCTCCATCTTAGAGATGCTGGATCAGAAGGAAGAACAGGCATACATATTGCTCCTTACTCTCACTTAAAGAACTTTTCCCTGTTTCCATCAGTTAACAACTTTTCCTCCTTTGAGATCTCAACTATATCATCCTAAGAAGATGGTGGTGATATTTATCTAGGAGCCACTTTAATTTTCCTTTTTATTTCTCAAGGAATTAAGTACCATGTTAACAGTCTTCCTATCTACTTCAAGCCAAAGCCATATAGTTGAAATTTCAACATGCATGTTTATATCCTTCACAAACTGTCTGACATCTCAGTTCACCAAATTTCTCAATTCCCAAAACATGTATCTCCACTCAATCTCAGTCATGCATAGCAGTGGTCATACCTTTGATCTAACCATCATCCAGTATTCCACCTTTAGGATCTACAATTCTGAAATTCCTTCATCTAACAATAGCCTCCTCCCTTTCCACCTCTCCCTTTGCCTGATTCCTCTTCACCTTATCTTTTATCCTTGCCATGAACTCAAGTCATTCTTACTGCTCTCTTGGTTCAATACTATTGATCTGGCCTCATATTAGATCCTTTGCAATGTTGACCCTGAAGTCAATCAGTTCAGTTATACAGTCATCTATTCTTAAATTTATAGTTCCTACCTGTGTGATTCCTCCTTCCCAGTCCCCTTTAACGGATAATCATTCATGTTCTATATCCCCACTGTGGGTGTTCTCCAAGGCTTTGTACTGTATCCTGTTCTCTTTCCTTTCTAAAAATCTCTCTTAGTGACATCACCAATTCCCATTGGTTCACTAATGAGCTCTAGAAAATTATTTTTCACACCAATCAATGTATCCAGTCACCACTTATCTCCTGATTATTATCATTATCATCCAATGACCAGCTGCTTATTGGATATTATCCAAATGTCTTGTTGACGTCTCAAAGTTGAGATATTCTGAGAAAAGGTTTCTTCTCTTATCCCACCCCAAACCCACTCCTCCTCCAAATTTCTCTGTTTCTATTGAGGTCATCATCATCCTTCTAGTCACTCACATTTGAAACTCTGCTCATCCTCAAGTCGTCACTTTCCTTTTCCCTCCACATCTAATCAATAATTAGCTCTTGTCCATTTTGCCTACTTGAACTCTTCTGCATCAATCCGCTTCTTTTCTCTCCTTGTCACAATTTAGGCCCTCAGCATCTTCTACTTGAACTGCTACAATGAATTGAACTACCAGCTAATAGTAACTCTCTAATCTAGTAATAACTTTATAAGCTATGAAATAACCTTAAAGAGTGTCTCAAAGGATTATAGATCTATAGCTTGAAGAGACCTAAGACAGTATTTAGTCCAATGCCTTTGCTTTCAACAAAGTAGGAAACTGAGTCCCAGAGAGTTTAAGTGACTTGCCAAAGGTCATAGAGGTAGTAAGTAGCAGATACAGGATTCAAACTCTGGTCCCATGACTAAAAGTCAAGCATGTTTCCTACTTCATCATGCTAAACATGTTATTCTCCAACTCAAAAATCTGCAAATCATTATTATCTCTACGATAAAAATAAACTCCTGAACTTGGAATAATAATAATATTAACTAATAGCTATAAAGTACCTACTATCTGCCGAGCACTGTGCTAAGTGCTTTGTAATTGTCTCATTCAATCCTCACAATATCCCTGAGGGGTAGGTGATATTGTTCTACTTATTTTACAGTTGGGGAAACTGCAGAAAACAAAGGTTAAGTGACTTGCGCAGGGTCTCACGGATAATATGTCTGTGAGGTCACATTTGAACTCAGATCTTTCTGACTTCAGGTCCAATGGTCTATCTACTGTGCCACCTAGACAGCTTTTAAAATGCTTCACAATCTGACCCAAGTCTATTTATTTGAGTTTATTTTAAACATTCTCCTTCACAATTTAGTCAAATTGGCCCAGAAATTTCTTGACGCCAGCATTCCATCTTCCATATCCTTGTTCCTTTGCCCCACCCCACCCCCCATAGCCAGAGTATACTTCTTCCTTAGATTTATTTCTCTCTTACAATTCCTAGTTTTCTTCTGAGGTTGTTTCTTACCCCTTTTGTTACCAATTGTTTTCTTCTGAAATTATCATTTATATGCTTACATGTTGAATCTCCCAATAAAATGTAAACTCCTTGAAGGAAGGGACTATGTTGTCTTTGGATTCCTAGCGCTGAGCTCAATGCTCTGCTCTTTCATTTTCAAAGAAGACCAATGACATTATGCGTAGTACCTTGACTCAGGCATGAATTGTATTTAAGTGAGGCAGAGCTACACAAAGTTGTCAGTCTCCCTCTTCCTGAGTCATCAAAGTACAGCAGTGGAACAAAAGTTAAGACAGTGATGGCATCAGATGCAGTGAATGACCTTGGTGACTTCAGTGCCTGACCTAACTCTAAGCCTTCCATAGAGCCTACTTCAACAACTTTCATGGTCATTGGAACAAATTGTTCTCATTTAGGGTGTGGCTGCTCTGCATACCATAGTTTCTTAGAGCCACAGGTAAGAGTTAGATGAATCAAATGGATGCCAAAAGTGGATGAGCAGCCCTAAAAAGGGCTCAGCAAGTCCTTTACACCAGTTGTGCTGTACCTCCTGAACACCCAGAATGTCTGGTTTTTTATACCCCATTGCCTGTACATCTTATTTCCCAGTTGCATGTAAAAACAATTTTTAACACTTATTTTTAAAACTTTGGGTAGAACAAAGCTTTTTAAAATAACCATATATTTCAGTACCTTAGGATAAGTAATAGCATTGCTTACCTCATAAAAAAGTATTAGACAGCCAACCAGTGTATACAAAGGGACTAATATCATGCAAGGGAGCATGATAAGTAAATCAAAATTGTTTAAAAATAGGATGCCAAATAAGAACATAGAGATCTGAAAGATAATTACAAATAGGTTAGAATTGTGTACAGTTTTCAATTATTTACAGAGTATAAATGGACATATACTTTCTAGTGTCATTAATTAGTTCCATGAATACATAATTAGGAAAAACAGTTACAACTCCTTAAATACATGACTTCAGATAAAACACTAGAACAACGTTATAAATGAGAGGCATATTGTTTGGAAGGAGTCTGGATTTCTAAGCATCTGGTAGAAAGAACAATTTGGAGTAGCCTTGGGAAGGAAAAAAAGAAAAAACAAAGATCTCAGTGCAGCAAAACAAAGTTCTGGGAGCTCTGTCTCAGGGAAGCACTGAGTCAAAGATAAGGGATAGGCAGGTAGACTCGGGTAGAGACAACTTCCAGAGAAGAGTTTAGGGTTGAGCTGGACAGAATCAGAAACCAGGATGCCTGCACAGGGTAGAACAACTGGAGTAATCCTAACTATAGAAATGAGGTTCAGAGACCCATCAGTTTGAGGCTGAGTAGAAGTACCATGCTGGACTTTGAACATCAAGGGATACATCACCTTTCAACTTTTTTGCTAAGACTGATTAGAGAAGTGTGAGAGTTACTTACAACACAAGACAACTGTGGTGGCCCTACACCTGGGGAGCATGAGAAAAAAGGAACAGTAGAAAAACATAAAGTAGTTTAAAGCAGGATAAGAACTGAAAGGGCTAAAAATTTCCTGGTAAGCAAGCAGAAGTCACTAGGTGGTCTCATCCTGGATTCAAGGGACCCTTTCATTAACTTTTGCTTTTTTTTCCAGAATCTTCACACAATAGGTGCTTCATAAGCATTAATTCATTAAAAAATTTCTAAATTGCATTAAAGAGTAAAATATGAGGAGTTTCTGGACCATTGGCTGAGGAGATACCACATTAGTTTAACTTTCATTTCATAGAAGAGCTTAATTTCACCTAAGCTGCTTCAATTCATGTAGTTTAAGGATTTCCTCATCTCCTTCATAGCCTAGACCTCCAAAGGGGTCACTACCCACAGGCTGAGAACTACTGCCCTAGAGCAAGGGAAACCAGTATGGTGAATGGCCTTGAGTCCGTTGCCATTGGAGGATTGTTTGAAATAATCAGTTGTGTTCAGTGTGAAGGAGAGAAGACTGAAGGAAAACATGAATTCTACAATTAAGGATTTTAAGGGCTCTCATCTGGAGAAGGAATCAGATTTGCTTTATTTAGCTTCAGAGGGTAAAAGAAAGAACATTACGTGAAAGTTGAAAAAGTTAAATGTGAGGAAGATACCAAAAAAAGCTTCCTAAAAATCACACCTGACCCCCAAAAAATAGGTTGTGTTAAGGGACAGCGGGCTCCATTTCTTCAAAGTGAGGCTCAATGATCTCTTTTTGGGTATGGTATAGCAGGGACGTCATTTTGTTATGGGTTGAACTCAGTGGTCATCAAGATCTCTTATAATATATGGGATATAATATAATACATATGTGACTGATATCAGTGCTTTGTAGACTTTCAACCAAAAGCATCTCTTATTTGGTGTCTATACTTATCTTTTAGGAACAGAAGCAGAAGTCCTTTGTATTAACTTTCAAGGAAAATTCCTTAAATACAATTGGACATTGACTGTAATGGGGTAGATTACAACTCAAACCATACATGCCTACGCGTCCTATGTGAAGCTGCTCATACCCTGAATAATTTTCCCATGGGTGTTCTGCCCAATTGCTGGAAGACTTCTTCACTTTCTTTTGATGTTGAAAGGTAACCAGCAAAATATGTGCCTCATTATCATTCCTTCTTTCCCTGAGTGCAACTCTTTGGAGAGAGATCAGAGAAGCAGCTTACTTTCTGAATCTGCCTCAGTAGAGTGAGTATGAGTTGGACTTTCCCTGGACCTTTTATACTTATATAAAGCTTACATGTGGAAATACATATGCAGGAAAATTACAATATTTATCTAGTCATTAGCTTACATCTCCTTACCCTTTTACCGTAAAATTCTGGCTACAGATAAAAACAAAAATCAAAATGGTCACAAATAAACCTATGTATCCAAGTACACAAAAAAGGAAATCAGATTAGAATATACTAGAAAATACATGAGTGGGCAAATTCTTTGAATGGGAACCAGATGAGATCTCAATTCAACCAAAAGAGAGGGTTTGGTTTTTTTTTGGTTTTGTTTTTTTTTTTTTTGCTTTTTGGAGGGCAGTTGGGGTTAAGTGACTTGCCCAAGGTCACACGGCTAGTTTTTTGTGTTAAGTGTCTGAGGCCGGATTTGAACTCAGGTACTCCTGACTCCAGGGCCGGTGCTCTCTTCACTGCGCCACCTAGCCGCCCCAAGAAGGTTTGGTTTAACCCAAGGGAAAGTCTCCAAAGTGTTGAGGAAAACAAATTAAACAAAAGAGTATAAGACATGAATAGATACCAAGAGAAATAGGTAAAGATACAGTTAGAAATCAGAGGTCGTAAAATGACCCAATTATAATACAAATATTTTGTGAAATAATATTAAATATTAATTTTATAATTCATTACAAATATGAAAAAGACAATATTTAGCTTTGTAGGTAAAAAATGAAATTTAATATACAGTGTGTTCTGTACTTACAATAAAGAAGCAAAAAAACCAAAGGCCACTATTTTTTCTCCTCTTACGAAAAATGAATGAAATCACATATGTGAAAACAACAACAGATGCTGCATAACCAATAGTGCAGACGATCTGAAATTAACAGAAAAGTATGTAGTAAGTATGAGAAAAGCAAACGCTATCTGGGAAAATATGTCAAATTCTAGGAACTATATGCCAGGAGGTATTCTGTAAGAGAGACATGAGGTGACACAGAGACCTTGCAAAGACCTGGAAAGATTATTGTGCCCAGATGCAAACTCCTTTCCCATAACCCTTTTCTAGTCACTATAATGCAGAATCACACATTACCTGTGTGTAAACCTCCCAACTCAACTCCCCAAACCCTATTTTGTATTTTCTAATCCCCATTCACCACCATCCTATGTCTCCAGTGCCCTACTCCAGATCTATTTGCCCCTTCCAGTGTGCCATGTGGAAATCCAGTTTTATTATTAACAAGCTTCCTTTCATTTTCAGCTTCTTAATTTCCTTGTATCTTCTGACAATCACAGATGGTCAGCAATTCAAGGTCATCCAGGAGAAGTTGCATCTTCTCTCCTACTTGGTTCTGACATGGCACACTGGTTCTAGAGGGCTAGGAGGTATGTCAGAAGGCTCTTTCCTCCCTGTTCTCAGTTCTATACTTCACTTCTGCCAGTATCATTCAGCTATTTCTTACCCTTTGATGGTTATAATATACAAATTTGTTACCCAATCCAAGTCATGGTGGACATTATTTACTGGTTACCAGGTCATTATTTCTCCTTTCTCAATTCAATTCTTGGTTTGTAGTCTTCATTTCCAACCCAACCTTTTCCTTATTCTAGGGAATTTCAGTATACAAACTGATCTTTCTTCAATACCATAATCTCTCATTTTATCAATTTATTAAACTCCCATGATTTACTTTGCTACTCTAACTCAGCTACACTTAAGGATTGTCATATTCTTGATTTTACCATCCACATACATGCTTCCATGATCCCCACTCCTCAGTACTCTGCTAGGCCATCACTCCTATTTTAATTACACTCTCTTCCCTTCCCAGCCTCTACCCTTTAACTAACCAATTCACTCTACTCTATGCTCTAACTCTCATGTACCTTTACTCCTTGCCTTATCCATCCTTCTGTCTATACTTACATGTTGTGTCCCTTGTTAGAACATAAGCTGCTTAAGAAAAGAAACTATTTTGTATTTGTTTCTATAGTGTCAGCATAATGTCTAATAGGCACTTGGTAAAAACTCGCTAATTGATTTTTTAAAAAATAATTGTATAGTACAAGCATGCTCCGGTTCTTTCCTATATGATAAATAAACATTATTGAACATTTTTTTGATTGTACAGGTCTTAAATCATAGACTTTCTAATAAAAATTTCTTTGTTCTATAAATTTTGTGACTTACTTGAGCAAACAGGATTAAAGTTGTTGGCCATCCCTCATCTGTATTATTTATAAGGTAGTTAATGATATACATGAAAAAAAGAATCAAACAATATAAAGGAATATCCACCAGTGCCTGCCCACACCAGTATGCTGATGGGTAGAGTCCTGAAATCCATAGCTGGGACTGAGCTTTTATCTGATGGAGAAATAGAAGAGATACAAAGTGGCTTTGAAAACTGAAGGTTAGAGAAATGTTAACAATATCAATTACATAAAAATGTGCATTTCTAAAATAATGCTGCATACATCTTAGACATATTATATGGACATGACTGTAGATTAAATCAAAATAGCATAGCCCTTTCCCTCAAAGAGTTTATAATCTTGAGGAGGGAGGTTTAGAATAAGGCAAGTAAACAAATAAGCATGATAAAAGGTAGAAAGTGCCAAGGGCAAGGGGGAAAAAGGACAGAAATACTTAGTGGCAATGTGAGGTGTTGAGGAGTAAAGAGATCACATTTAGCCAGGACTGATGTCAGTGGGGAGGGGAAGGTAGTAGTATGTGGGAGACCATAGAATGTTTCAGAGAGTAGGTGGTCCCTGAGCTTGGCCTTGAAGGAGAAAAAGAAAAGTATTTCAATAGTTGGAGATTAAGGAAAAGTACATAGTAGGCCTAAGGAAATTACTTCCATCAAATCACAGAGTGCCCAGGACAAAATGAAGAATCAAATACAGTCCAAGTGAACAAAGATAGATTGCAATTAGTTTTCAGAGAGTCTTAAATTCTAGACAAGCATTTTTATCTTAACCTTCAGGAAACTCTTAAAGGTTTTTGAGTAGGGGGTGGGAGGTATGTGACATGATCAGGTTTACATATTAAGGAATGAAAATGAACCCTGTATGAAAGCTATATCAAATAAAGGAGACAGAGAAGACAAGAAAGAGCAGTTATGAATCTACTTATGGGTAAAAAATAATAGGATCTGAACTAATATCATGACCATATAAAAGAATGCAGAAATGGAGAGAGATGTGAAAGGCATTGTGGGAACAAAATAAATATTGTGTGCCTCATCTTTGCTCCCTACTCCTTTATTTTGTTCTATTGCTTGCTGTGAATCTCTTGGCTCCTACTGGGACATTGAATGTGAAAGCTCCTCTTTCATTTATTTCATAAATGAATGTCAGGGAACTTTGGACAGGTCTAAAAGCTTCTTTGAATACAGGTCCTTGCATTGCTCAGCATGATCTCTTCTCCACAAGTAACTCTCTCTTTTCTCACCCTAGACCTCTATGACCCATTGTGGCCATGCTTTGTAGTTAGTCTCTGAAAATCTCTCTTCCATTCCTGGAGAGAGAGCATCATAAACTTTTTATACTCAAGCTAGATTTCAACACTAGTTACTCTAGCCACAGATCTCAGAGCTTCTTCCTGGTGATTTGTTGTCATATCTCCATATTTCCAAACCATTAATGTGCCACAGCAATTTGGGATCTCCTAAGTGTTGCCATGGGACATGCCATGAAGCCCAGACCTTGTAATGCTGCTTATTGTTACATCAATCAGATTTTGGAAGCATAAGGGGAGTCTAGGCTTGGTGACACCATACAAGTCTAAAAATGGTTGAAACATCCCTCTACAATGAATTAAGTGATGTAGTGGAGAGAAAAGTCTCGTGCTGTGAATCAGATGACTTGGGCTCTAAATCTGTCTCTACTACGACTTGCCTTCGTCCCCTTGGAAAAGTTACTTAATCTTTCTTAAATGCAATATTGAATTTCAATAGGTCAGTCAGGTTGGAACTTCTATGGGATGAAAAATGGATATCTAACAGTTCAATAAACTTCATGCATAAATATGTGGGTATGTGTAAATAGCCTTCCTTTTGAAGATAGTATTTTTTTTACTCTAGGTTTTGAATAGAGAGAATTTTCTGCATTAAAAAATCTGATAACTAGTAAATCTTTTATCTAACCATTTAAAACAATGTTAGTCACACCCATAGAGGGATATAAATGAGAGTTATACCAAGTGTTCCATAAATTAACTTTCATTGATTGTTTAAGGGGAAAATCAATGCCTTTAAAACATTACAACTACAATTATTAAAAATAAAAGTCCAAATTTTAGTTACCCATGCTTACTTTATAATCACTGATGCTGCCCATTGCAATATAAGGAGAAATGCTGGTTGCAATAAACATGCAAAAAAAGGATGCCTCCATAAAACCAACCCCTATGGATACATCATCCTGAAAAGTGAAGAATAAATATCATAAGTTAGTAAATCGTGATCAGTAAATCAGAAAAATCATAAATAATTATGTATATATAAATTATAAGTAAATAATCATAAATGAAAATATATTTTAAATTAAAATGCTCAAAGTTATACATTTTATTCTCCATAGAAAAGTCCAAAAAGCATTACATTTGGGGAAGATCAAGTCAAGCAATGATTAGGGGCTTACTACTTTACAGGAACTACGCTAAAAATGTTAGAGAATTTTTTTCAAGTCCCTACTTTCAAGGAATTGTAGACTAAATTAGAGAAGAGTACTGTCTGGCCCCAACCCTCAGGTCTGCTTCCAGAGCTCCAGGCCTGCAGATGGTGGGGGGAACCAAACTCATTGACCAGAGGGCAATTGCAGGACTCTCTTTGCTGGCACTGAGGCAGGATTCTCTTGCTTTGTCTTGTTTGAATTTGGGTCGCAGTCTTGGAGAGCAGTCCTGGGGTGAGGAGGAGTGTTGGCGTGGCAGAGTTTGTTGAGGCTGTGGAGAGGGCATCCTCCTCACAGTTCTGAGGCAGGTGCCTAGAAGAATTTTTGACAACAGCTATGTAAAACCCCAGAAATTTGAGACACAGCTCTACTCTGGAAGCAGAGTTCTACCATAGCAAAGAGCTCAAAAGTCAAGTAATTGGCTGGCAAGATGAGCAAACAAAATAAGAGAAATCAGAGTATAGAATCATTCTTTGGTGACAAAGATGATCAAAACATAGAACCAGAAGACAACAAAGTCAAAACATCAAAAGCCTCCAAGAAAAATATGAATTATTTGCAGTCCATGGAGGAGCTCAAGAAGGATTTTAAAAATCAAGTAAGAGAAGCAGAGGAAAAATTGGGAAGAGAAATGAGAATGATGCAAGAAAATAATGGTAAACAAGTCAACAGCTTGCTAAAGAAAACCCCCCAAAATACTGAAGAAAATAACACCTTAAAAAATAGAGTAGCTCAAATGGCAAAAGAGGTCCAAAAAGCCAATGAGGAGAAGAATGCCTTAAAAAGCAAAATATGATAGATAGAAAAGAAAGTTCAAAAGCTCACTGAAGAAAAGAATCCCTTCAAAATTAGATTGGAGCACATGGAAGCTAATTGCTTTATGAGAAATCAAGATATTATAAAAACAGATACAAAAGAAAGAAAAATATAGAAGGCAATGTGAAATATCTCATTGGAAAAACCACTGACCTGGAAAATAGATCCAGGAGAAATTATTTTAAAATTATTGGTCTACCTGAAAGCCATGATAAAAAAAAAGAGCCTAGACATCATCTTTCAAAAAATTATCAAGGAAAACTACCCTGATATTTTAGAACCAGGGGATAAAGTAAAAATTGAAAGACAAAAGGAATAAATTCAAGAGCCAAAAATTACCACAGTTGTGTTCTCATGTCAGCATGGTAATGTTCCAAGGTGCTGGAGACACAAAAGTCAAAAACAGCATAATTTGTGCCTTTAAATAACTTGTAATACAGAACCTATAACACATACATAAATATGTATGCTAATAAGGTAAAATGTAATATGGGTGAAGAAAAAATTCAGATGCAGCATTCTAAGAAAATTAAGAGAGGTAGTAGTGATCCTATCTATTGACCTAAATACTGACCCTACCAGAGCCCATGGATTAGCAGTCACATGATCAACCCCCAGTTGTGTTCCTGCATCCCTATAGCTATTTCTCAGGACCAACACAAAGTTGTCTTCCATGTCTGGAATGTTCTATCACCTTACCTTTTCCTAAATTTCCTTCAAGACTTGGCTCCACCTTCTGCAAAAGATTTCTACAAGTCCTCCTAGTTGCCTGTGTTTTCCTCAGATTACGTTCCATTTCCTTTCATCTACTCTCCATATTTCATACATTTTTGTAGTTATTTACATATCTTCTCCTCTAGAGGACTATTAACTTTTGTCTTTGCAAATCAGAACTAAATACAGTGCTTGGCATGTGGTATACACTTAATGTTTGTTGACTGACTGATTTCAGGAAAGAAATCTTAAGTCATTTTTGACCCTTTTTTCTTCATCTTTTATATTCCACCTAGCCCATGATTTTCTTTTTTTGAAAAGTCATTTGGGGGTGGCTAGGTGGCACAGTGAATAGAGCACAGGCTGTGGAGTCAAGAGGGCCTGAGTTCAAATCTGGCCTCAGACACTTAACATAAAATTAGACGTGTGGCCTTGGGCAAGTCACTTAATTCCAACTGTCCTACCTTCCCCCCTCCAAAAAGCAAAAAAAAAAAAGTCAATTGGATACACACTTTTCCTTCAATTACTACTATTGTTTAGGACTACAATCCCAAACCTCCTGATAGTTCTGGGTTCATTTAAGGCATTAGAATATAAAGAGAATGTTAGAGTTCAGACACACACATGAATTTTAAAGATTAAAATTGTAGGAGGCTGCCCAAGTGTTGGACTAGTAAGAAGCAGTGTAATCCATCTCCCCAACAATAACTTCAGACTACCATCAGACTAAGTTAGTGACTAGAAATCTAAGAAGTAACCACAGGTTGTCATCTTTCCAATAGAAGATAACAAATTCAACACAAAAGCAAGTGACAGGATAGGAAAACTAGAACAGCTGTGGGAAAGGATTATAGCTCCAGACCCCTAGAAGAGAACAGAGCCATATCATTATCTCTCTGACCCAAGAGAAAGAACTTTGACTCATTCTGACTCAAGAACAATGCTGCAGCGCTACTGCTCTGACCAAGAAAGGGGATTACAGAATTCTGACTATGACACTTATTAACTACATGGCATTGGGCAACTGCAAAATTCTCTTTGTCAGTTTCCTCACTTATTAAATAAGATGTTTGAATAAATATTTTGGTATATATGGGACCTTTCTTTTTTTATAGTTGACCTCCTTGGTCAAAAGAAGAAGACACCAATCATTAGAAACATTATAGAATAAGAGGTATCCAAAAATCCATTCTAGAATAAGAGCATAACTCCATAACAACTGCAAAGAGACACTCAAAGGATAAAAATAAATTTTCCACAAGGGATACATGAATACCTGGAAGAAATAAAGCAAGAAAAAATGAAATTATATTTATAGAGGAAAGGACTAAAAAGAGAATAAACATCTTAGAAAAAAAGTGGTCAAGTTTAAATATTAGAAGAAAACAAAGGGAAATCAATAAGATAGAAATAGTGGGGGGTGGGGCAGACACATCAAAAGACTGAAAAAATAAAATTAAAAGTAAGGCATTTGTTATTAGTCAGCCAGTCAACAAGTGTGTTAGACTGTATAAAAACAACTCACCTGGAAAACAGTTCAATCACAGATCATTTAAATCATCAGATTAACTAAAAATCAAAACTAATAGTAATAATAGCTCACATTTACAAGACACTTTGAAATTTGTGAAATACTTTATGTATATTATCTCATTTGATCCTCTGAAGATCCCTATGAGGGAGGGGCTATTATTTTCTCCATTTTACAGATGAGGAAACTGGGCATCAAAGAGGTCAAGTGACTATCCTAGAAAAGCATTGGAAGATTAGCAAATCATCTCTGTTAGAAATCACTGATGTTGATCATATTCTTTCTCTTTCACCACCCTCAGAAGAATTATGATTAAAAACAAGAGGGAAGCTAAGAAAGGAAATAATAATAGTAAGGAAATCTTTGTAGCAAATTCCTCTCTCTATATATAGGCAATAATATAATAATAATTATAACATTATGTAATATATAATAATGATATATATTATAAATTATATTATGTATTATATATAATGCATAATAATATATTGCAAAATATAATATATTATTCTATTATATATAAAATATAATACATGATGATATATAAAAATATAATATATGATCTAATTATATAATGTTATATATGATATTATATAATAAACATTATATTGTATTACATTATAATAGTAATAATAATAATATAGTGTTTACAATGTGCCAGGCACTGTGCTGTGATTTAGAATTATCATCTCATTCTATCCTCACAACAACCCTGAGAAGTAGTTGCTATTCTTATACATGTTTTGCAGAGGAAGAAACTGAGGTAAATAAAGGTTAAGTGACTAATTCAAATATATAAGAACAAGAGACAGTCTTCAGTAGATATATGGTCACAGGATTTGCAAATTAACCTGACTCTGAGGTTCTACCTCATAACCATCACATTTGCAAAGATAACAAAAAAGCAGGGTTGGGGGAGGGAGGGAGAATCATATATTGGAATGGTTATAGGGCAGGCACAGTAATTCATTGTTGGAACTGTGAGGTAGTCCAACCACTCTGGAAAGCAATTTAGGAATGTAATATAACAAGTCATGAAGCCGCAAATAAAAGGGACAATGGTTATGGAGCATTGCATACACGCATACACATATGCATATGTATGCATGTATAAGTGTGTATCTATGTAGATGTATATGAATATATATCATATATGATCCATTGATCTGTTAGTTAGCTTTGCCAAACTGATTCTTTTTTCACTTCTTTGTTTTAAGGGATAACTCTCTAGAAGAGGGAGTAGGGAAGGATATAATGGGAGATAAGGTAATATAAAATAAAAAAACGAAATCAACAAAAGATAATTTTTTTTCAAAAATGGGATTGGATTAGGTTATTCTAAAGTCTTCTCATACCTTAAATTTCTTGGAACCTGTGGTTTATGATTAACCAGATAATCATGACAATTTTAAATTATGTTTATTATACTCTTTTTTAGAAAGTAGGGAAGTATAATATACTTTTTGGAAAGATTTCCCCTAAATGTTCATAATAAGTAGAGGGGGAAAAACATCTTAGTTAATAAAAGATTTCATTTATCTAAAAAAATCACTCTCTAAAACATTACATTTACTGACAGTGCTTTATAAACGAAGCATTACTAAACTTACGTGAAAAAACGTGCTCCTCCTCGTTTGAATATGTTCTGATGGGTTAAAAATTCCAAGTAGCCCATTGCTAATAACACCCATGAGAACAGGAAAACAGTTCAGCCTCTTGGTATTGCATGCAACTGAAAACCTGTAATGCTGAAGAATGATAAATGTGAACTCTTAAAGCAAAGTTTTTGGTGTATGATACATGAAAACATTATAAATCACAATGTTCTGGCTAAGATCCTGAGTGAGGTTAATATTGTCATTAACAACACTTGGCAGCATACCCTATTTGTGTTCAAGAACTCAGAATTTTGAAGCTGTCAACTAATGTTGATATTGGGAGTAATGGTTACTTTATATGTATACAGAAAAAAGAGCATATTTTGAATCACTGCTTCCCAAACTAATTAAGCCATGGGACACTTTGAGGTTTAAAAAAAATGATGGCAATCTTAAATATTGATGAGTGGGGGAGTGCTAAGGACATATAAAGGTTCTAAAATAAAGAGAAATCAGGGAAAATAATTATAAATAACACAGACTAAATTTAATCTTTTTTTTGAAGGGGGGAGGCAGGGCAATTGAGGTTAAGTGACTTGACTAAAATCACATGGCTAGTAAGTGTTAAGTGTCTGAGGTCGAATATGAACTCAGGCCCTCCTGACTCCAGGACCAGTGCTCTATTCACTGTGGCCTAGCCACCCCAATTTAATCTGTTTTCATAATAAAAATTATTGCTCATAGCATTTTACATATAATTAACTTTAAATTTAATACTTTATAAAAATACATCCAGCCTTAAATTTTTCTTATAAAATTCCTATTCATATGATTAGAAACATGAAATTACATGTATTAAAGACACACTGCCTCAAATGGTCTTTAGCCAGCAATATCCTAAAAGTCCAATAGATGGCAGTATTTTGCCGTGAAAGTAGATTTTAACTTCACAGGGAAGATACCACCCAATAAAATCCTACCTTTCAGAGGTGGTTAGGTCCCTCCAATTCCAGTTAAATATGAGAAAATTGACCTTCTGGTTTAAAATGAGGAAAAATATTTTCTAAACAAAATTCTAGTATTTTTGTTCTATTTTTTGCTTATCATGGGAGTTGACAAATTTTTCTTTTTAAGTTGTAAGGCTTATTATATAAGCCAATAAATTTAATTATTTCCTTTCGTTTCAGTTAATTTGTCTTATTTAATATTTTATTTCATTCAGCAAAAATCTACCTTCTCACATTCCAAACCCTCTCCGCCATTTAGAACAAAAGAAAAGAGCCAATTAAAAACATTTATTACATGACTGTCTTAATGTGATTTGAAGCTATACCTAGCATCTCCTCTACCAACCCTTAAGTTTTCTTTAAAGAAAAAAAATCCAGCAAGAATAATGAAAAGCTAGCTGGATTGGATTTTTTTTCTTCAGTTATTGTGGTTGTATTTCTGTAGTAGGGGATAAGTATTATTTTATTTTTAAAATAGAATTTGCTGTCATTGTATTGTGTTCAGTGCAAAGTTGCTGTTTTTCTGAGATTTTAAATCAAAATGTTCTTTTAAACAGAAAATTGTTTTCTCCTCTTTTCTTTCAGAGTAGAAATTAGATATGAGTGGAAGAAACTATAAGATGTGATCTTTCAAGGTCAATGGCCTTGATTATTATGTTGTACATACACTTAAGTCTTTTAAAATAATTTATGAATTGCTTTTGCCTAAGGTTTCAGATGGCAGGCTTTCCATTACAAAACAGAGATCAGCATCTCTGACCTGAAAATGGTTGATAATTACACCTCATTTTCTGAATAGAGTAAAAGTCCCTAAGAGCAAAAAATAGTTCCTTATGTTTATAGTGGCATACCTACAAATTGATTTGTCATAGTTTTAATAAAATTTTGTCTTTAAATTTACATGGAGCTCTGAGGGATAATATCTAGAATAAACAAAAAGTGAGAAATTTAACTTTGGGCATAATTATTTTAATAAATATGAACAATACCCACAAATTAATTTACTGCCTAGTATTACACATTGCTTTTGTTTTCCTAGATACACTCATTTTGGTAGATATTAAGAAGCTAGGTAATGTTAATATAAAATGATTTTAGAATTAGCCATAGCAAATTTACCTTTTAAATAGTCTTTTACATTCTTTTCATTGCTTAAGGCATACACAAATTGAAAAAATTAGCATTTGAAGACAATATAGACCTACATATATGATTATATAGAAGATATTTTAGGGAGATTATTTTCACACACTTCAAACTAGATATTTTAGTAGATAAAATGAACATTTTATTAGTCAATGGTCATAACTGTTACTATTAACAATATATAAAATAAGGTTGAAGTCCAAGTTCATTATTTAAACACATTAAAAATGTTTTCTTCATAAATATGATATATACATGACCTATTTCACAGAGTTGTGCAGAAAGCGTTTTATAAAACTATGCAAATATGAGTTAGTGTTTTTATTAAAATTGTTATTATAGAAATATAATAATTTTGTTTGACAGAGTGAAGATAGAACTAGCCCTGGAACAAATCATTAGCTTGCTTTTATTATATTATATTTAGCATTCTGTGAACTATTGCCTAGGTAGAAGAAAAAAACTGAAGTTGGACAAAAGTGTTAGAAGATAAACTCAACTTCTATAGGCTTATTAAAAACATCCTCGATTTAACCCCAGTAAAAGACAGGATGATGGAGATAATATGTAGGTCATCCAATTCTCACATATTTATTTTTTTCTTATAAGTCCTTATAATTTGAACACTTTTCATTTATTAGAACTTGGAGGTTAGGAGTATTTGGCATGGCACCATCTATTCAAAATGACTTCCCTAACTCTTATGTACTGATGTTATGTCTGACCACCTGTAGGTAATAAACATGTCTGTGATGATGCTCCCTTTACTATAAAATGTATTGATTTAGTTCTTTAGACAGTTTTGAGGTCTGTAGTTGTAATATGGAGATTTGTCATTTATTAGTCAATGAAAGTGAGTTTGTGATGTAGGGCTCTAGTCACCAAGTGGGCTAGGTATTAAATTTTTATAGTCTGAGTAGCATATTACACAGTTTCTATCAATCTCTGTATGATCTGTATTCATTCGCAAGCCCAGGCTCTTTAAGGGACAACCTTTCTGTAATTTCTTCCATAAGTCCTTTAATCTATATAAACAAAACAAACCACCATTTGTTTAGCTCTTCTTTGTCAACATATTGTTGGCTAAGTTCATGTGAATTTCACTCAAGGAGGGTTTTTGATTCTGCCTTTGGAACTTAGATGCCCCATACACTTCAACTAGATTTATATTTGACAAGTCCAACAGTTGTACTTGTCAGGCTTTACTATTGTTCAGTGAAATGTTATCTTGTTCTAAGAATTTTCTGTCTCTACCTTTCCTTGGCACACAGTAAGAATTTTACACTTACTGAGACCAGGTGACATTTTGATATCATTTGGAAAAGATTCTAAGAAGTGAAAAAGCTGTTTAATGCATTTTTAAGTGAAACCCTATAATTTGATGTCATCAATGTACATTGGACAATTAATAAGGTGCTTTGGTTCCACTCCTTTCATTTAGAAGTCATAGTTGGTTCTATTTAGGAACTATAATTATAGTGAAGGCTAAACAGAACTATGATGGATTTAAATCTCCCTGAAAAATACCATGTTTTATGACTATTTTAATATTATTGTGTTGGTTTCATGTTTTAAGTAGAGAACAATTTTCCATGTAGAAATCAAATAAACTAGCATTTTTACTATACTTGGATCTACTAGTGTAGTATAGTATAATATATTTTTTTAAAAGTTATGAGTGAAGAAAGTCTAAAATTTTGCAATAATTAAGAAAGACAGTGTAAATGTCAGCGTACTTTTAGATAATTTATTCAACAATTACTGAATAAATAAATAATTTTTTCTGTATACTCATTAGATTTGTAGGTGCACAGACCTTTAATAGGTCTCTCAAGTCATTTTTGTCATAATGGTATTTAATCTTCATTCTAAAGGATTATGATTTGATAGTTTCACTTTCCTCCTACAATTCTTACCATGGCAAGGACCACCATAAACCCTACTGTGCCCAGGACCAGGTATGTTTTAACCCTTTTTATCAAATATTGTTGGAGAATGCATAATGACTATAATAAATGGTAGCTTTCAATACGTTATTCTGTTCTGGTATGATTGATCTGCTGGTAAATTATCATTAATAGCATCAGATTCAAAAAGAGAATTTTGAAATTCCAAACGAAGTATGTTCATCTCCTTTTCAACATCATCTGAGACATTGGCATCTTTTTTGTCATACACTTCATTATTTGATATAACTTCATGTTATATCATAAATATATTGCATCATAAAACAGAAATGTCATAAAGATTTTTAATTACCCCATATTCTCCAGCTTTCCTTCCTTCAAATTGTAGTACCTCCTAATTTTTTTTCTATTTTGTCTATTACAATAGTCTGCTGCTGGGTCTGACTAATCCTATCTCTATTCAGCAAGTAAAGTGATTTTCTTAAAACACACATCTGACCATGTCTTCCCACCTACTGAATAAATTTCAGTGGCTTCCTATTATTACCACCAGGAGAAAATTCAAAAATCTTCTGTTTGGCACTCAAAGTCCTTCATTTCCTAACCTTTTCCTACCTTTCTAGTCTACTTATACCTTACTCCTTGCCACATACTCTTTGATCCAATGATATGTCCTCCTTGCTGTTCCAAGATCAAGACATCCCAACTCTCTTCTCTAGGCATTTTCTGTGGCTGTCTCCCATGCCTTCAATGTTCTGCTTCTTCCACTGTAACTACTGACCTCCCTGGCTTCCTTTAAACCCCAATTAAAACCTCATCTTTTATGAAAAGTCTTCCATCACCTTTCAGTTCCAATGCTTTCCCTCTTTTAATTATTTTCTATTTATTCTGTGTATAGTTTGCTTTGTGTTTTTGTGTGCATGTGTGTATTTATATATTGTTTCCCTCATTAGATTGTAAGTTCCTTGAGGGCAGGGAGTGGGCTGGGTTGTTGGGTTTTTTTGCCTCTTTTTGAATCCCCATCACTTAGCATTGTGTCTGGCACACGGTATGCTCTTAATAAATGTTTTATCAATTGATTTATTGATTGATAAGCTAGGCTTAGGAAGGAAATTATTTTCTATGATTATCCTGTGCTTCATTGGCCTGAAGTTAAGAAGACCTGAGTTCAACTCTGGTTCACCTCTGTCAGCCTCATCTGCAAAATTAGAGTAATAGTAGCATCTACCTCCTAAGGTTGTTGTGAGGATCAAATGAGATCATTGAAAAGTGCCTGGCACAGTGCCTGACACATAGGAAGCATTATATAAATGTTGTTGTTGTTGTTGTGTTGGTGGTGGTGGTGGTGTTCTGTCATTTTAGTCAAGTCCAATTCTTCATGACTCCTTTTGAGGATTTCTTGGCAAAAATACTAGAGTGGTTGGACATTTCCCTCTCCAGCTCATTTTCCAGATGAGGAAACTGAGGCAAACAGGGTTAAGTGACTTGCATGAAGAGCTAGGAAGTATCTGAGGCCACATTTGAGCTCAAGTCTTCCTTCCTCTAGGTCAGGCCCTCTATCCACTGTGCTGCCTAACTTCTCTGATATAAACATCAGCTAGGGTTATTGTCAGTAATACACTGCTCTATGACTTGGAGCTGAGGGTACCACCAACAAAAAATAATATGAAGTTCATGCCTATAATATCTGTTTCTAATTTTGGTATCATAAAATACTGGCATACAACGCAAATAATCATGTCCAGATTATTTCAAGCATAGTTTGCTCACGCTAGTGATGAACACTATTTCTGTTGAAGTGTTTCCAGCATAGGGGCTATGGGTATTTCTGATTTTTCTTCCTTCCTGTAACATCAGAACACAAAGTGCCCTCCATGCCAACTATCCTTCAAGTCAATCTGATCATTGAACTGGTTTTGCGTAAGGTCAATTTATAACCCTAAACCACCCAGATCTACTTCTTTAACTCCTAGAATCAATTACATCACACTAACTGAAGTGCTAATCCAATAAATGGTAGCTTATAGTCTAGCTTGCTAGTATTTCAGTACTTCTGTCAGGTCTTCAGAGCTACCATAGCAGTCTCAGTATATACTCTCTGTATCACCTTAGCTTGTATCTCTAACATTTCCTTGGCCAAGACCCACTTCCTTTGGGAAATGGATTATGGGTTGGATTTTTCAAGGTGGTAATGGAGTGGTTATTGTTATTGTTGCTATTGTAATGGACAACAGCATCTCACAAAGCTTTTGTTTTGGTTTGGTTTAGTTTGGGTTTTTTTGCAGAATATAGTATCTTTAAAAATGGACAGAAGTATTTGTTTCTGAATTAATAAAATATGAGTTAGATGAATTGCCATGTTTCTATTTTTATGAATTGTAGCATGGCTTAAACCCTTTAATTAAATACATGCACACACATACCTGCAAGCACATACATGCACTCACACACACACACACACACACACACGTAAAAAAATAGAGAACATACCTTTTGTTTACCAGAGATTATGATGGCTCCATTATATGATGGATCTTCTATACCATTTTTATTCCTAAAGTTAGCTACTTCCAAAACAATATTCTGACGCTTTAATGAATGTACAAAATCTTCAAGACTTGATCCTAACACGTAGGGAATGATAGAAGACAGGATTCAATATGAAAAAAGTACACAAAAAGCTATTTTAAAACTCATCAAAATGTAAATGGATTTGATCAACCTACTATACACAGAAATATCAAATTTTCCAGAATTTAAAAAGGTTTACTTGTGAACCAATATTGTAGTCCTTGTGCAAATAAATATTTCATTCTCATGATTTATGTCATTTTTCCAGAGACTAGTAATTAATGAAATTTCATTAATGGATGTAGAAAGGAATTTGTAACCCAAGAATGTTCTATTGCTATAAACAAATAGCATTTATCTAACTTGCTTTTAAACATCTTGCTTTTAAACATCGGTCAGTTGCAGGTTCAACTGAATATAGCTGTCAAAATGTGCACTATATTTCTCTGTTTTATCATTATTTATTTTCCATTATCTGAAAATCTTAGAGAAGACTTTAATTCCACTTGTTCCTACTAAGACCTGTCATTTCCCTCAAAATATAGTAAATTGTTTACTCAGCTGGTTCAGTTGAGATTGTCTTCCTGCCACCTTCACTTTCCCAGAAGGCTGCTATTCTCTCTTAAAATTTGCCATTACCCCCAACTCCAACCAGTTTGGGAGAATTATGCCAAAAGCATGTGTGTTTTGATTGCTGCCTAGAGACAGCCTTTCCAAATGTGATATGAATTATCTTACCCATTAATTTCAAAAATTAGGGAACAATCAGTGTCTTATTATCCCTTATCAAAGTCTTATAGTAGAGATAAGACATTGTTCCTTTGGCCTTGGATATCTGTCTCTGATCTCAAGGATCAAAAAATATATTAGAATGGAATTTAGGTCACTTTAGAGCAAAAGTTAATTGATCTTTTTTGGCATTATGAACTACTCTGGTAGCTCAGCAAAGCCTTTATAGTCTTTTTCAGAATAATGTTTTCAAATGCATAAAATAAAATACCTGAGATTATAAAGGAAGCCAACTACATTGAAATACAATTATCAAATTATTTTTAAAAGCAACTTCATGACCCCAGGTTCTCATCTGAGACTTTGCAATAATTGCCTATGGAATGAGAAACACTAAGCTACAAGTTAAAAAGGAGAGGTAACTTTGTGAAGGGGAACCTAAAGAACATGCTTCTGACTACATTTTACAATGTATGCAGAGACTGAAAGGAATTTCAATTGATGGGCCTCTGTATATATATAGAGAGAGAGAGATCATCCATGAAAAAGGATAATAGATAATCTAGCATCTTTTTTCTAAAGTTATGAGATTTGTAGAGAAAGTTACAATGGGTAACTATAGCCCCCTACTACACTGGGAGAGAAAATCCTAGACTCCTCTTATTTGTACAAGATACACAGAGTGGTAGGTCCCATTAATGAATAGGAGAGATGATGCCAAGGAGGAGAATTTAGTTGAGAGCAGAAGAGAGTATCATAAAAAAGAGCTGTAGAAACCAGTGATTATAGTTGAAAGAAGCACTGTAGATTGTGAGACAGATGCAGTGTATAGTCTAACAAAGGTTATAAACATGAGAAGACTCTCATGTTGCTCTTGAAAGTGGCATTGGGGAAAGCCTGTAGAATTGGGGGTGTGGGGAGTAATGCTACTATTCATTTATATAATGTAATAATGCTTCTTTCCTAATAAAGCATTATCCTGATACATTATTACTAGCATGATTGCCTTTAGTAGTAAGGCTTGCCTATGGGTCTTCTGGAAAAGAGATTGTCTTGGGTTTCTGAGTAGGGATTGACCCAAGTGAAATAGGAAAATGTAATTAATCATAACCCAGACTCATTGTGCTTTAATCGCCCCCTCCCTATCCCAGCACTTAAGTTAGACAATTTTTCCTTTGCCTTATCAGTGCTATTTTATGCCTGCTGAATGAGGCTAGATATTTTGATTTTCTGATAATTATTATTTCTTAAGAATAAATCAAATGGAAGGATAGATGTCAATCACCTATATATGCATATATAATATATATATATATATATATTGGTTTTTTACCTGTGTTATTGACAATCAATAGGCTAGTGAGAGGAGTGTGTGGATGTTGTCCAGGAGAAAGGAAATACATGTTAGGAGAAATTCCCCAAGAATTGGTTTGACGAAATATTCTATACAGTATGTTTTCCATAATGAAAGGGAAATAACCAATTCCAAACACCAATAATCTAAATAGAAGAAAAACAAAGTTACATGTGATAATGTTTATTTTGTGTGTCATTGAATCAATCTTCATTTAGAAATAAATTCATAAGAATATGAATTCATCCAACACATTTAATGGTAATAATTATCAATGAGAGAGGAAGCATAGCAGAGTAAATATGTATAAAAAATTCTTTTTTTGCAAATTGTTCAATTTTTTAAAAAAAGATGCTAGATAATATAGAGAGATTGAAAGATATAAATAGATAAAGATAGAAAACTAGAAGTTCCTTTATGATTTTTCTTCCATTTAGGCTTGAATCAATTTAAATGTATTTGCCAAACAAATGTGAAATTTTTTGATACTCACAGGCATAGGAAAGCTTTTTTCTCATGCTTTAACTTTAAGAGACGAATCCTTGCTATTGCACAGACCTGCTTCCTCCACAGAGCCATCCCACTGATCATTTCAGGAACTGAAGAAAGGGCTTGTTCCAATTCAACAAAGCACCCAGCATCTCTTGTCGTTTCCGTTTGCTCCTGCTCCCAAATGCCAAAATCTATGGACACATCAGGAAAACCACAATACAAAATAAGTCACTGATAAAGAGATAACTTAGTTATAAATAAAAGAGAAACAATATAGTGTAATTATTAGAAAACTTGCCTTAGAATTAGAAGACCTAGGTTCAAGTCTTGCCCATGACCCATACTGACTGTATGATCACTTAGCTTCTTGGTGCTTTAGGCAACTCTCTAAGACTAAGTTACAGAGAAGATGCTGATCTGTACTGGTAAAGGGAAAATTCTCAATCAAGAGTTCCTTATGGTGAAATCACAATGCTAACTCCTGTCCTTATTTTAAGTATATTTCAGGTACTTCTTCAGAAATATTGAAACTATTTAAAGGGTTCATAGCAATTGCAAGAAAAGAAATAAATGATGCTAAAGGCTTTTTCCAGACATTTTATGTACAATAAATTTCATTTGGGGGAGCTCAATTCTGACAAATTAACAAACTACTTCTCAAGTGGAGCCTGTAGCTCAGTAGAAAGAGTAGTGGATTTGGATGCTAGAGTAAGAAGATAGCTCTGGCTCTACCTCCTATATGCTAAACAATCAGGAACAAAACATTTAATTTCTCAGGACCTCAGTTTAGTCATGTATAAAATAGAGTAGATTGACTTGTATTCAAGCTCTCTTACAAACCTTAAAGTCAGTACATCTATTAAGCAAGTATTTTGGAAAATTACTTATTTTTGCAGACTTATAGGATCAGCATTTTTAAGTTGCTGTCTTGTATATTCTGTAATCATGTTATTTGTCAGAATTGTCCCCTTCCTTCCACTCATACTACCATTCTAATCATTGGGGAGAAAAAGTAGGCATAGTGTGATGATGAATTATAGATTTTGAGAAAGCAGATTCATAAGAAAAGAAAGGTCAGTCAGTCAATAAATATTTCGTTAAGTGCCAGAGACGCAAAAAATAAGGGGGGGTGGAGGGTGAAGCGGCAAAAAACCCATTCCTTGCTCTTATGAAGCTCACAGTCTAATGGGGGAAAAAATAACCAAACAACCATGTGCAAATGAGTTCGATGGAAGAGAAATTGAAGATAATCAACAGAAGAAAAGCACCAGAATTAGAGGAGATCAGCAAAGGCTTCCAGTAAAAAGTGAAAGTTCAATTGGGACTTTTCAAAAATCCAGGTAGGAACCCAGGGATTCAAATACTTCAGGAGAAACAACCCAGGAGGAAGATACTGAAGAGTAAAATTCTGAAGAGTGGGGAAAGAATTCCAGTGAGGAAGACAATGGGATTTGTCTAAAAAGACTTAAGCAGATGCACAAGAAACTCATCAACCAATTTAAATTTTAAAAAGAAATATGCAGAAGATAAAATAAAAGCAAAACCAGGTAACAGAATGAAAAAGGTCCTATAAAATAGTCAAAAAGGATGAATGAATAAGGTTATGAATGAAAAAAAGTATTTTAAATACTTACTATTTGCAAAACACTGTACAAACTGTAGGGGATATCAATAGAAAAGAATGTCTTCAATCTGAAGGAACTCATATAATAATAAAGATGCATACAAAAAGTAAAAGATGTGTAATAAAAATGCATACAGGAGCTACAAGTCAGAAGAACGTACCCCATGGTGATTAAGGTATAGTAGCAAAACAGATAGTAATTTATCTTCTCATTGATAAAACCATATCTGCATCTGACACTGAACAAAAAATGCACTAGACTTTGACACCAAGTGCCATATATTCTGAGATAAGATTCTAGCATCTTTGTCAGATCTCCAGTAGTTGTGACTACTGAGGATTTAGAAGTTACAGCACCTTTAGAAGCAATTGACAGGTTAAATGTTCTCAAGAATTGCTCCCCTGGATGATGGTCATAGGGGCAAGGCTCAGTTCACAAGGTTCAGTCATCAGGGTGAGTGAAGAGAAATATTGCTTTTCCTATGGATCTTAAGATTACGTATTGTTCAGTGGCAATTGATTTTTCAATGGCAGTTGGTACTGGTGGTAGTGGGAAAGTAAGTCCCTTTTCATAAAGGGCCTTGTTTTGCTGATGGCTTTGGGGGCCATGATGGAAACAAGACCATTGATCTCAGTAGTGTTTCTCTTGTTGGGGCCCTTGGATTCATGGTCCTGGTCTATCTTCACCAGGTTCTAAGGAATGGTTGAGGTGGTGGGGATGACTTGACCCTGCCTGCATATGTCTCTTCTGCAGCTTAGAATGGAGTTATGCTGTCAAACTGTATTGTTTATTTGTTATTTTGCTTCCTAGTATAGCTATCAGGGGAGAAAAAAAAGACCATAGAAGTTCAAATTTACTTAAGGTAGATGGAATGGTGATAACTTTTCCTTTCTTTTATTTGAAAGAGAATATAGAACTTCTCAATTCTTTTCTAATTTCTATTTCCTCTGCAAAGGAGAATGACCTTGACATTGGAAATGACAAAATATGACAGACAAAACATAACAAGGAGTTGTTACCCAAGAGAAGTAAGGTGCCCTAGATGAATTCAAGTTACCTGCCCTAGGTGAATGATATCATTAGATCCTGAAAGAATTGGTAGATGTGACTACTAAGTCACTTTCAGGCATATTTGAAAGATAATGAAAAATGGGAATGAAAGGAACAGGGTCCACAAACTAGGGTAGTGAGTATAACTTTGATTCTGGGGAAAAATCTAGAATAGGTAATTAAGGAGAAAGCTAAGGAAAAGTCTGAAAGAGAAACAGTTATTACAAAGGCTCAGCATTGCTGCATCAAGAACAAGTCATTCTAGAGTACACTCATTTTCTTTGCTGCCAGGATTACTAAACTAATAAATGAAAATGCTTTGGATATATATTGCTTAGATTTTAGCAAAGCTTTAGATAATGTATCTTACATTTTTCTTGTAGAGAAAATGGGAAGATATTGATTAGATGATAATATAATTATATGAATTTAGAACTGATGGAATGGCTGGACTCAAAGTGTATTTATTTATTAATGGATCAGTATTAACATGGCAGGAGATCTCCAGTAGAATATGCCATTGATCTTTGCTTAGCTAGATGTTCTTTAATATTTTTATCAGTAACTTGAATAAAAGCATAGATGGCATGCTCAGTAGGTTTGCTGATGATAGTGGAGAGGGACAGTTAACACACTAAATGATAAAGACAGCACTCAAAAGGATATGGACAGGCTAGATCATTGGGACAAATCAAATAAAATGAAATTCAGTAGGAAAAATTGTAAAGTATTTAACTGGGGCAAACAAATTAACTTCACTAGTATAAAGTAGGGGAGGAATGTTTAGACAGCAGTTATTCTGAAAAAAATATCTTAAGGGTTGAGGTTTTAACTGAATAAACAACTTTTAATATAAGGTTGGATTATAAATTCAAGATGAATCAGTGGTATCATATGGAAGCCAAAAAGAGAATGTCATTTTCAATAATATTGAGTCATGAATTCTAGGAAAAGGGAGGCAGTAATCCCACTGTATTCTTCCCTTATCAGACCCAATCTTGTTTAATTCTTAGTGCCACAGTTTAAGAAGGACATTGATAAGGCTGGAAAATGCTCTAAGAAAGGTGACCAGGATGGTGAAAGAATTTGAATCTGCTTCATACAAAGATCAGTTGGAATAAAAAATAGGGTATGTTAAGCCTCAAGATGAGAAAACTCAGGGACACTGGGAGGGGGACATAATAGTCAAGTTTAAGTATTTGAATGGCTAGCATATAAAGGAAGGATTGGAACTGTTCCTGTTTGACCCTAGAGGGCAGAACCAGGAGCAACAGTATAAAGCTACAAAGAGGTAAATTTAAGTTTCATGTCAAGAAAAACTTTCTAAGAAGTTTTGTTCCTGAGAATCTCCATGCTATATCTTTTCCATTTGAACCACCTCATCTCTACCTCATCTCAGCCAGAACATTGGATCCTGTAACCATCCTGTACTCACTCATACCGGTTGACATTCCCCTTATCTTGATGGATCTAGCCCTCCATCTTACTTCTTGGACATCTCCACACTATGCTGATTTTCCTACCTTCCATTTTCCATCTCCCCTTTATGTATTATCTTCCTCCATTAAAATATAGGCTCCATGAGGGTGGAAACTACCTTGCTTGTATTTGTGTCCTGGCACTTAGTACAGAGCCTGGCACTTGTTTTATGCTTAAAGGATGTTCTGTGTATCTAAGAATTAGAACTTTCCAAAACTGGAATGAACTCTACAGAAGTGGCACTGTCCTCTTCCTATGAAATCTTCAAGCTGAGGCTAGACAACCATGGGTTGGATATGTTCGAGCATAGAACCTTTTCATGTATGAGTTGGACAAACTAACTGCTGATATCCATTGCAACTCTCAAATTTGGGGAATCTATAATAATTCAGACCCTCATCACCTCTTGCCTGGACCTGATGCTGCATACATAGAGCTAACAAATTGTTGTCCCTAAAGTACAGGTCTTACTCCTCTCTAGCTCAGCAGTCTTCTGTGACTCTCTATTAACTGGAGGATAAAATACTTTATATTTGAAGTCTTTAACAGTCTGATTCTAGTGTATCTTTCCAGGCTGATTACACATTACTCTCCTTCACATACTTTATGACCCAAAAAAACTAGTCTACTTGCTATTCCTCATATGTACTATTCCATTACCTGTATTTGTACTGACTAAGAAATAGAAAGGTAGATCAACAGAACAGACAAGATATGTAACTTAGAGCAGCAAATAAATATAGTAACCTTGTATTTAGAAAGTGTAAAAACAAGATTTAGAGGTAAGAATTCATTCTTTGGTAAAAAAAAAATGTTGGGAAAACTCAAAAACAGTTTGGGAGAAACTAGGCATAGATCAATATCTTACACCATTTACCAACATAAAGTCAAAATGGATACATGATCTGAATATAAAGAGAAATATTACAAGAAAATTAGAACATGGAACATATTACTTATCAGATTTGTAGATAGATGAACAATTTGTGAATAAACAAGAAATAGAGAGTAAAGTTAGATGTAAAGTGGATAATTTGGATTACGTTAAATTAAAAAGGTTTTGTACAAATAAAACAAATGTATCTGTGCCAGTTCAAAGGCTGTCCTCAATGCCTGAAATGCTCTTGACCTTTTTCTTGCTCCTTGGAACAATAAACTCCCTTCTGAAGTGTTTCCTGATTCTTCCAGGTGTTATTGTCCTCTGAAATAACTTTGTATGTATTTTGTATGTAATGAAGACTAATATCAGAATAACCCTTCCTGGTTCTGGTAAACTAAAACAGAAGTCTGAGGTCTGATTCTAGCCATGATATGGTCCTATACTTAGAAGACTTGGTGCTTCTGTATGGCATGCTGGAGTTATCCCTTGATCTTCTTCATCTACTCTGACAATGTCAAAGGATGGTATATGGTGTCAGAAAAAGAAACAACTTCCATCTTATTCTCTTTGGCTCCGATTCTGGGTATATCATATGATTTCAGGACATTTAGTGAGGGGTGGAGAAAGGTTAGTCTTTTTCCATCCCAGTATCATGAACCAAACAACTAAAGCAATGGGACTCCATTGAGTTAGCTTGTATCTGGACTCCAATTGAACTGATCCATTTTGTTTTTCCTTTCTTGAGTGACTTTTTTTCTTGACTGAGCAGCCACCTTAAGATGGGTGTTTCCAGGCTTGCAGGCAACTTTGTGAGTTAGAGGGATCTGGAAGTTTTTGAGTGTAACATCAGAGCTGTAGTTACTAATAGTAGCGGGTATCTTCTGAATCTAAGTGTTCATTCATTAAGAAGAAGATTGACCAAAGCCTGACCATTTTACCAGCAGATATGAACTGGCTTTTGTTTGGAAAGTATCAACCTGAGATGAAATGCAAGATCCCTAATTAGCAATCCTTTGTAATGGTGATGGGAATTTTAAGTTCTTCCCTTCCCCTTAATAGACCTAAGGGAATTTGAAGACCTTCCTTGCCCTTTAATAAGAGAAATGTAATTACATGGAGCCTGTGGTAGGAGGAGTTTGCTGGACAGGTGAAGCAGGAAGGAGTGGAGCAGGAAATGAGTTAGAGCAGTTAGAGCAGAGGGAGAAAGAGTATGCAGGCTAGAAAACAGTTAGGATTGTGTTTGTGGGATGGCCAAAGCAGGGGGAAGACTTTAGGATGGTGTTGCTTCCTGCAGTGATATGATGTATAAACTTTTTTGTTGTTATGATGGATTTGGTTTTCTGGTGTTGGAATTTGACTTTCTGGTGTTGGGATCTGTCTTTCTGGTGTCTACATAAATGTTTTGCTTCTGTCTTCTACATGGAGGATCTGTTATATTTTGCAATTCAGAACTGACAGCACATTCACAGTCACCATCAGTGCTGTGAATATTGCCTTGGTGATACACCTTAGAAGCTGTCTTGTGTTATTATGTGGCTAAAATATCATCCTCCTAGCCATTTCAAACTGTAGTTATAAGTCACTGAACCATGTTTTGTTTCTTGTTGTCAAAAGTGGGCTTCTAAATGTCCTGTATTTAGTATTCCTTTTGTGTGTAGTAATAAGTTACCTGCCTCACACCTAATTTATATTGTACACTGAGTTCCTCTTTTTAGTTCCTCCTATACCATGGTCCTAAACCCATAATCTAATTTACTTTAACTAAAACTGTCCCAAGGATGCCAGGATAGAAGACTTAATGAGATAAAGACAGTGAAAATAGAGAATTTAGGATTAAATTCAGTCCAAACTACATGTATAGGTCCCCTTATAAGAACAAGCAGTGGCACATTGCCCCCACTTCTGTGGGCCTGGATATAGCTGCTTTCAGTGTTAGATGTATGATGTACTCTATACTTATTTGTTAACCTGTTCTATCCCCCAGTATAATGCATGATCTTTGAGGGCAGGTGATATTTCATGCTTGCATTTGCATCCCACCACCTAACATAGCAGATGGCACATAGTTACTAATTAATAAATGCTGATTGAGTGATTGATTTCACAAAGCAATATCATAATTAGAGTTAAACTAAAACATAATTGTGGCAATGGGAGTTAGGTTGCATGCTGTATAGGGGGCTCAACCTAGTGTCATAAAGACCAAAATTCAAATCCTGCTTCAGATATATAATAACAGTGAGAACACAGACAAGGCACTTACCCTGTATCTGACTCCACTTTCTCATTTTTAAAATGGGAATAATAGCACCTAATTTCCAGGGCCATTTTGAAGATAAAATGAGATCATGTATAAAGAGCACTTTGCAAATCTTAGAGTGTGATCAATACTGGCTATTATTTTTTTTGCTTTTTGCTTTTTGGATAGAGAAGGCAGGACAATTGGGGTTAAATGACTTGCCCAATGTCACACAGCTAGTAAGTTGTGTCAGAGGTTGAATTTGAACTCAGGTCCTCCCAACTTCAGGTCTGGTGCTCTATTTACTGTGCTACCTAGCCACCCAATACCGGCAATTTTAAAAATTTTTACCATTATGTGATTTTTTTTAAAAGGATACTTGAAATGATTCTCTTTCCCTAGATAAATCCTCATTGCTCTCCTCTGTCATCAATGCCTAAAGTATAATTTGGGATTCCTCCTGTTAAGTTGTTACCTAGTACCCCCACATGAAAATTCAAATGTCCTTGGTATCCTTAATATTGAAATATCTGTTTTTGATACTAGATTTGTTTATGACATAAGAACTGTGGAATAGAAGAGGGGCTAAGACATCAGCAGACCTAAAAGTCAAGGGAACATTGTGTGTGTCAAAGGAAGATAATCAGAACAGGAGCAAGTCATTCAAAGAGGAGATAGTACAGCACCAAGGACAATAACCAATTTTAGAATTTTGCTTAGATCCAGTTCTAAGACAACTATGGTATGTCTCAACATACCCAACAGTATTTGGGAGATAGTATGTGCTCTAGGCAGAATTCTGCCAAGAAATTTGTGTATGATATACATATCTTCTTTACTGATTTTTCTAGAGGATACTGAAATTCTTTTTGTTTTACCTGATTCATCAGTTGTTTTTCCTTCTAGTTGTAGGAATACTTCATTCAGAGTTGTCACAGAAACACCATAGTTCACAATCCCTTGATCAGAACAGTTATCCAGATCACTGTAAAGGTCTAAAGAGTTACAAATTTAAAAATGAAATAAAATCAATTATGGTCTGATAATAAATATTACTCTTTTAAAAAATATGTAGCACAGAACAATTTGAAATAACTTTTGTGATAATTTGAAATGAAATCAAAGCATTCATTCAATGAAAAACTTTTCAAATGAAGTAATTTTATGCTTCAAATAATTTGTGTTATTGTCAATCTCTGTTCAGATGTTCAGATGTTAAACATTTATATTCTCACTTGAAAAAAATTGTTTCTCATTTTAAATCCTTTTTAGATTCCATTTAAATTATTTTCAAGATTAAATACCTATTTATCAGTTCAAATCACAATCAGCTTTTTGGTCCCTTTCCTTATTTTTTTTCAGGAAGGAACTCTATGTTAAAAGAAAGGGGAAATTGTTTGAGTGGCTGCTGAGAAATGTCTATTGTGTAAAAACAAAGCATAAAAATTAATTTTAAAAATTGTCCTTATAGAAGACAAGAATTCTTTAAGAGTAAGCTCAAATAAGAAAAAAAAATGTGAAAAACAGAGATATTTAGTTTAATGATAGTTGGTGGGCAATTATGACAAATTAGAAGCAACTTGAATTCTTAACATCAAAAGGGAAAAATAATATGAGTCATCAGGTGGAGAATAATTTCCAGTCAAAAAGAAAGCACACAGAATATTTGAGATTGTGATCATTCTTTTTCTTTGTGCTTCACTGAATAGAAATTTAGCAAAAAGAACCTAAAGTTTTTCCTAGAATTGAAATGAAAAAGTCTTTAGGATAACCCTCTAAGGTAGGTAAAAAGTATTTTAAACCCTGAAGGGGAATATTAATTTCACTTAAGAATAAATTAATTCATTTCACTTAACAAGAGAATCTTGTATAACCGGGTATTAAGGTATTACAGGTGAAAGGAAGCATTAAATGACTTTCTTTAAAGCAATGTAAGGAAAAGGATTAAGATTCATCAATGACTAAAGCTTATTTTATTGACATTTATTCTACATTAGGAAATGATTATAGGTTTAGTATACAGTTATAATTAACTTTTAAATTTTGCTCTAAATTTTCTGTCACATTTAAAATGTTCCTAGTTAACAATTACCTAATACTTCTGCTTTGTTCTTCTAATAAAGAGTTCTATTCTCAAAGTAAAAGTATAATTAAGTGCAGAAAGATGCTAATATGTTTTTTTTTCAGTTAACCAAATCTGCAAAGGCTCTTCAGACTTAGCATGGCATCAAACATATATTGCTAGACTTAAGTTCCAATTTTTCTTCTCTCACTTACTAGCTTCTGATCCTTGGCATGCCATTTAAATTCCATTGGCCTCTGACAACTCACTAGAACTTATCTTCTAAGTTATAGATGAGTTGTGATCTGTGAAGGTAGAGGGAGTCTTCTCATCGGGAGCTCCCCACATGCCAAAATTACTTCTTCATATATTTATGATCCTCCACATATTTGCATAGCCATATCTATGAGAACCTTTGGTATTTGGACCATGGATAATATTTCCGTGCTCCTTTTCTCATCTAGTGCCAGGTGATCTGAATTTCAGGTGTAGTAATTCTAGTATGTAACCAGTTTCATGTGTCTTGTAAACCCAAACTTATAAAATGTCAGAAATTATTAGACCCATATTGACATTTATTTTTAATTTTCATTGTCTTTTATCCATGTAGTAAATTACCTGGAAATTTATTTGTCCTTTCCAAAGGTAATGTATACACAAGTTTTTCGTCACTCTCTGCTGCTAATTTGGCATCAGGGATATGATGTTTGACAAGTGATGTTATTCTTTCTGGATCACATATCTCATTCCTATGCAAACTGTGTTGGGGGAAAAAGTAGCAATATATATATCTCATTGCTTCAATGCTACTAACAGTCAGATACATTTATTAGGCACAGTAGTACTCATTGTTAATTAATTGAATTAAATGTACAGTGTGTTCATGATGTTTTGCTAAGCATTTGAAACTACAAAGGAAGTAGAAAACATAAGTTTTGCCTGGAAAAGGCTTATCAGAGACAACATACCTACCTCTCTATGGTTCTTCCATTCATTACCCCCTAAGACCATGCAGAAAAAGTCTAGTCGTTCTTCCATTGTACAGACCTTCATATATTTGAAGACCACTATTATTTCCTCCCTACACTGTTCTCTTTTGCTTAAACATTCCTATTTGACTTCAACAAATCTTCATATGATGTGATCTCAAGGTCCTTTAGCATTTTAATACCCCTCCTCCAGGTACTTACTAATTTATCAATGTCAGTCGTAAAATGTGGCACCCTAAAATGAACAAAATAGTCCAGATATTGTCTGACTAGGGGACAAAAAAGTGGGGTGATCACTTCTCTAGTCATGAATTCTGTCCCAATCTCAATGTGATATGAGAATAAATTATATTTTTATCCTCTCATCCTTATCCACCTCAGCTCTGTACAAATTTCTATGCCATATCTATCACTTCCACAAAGTAGATGAAAGACTTTGTAAAAATGCTTTGTTAAATCTAGATATCTACTGCATTCCTTTTATCTAATAACTGTATTTTTAAAAAGGAAATTAGGTTAATCTGTCATGACATATTTTTATAAAGTCACTCACCATCCCTTGAATAATAGCTTCTGAAGTGTTTTTGAAGAACTAAAGTCAAATCCAATAACCTATAAATCTCATACTCCACTCTTTTCCTCTTTAAAAAAAATCAGAACATTAGAACATTTAATTTTTTCCAAAACTGTAGTCTTCCAATTCTCTTTCTCATTCTTCAGAATCTTTAAAGAGTCATTGAAAATTGATCAAGATACAGTGTGTATTTTTTTAATATAACAGGAACTCATCCAAGGCCAATTGGTGTTCTCTAATTATTTTCCAATTTGTCTTGGAGGCGTGTAAGCAGCAAAGTAGGCAGAGTGCTGGACCTGAAGTCAGGAAGACCTGAATTCAAATGCTGCCTCACACACTTAGTAGTTGTATAACCCTGGGAAAGTTACTTAAGTGTTTTCAATCATCTTCCTCATCTGTAAAATGATTAGAATAGCACTTAATTGAAGCTGTAAATATATTATCTATTATTAATACTGTTATCTTAGATATCTATTCCTTAGTTTCATTCTGACCTTTTAAATCCAAGGGTCATTCCTGTGGCAGAGAAAATAGCAATAAAAAAGAACTGAGCAATTCTGCCAAGAACACTCACCTATACCTCTGAGAACCCTTAAAAAAGCAGCAGATGTTGATTCAGCCAAGCCAGAGAATTAAACAACTGGGACTGGAGGCCAGTGTGTGTGACTGCATAGGTATTAAGGAAAGGAGCTTGAAATCCAGCTGTGGCCAGTCCTATCGCCCCAGAAGTTATATAGAACAAGGACCAATGATAGTGAAAGGTAAATCCCTCCATGGCAGGAAGAGACTGAGTGACCCAGCTTTATGGTGAAGCCCAAGGGTAAACACTCTATTGAAGGAAAAGTCAAAAAATGAACTGTATATTAGTTATGAATGTATTAGAATGCATAGGAGAATAACGGTCAGGGCAGAGAGTTGGGAGGGAACATATGGTTAAAGAACCAAATATTTCAAAAATAAGAAAATGATATTTAAAAACTAGATCACAATCAGACAAAGATGAATAACAAAATATCCAAAAATTACATACCTCTCTAAAAAAAATACTGCAAAAAAGGAAATCGAGTCAACACCTAATGTAACACAGGACACTATGGTTTTCCAAAAGAACATTAAAATGCAGCAGGATGCTTCAAAAAAATAAAGAGAAATAAGAATCTTTAGAGCAGCTAGAAGGGATCAAATGACAGAATTTATTCTCTGCATGGTAAAAATAATTTTAAAAAAACAGAAAAACCTGAATCCATGAGGGCAAGTCTTTTTAAAGAATTATATAAGAGAACAACAGACTGGGAATACAAATATGCTAAAGGACAATCTGGAAGAAGAGAAGCAAAAAACAATTATGTTTTCTTTAAAGTCTACATGATTTCTATGCAACCAAAAAACATTGATCCAGAAGACAGGATTTGTTGAAATAACTTAAGAATTACAGACCTCCCAGAAAACTGGTATAAGATAAAATACTGAAATGCAAGAAACAACAACAAAAAAACTGACCAGAATTTCTGAATCTAGAAAACGAAGCACCAATTGGAAGAATCTACAGATTACCTCCAGAAAAAAAAATGAAATATCTATACTCCAAACTCTAAGGCATAAAATGGTTAAACATAATAATTACAATGATAAACAGCAAATTCTTCAAGTGACCAGTAGAAAAACCTTCAAATATAAAGGAAAAGGAATTTGATTGTCATAATACTATTCTGCACCCCTGGAAACTCTAGAAAGAAATAGAATGATATATTACAAAAAGCAAAGAAGCCCAAGATGCAACCTCAAATAATGTACCCTGAAAATATGAGTTTACAAAGAAAGAATATGACCATTTGTTAAAAGAGAAGCAGTTGAAGCTTTCTTGTGGAAGGAAACTTTGAATGTGATTAGACAATTCAACTTATTATTTAAATATAACTACTGAGAAAAACACAAGTAATAAAAGAAATTACCCACATTTCTAGAAAGCATAAAGAGAAGAAAGGTGGAAAATTAAAGACTACTATGTGTTTTAAAAGAAATTAAAGGGAATATTCAGAGATTTCTTTCAAAAAGTATACAAGGGGATAAAGACAAAAGCAGAGTTTAAAGAAGAAAAACGGACAGTGGAGGAGCAAGCCTGAAGGACCAAAGAACCTTTGATTGAAAAATAGAAAGTATAACCACCACCCCCATCTGCATTTTGGTGGCATAAATTGCAAAGTGGATACATAAAAAGGAAAAGGAAAGAGAGCAGATAGAGGAGAATGTATGAGTCATCCTCATCAAGTCCATGGGTAAAAAACAGAAGGAAAATAACTCCTAAAAGTTTCATGACAAGAATAGAAATACAAAGAGAATTTGTGAGGCAGCAAAAAGAATGATTGAAAGAGAAAGAAGACTGAAGAAGGAGAAGAAAAGGCACACAGAGTAATCACTTCTGAGAGAGCTGTGCACCCAAAAACAACATCCTACCACAAAAGAAGGGTAATCAAAGTTCTTAGGGACAATTGGTAACCAGAAGGGTGGGAGAGCATGCACTCAAAGAAGAGATGCATAATGGCACATGAAAAAGAAAGCAAACATGAAGAAGGGATTAGACCTCACAATCTGGGATACATGGAAATTTCCAACCACTTCCAATACCTGTAAAAATGACTCTATACAAATTTTAGAGCTACAGAACTCACAAAGTGACAGAGGGGAACAAATCTCCCACTGAAGGCAGGATGGCAGGCTGATAGGAAGGGTCTATCGCACCGGGCTGGGAGCCCAGCTCAGTCCCATGTGGGTTGGGCCAGTGTGCCAGTGGCATAGACCAGGGAGAGCACACTTCAGGGGACTGAATCACTGGCAGCTGTGGTGGTTTCCAGACTTCTCAACCCATAAACACCAAAAAGAAAGTAAAGTGTTAATAGTGAACTCTATTGGAAGTGGGTGAGAGAAGAGGGCCCCCAGGCTGGTGGAGGTGGCAGTGACTGGTTGCAGCTACTGCTGCATGGCCACCTCCTGAGCTCCAGGTCTACAGAGTGTAGGGGGACCAAGTGACCATTTGTAAGGGAATTGCTCTTGCTTCACCCTGCTTGGATCTAGGTTGCTGTCTTAGGTGGTGGTTCTGGGGTGAGGAGCACTAGCCTGGCAGAGCTTGTGATGGGTGTAGAGAGGGGGCCCTCCTCATGGCTCTAATAACAGCTGCATAAAACTCCAGCAATTTGGGACACAGCACTCTTCACTATGGAAGCAGAGTTCTACTATGGCAAAGAGCTCAAAAGTCAAATAGAGTAACTCAAATGGCAAAAGAGGCCGAAAAAGCCAATGAGAAGAAGAATGTCTTAAAAAGCAGAATTGGCCAGGTGGAAAAGGAATTTCAATAACTCACTGAAGAAAATGATTCCTTCAAAATTAGATTGGAGCAAATGGAAGCTAATGACTTTATGAAAAATCAAGATACTACAAAACAAATCCAAACAAATGAAAACATAGAAGGCAATGTGAAATATCTCATTGGAAAAACCACTGACCTGGAAAATAGATCCAGGAGAAATGATTTAAAAATCTTTGGACTACCTGAAAGCTGTGATCAAAAAAAGAACCTGGACATCATCTTTCAAGAAATTCTTAAGGAAAATTGCCCTGATATTGTAGAACCAGAGGGCAAAATAGAAATTGAAAGAATTCACTGATCACCTCTTGAAAAAGATCCCAAAAAGAAAACTCCTAGGAATATTACAGCCAAATTCCAGAGTTCCCAGGTCAAGGAGAAAATACGGCAAGCAGTCAGGAAGAAACAATTTGAATGTTGTGGAAACACAATCAGGATAATACAAGATCTAGCAGCTTCTACACTAAGGGATTGAAGATCTTGGAATATGATGTTCCAGAGGTCAAAGGAGCTAAGATTAAAACCCAGAATCACCCACCCAGCAAAACTGAGTATAATATTTCAGGGGGAAATATGGACATTGAATGAAATAGGGGAGTTCCAATCATTCTTTTTTTTTTTTGCTTTTTTTTTTTTGCTTTTTGGAGGGCAGTTGGGGTTAAGTGACTTGCCCAAGGTCACACGGCTAGTTTTTTGCGTTAAGTGTCTGAGGCCGGATTTGAACTCAGGTACTCCTGACTCCAGGGCCGGTGTTCTATTCACTGCACCACCTAGCCGCCCCTGCGCCACCTAGCCGCCCCCCAATCATTCTTGATGAAAGAATCAGAGCTAAACAGAAAATTTGACTTTCAAATACAAGAAGCAAAAGAAGCATGAAAAGGTAATCAGGAAAGAGAAATCATAAGAACTTATTAAAGTTCAACTATTTATATTCCTACATGCAAAGACAATATTTGTAATTCATGAGACTTTTCTCAGTATGAGAATAGCTGAAGGGATTATATATGTATACATGCATATATATGTATGAATAGGTGGGTGTAGGTGTGTATGTATATATGTGTATGTCTGTATGAGTGTAAGTGTATAAATAGAGAGAGGGCACAGGGTGAATTGAATATGAAGAGATGATACCAAAAAATAAAATTAAGAGTTGAGGGGGGAATATATTGGGAAAAGAAGAGGGGGAGAGATAGAATGGGATAGATTATCTCAAATAAAGGAGGCAAAAGAAGGCTGTTACAATGGAGGGGAAGAGCAGAAAGGTAAAAGGAAATGCATCAACCTTACTCACATTGGATTGGGCTTAAGGAGGAAATAACATACATACTCAATTGGGTACCTTACCCTACAGGAAATGAGGGAGGAAAGCTCTAAGAGGGGGGAATGATAGAAAAGAAGGTGAACTGGGGGAGAGGGCAGGTAGAAGCAAACACTTTTGAAAAGGAACAGGATCAAAGGAGGAAATAGAATAAATGGGGGTCAGGATAGGATGGAGAGAAATAGAGATATTCTTTCACAATATGACTACTATGGAGATGCTTTGCCTTACTACACATGTATAACTTATATTGAAATGCTTGTCTTCTCAATGGGAGATGGGTGAGTTGGGGACAAGGGAGAGAATCTGGAATCCAAGTTTTAAAAATAAATGCTAAAAAAATGTTTTTTACATGCAATTGGGAAATAAGATATACAGGCAATGGAGTATAGACATCCATCTTGCCCTACAAGAAAGTAAGAAGGGGAGAACTGGGGGGAGGATTTGATAGGGCCAAATTGGGAGAAGGGATATTCAGTATGCTTACCATGTTGGGGTGGGGTTTAGGGGAGAGATGGGAAGAAAATTTGTAACAAAATCTTTGTGAAATTTATGTTTAAAACTAAAAATAAATTAAAGAAAAGAAATTATGCATTTATGACCAAGTTGCATTTGTGCCAGAGGTATAAAAGGATGTTTAAAATTTAGGAAGACAATCAACATAATTATTAAAAACCCAAACCACTTAAAACTATATGATTATCTCAGTGAACATATTAAAAAGCCTTTAACAAGGTACAATATTAACTTTTTTAAAAAATCTATACAGCATGGGTATATTAACATTCTTTTTTGATATCATAAAAAGTATCCATCTTTAACTCAAAGTAAGCATCATATGAATAGGTATTTATAGAAATTTTGCAAATAAATATGGGAATAAATCAAGAATGCCCATTCACTCAGCTATTATTTCTATATAGTTCCAAAAATGCTAGCAATAGCAGTGACAAAAGAAAGAAATTATGGGCTCACAGATGAGCAAAGAGCATACAACTTAAAAGATTACTTATAAAATGATGATTTAACTTTAAAGTCCCAGAGAAGCATGGAAGAAAATAACTAAGGCCACTAATAACCTTTAATAAAGTCAGGCTACAAAGCAAACTTTTAATGCTAGCATCATTTCTATATTCTATATTTTATGTACTTCTATATTCTATATAAATACTGCATCTAAAAATCAATAATAGAGAAATCCTATCCAAAATACCTACAAATGCATATAATTTTGAGAGTGAATATACTAAAATTTCATTCAATACTCATAGAGATTCAATTACAAAATGCTCTTTAAAAATAAATAACTTGAAAATTAATGTGGCAAAATTACAAAGAATAAACTTGGCCCCAAAGAAGAGATATGCAAAGACATCTCCTCTATTTCTTTGCAGAGATGGGGAAGACCCGGGATATGAAATATTAAAAATAATATCAGAATTTCTTTTTAATGTATTGATTTTCTTTATTTTTCCCCCTTTTCTTTCTCTTTCTTTTAAAAAAATTTTATAAGGGATGGCTTTCTGGAGGGAGAGGCAGAATACAAAGGAGAAATATAGGTGACTGAAAATTTGAAGATATCCATAAGAATCTCTTTTATTAAAATTTATGTATTTTATGGTTCAAGAAGAGTCTCTCATTTCTAGTTTACATCTTTTTTAAAAATCCATCAAATACCTACTTTATGTATGATTGCATCAGATTTGAACCCGTACTTTCCATAAGCATTGTACCTTAGGTGATATCCAATCCCCCATTTCCTCTTCAGAAACAATGAAGAGCCCGCACACTTCAATCTCCCACTGGATATAAACACTTTCCGATCTGAGCAAAAAGAAGCAAATGAAATCTAGGTTAGGGAGTTCTTTCATTCCATGGGTTCATCCAGAGGTAATCCACAAGGCCAAAAAATAATAGTCTCACTACATTTAACAAGTTGATTACAGTTTAAAGTTTACAACATAGAGTCAAATCTGGAACCCAGTTATGGTGAAACATCCTAAACTTGGACATGTCCTTCTGACCACTTGGACACTTTTTGAGGAAAAAAAATTCAATCATGCCATGTTCTCTTCTTTGGATACTTGCAAAATATCTTCATTTCTCAGCTGAACATGCTTCACTATTATCTGGATACCTCAATGTGATTACTGTCCAAGTTGGGATGTGAGAATCAAATTTCTTCACTAGTGGAAGTCAAATCTCACTGCTAATAAAAATACAGATAACTGAAAATATATAAATGGAACGAAGGTAAGAGTCGCTTGTTTCATTTCACTTTGATTACCAGTACAGACAGAGGCATAGGTAACACCTTTCATTCTTTGACTTGTTCAACTCCTGATTACAGATGTGAAAGGAAACCAAGACTTGCCAGCAAGGAGATCAGCTTCATCCATGAACTGGGTACTGAAGAGGATCACACGGTCTGATTTCTTTTCTTTTAGAAGATTCCATACTTGATGCCGTGAAAAGGGATCCAATCCAGCAGTTGGTTCATCCAACAGCAAAACCTGCAAAGGAAAAAACACATGCAAAAGGATCTTCATGTAAGCATTTAAATTGAGTCTAACACAAGTGTTAAATGCCAATAAGCTTTAGAACATATGTTAAAAGCCAATAGCACTATGTGTAAGCTACTATACCTTTCATTCTACAAGCAAGTTCTTTCAGAAAACATCCTTAAAATGTATATTTTCAAGCTTATATCAATCCTCAGATATTTTTTAGGTGGGGATAGGGGGTAGAGAGGAGATGCTGGGAACTTAAAAACCATACACTCAATTTTACTATTTATTTCATCTTTGATTATTTCTAATCATAAAACAAAATCATAAGTTATTACTAACAGTTTCAAGTACAGTCTCAGTCATTTGAAAGTCTGGTACCACTTACCTGAGGATCTCCTAAAATGGCAATCGCAAAAGATAGCTTTCTTTTTTGTCCACCACTTAAATTTATTGCAAGGGTATCTTGAATATTTTTCATTTCCAGTTGTGTTAAAATATGTTGTACCTACACAGGAGAGGATATTAAATTCAAAAACCCAAAATGCTTGAGGTAAACGACTTTTTATTTACTACTCATTATATATAAAGGAACTTCCCTAGGACTTCCCTTTCTAAATTGTGTACATTTAATAGCCTTTAAATAATAGAACAGAAATAAGACTAAAAAAAAAAAACAAGAATCCATCTAGTCAGTTTTCTCATCCACATTTACCTCTTGTTCCACCTTCTGTGGATGAATCCCTTTTATTTTAGCAAATAGTCTGAGATTTTCTCTAGAGGTAAGAAAGTCAAGTTGAATATTGCCTTGTGGACAAACACCAATGATCTTCCTTATTTTTTCCAAGTCAGTCATTTCAGAGAGCTTATTGTTATAGATGGTTGCTGAACCTAAAAACAAAAGTTAAAACAAGCTAATATCATAATAATGACAATGTACTGGATAAAGTTTAGTCTGTTATTATAGTTAGTAAGTGAGCCTAAAATTAGAAGTTAAAAACAATTTAATAGCTGGGTGACAACATACTTTGCTTTATTTTTGTTTATACTTTTGTTTAGACCATAATCAAGAGAAAATTTTGTATAAATTTCCAAAATATGTTGTTATTAATAGATTATCTAAATAACAGATTTTTTAAAGATGAGTTATTTTACAAATGCTGATAATTATATCTGATAAAAAATGTTTTTTACACAAATGTTAATTTCCACAGAAACATCCATGGAAGATAGCCAATCCTCATAGAATTGTTAAAAAAACAGACACTATTTTTTCCAAATGAAGATGACATAACAGTACAAGTATAGCTTAGATAAAATTTTAATGCATTCTGGCAAGCATCTGCTTTGGGAGATACTAGCTCCTGCATGATTTTTTGATTTATCAGATAATCTGCCTTCATGAAATGATTCTCTCACCTTCTGTTGGAATAGACAATCCACTAAGAATGTTTAACAGGGTTGATTTCCCAGCTCCACTGTGACCAAGTATTGCAGTGATCTGGCCTTCGTAGATATCCAGTAGTAAACCTGGAATTAAAACAGGAAAAATCTACCTTTTATTTGAGATGTTAGAACTAAACAGAATTCTGAGTCTTCCAGGCCACTAGGTATGGCCTGGCCATGAGAAGAATGAAGGGGGAAAGGGGGGGGGGGGAAGAAAAAGGGGGGAGGGGAAAAGCTCTGGGAGGAGAAGGGAAGGGGGGAGCAGAGGGGAGCGCACTGTGGAGGAAAAGGGAGATAAAGGAATTTGGAATAAGACAAACTAAACTGACTGCATTTCTCTGCTGTTTTCATTTTTTTTATTTTGTTTTGTTTTGTTTTAATAACAGAACAAAGTTAGGATTCATCCAAAGGAGTATTCATGGACCCGAATTGAGTTCCTTTGGGCAACACTTCTATGGATACACATGCTCAGCATCAAAGAACTTTGAGATAGCATAACAACCCAGAAGGGCCAGCTGTATCAAGAAGGACTGACCACTGAGTCAAGAAGAGCTGTTCACTCGGTAGACTTCCACAGGAAAAAACTGGTATTTTTGATATCATCTTTGTCTCTACTGTATAGAAGACTTGGAATTCTCTCTTAGATTTCCTGTGATGTGGGGAAAATGAGTCTTTCTTTCCCTGGAAGCCATGGCAACTGCTTAAATATGGCCATACTGAAATTAGTTTTGACTAGGCTCACCTGAACCTTTAACCCATAAATGCCTCTTCTGTTTTGTTTCTTTTACCTAAACACAGGTGATGCAATAGTAATCCTGAGATGGATGTTCCCTTTTCCTTTTGCTTTCAGTCTTTCCCAGTATCAAGATCTTTCCCAATGAGTCCTGTCTTCTCATTATTTAAATGAGTTAAAAATATTTAAACTTCAACTGTCCCATACTTAATCTACATTGAATAATTTTATACTCTCTTTTTTTGTATACCCTTGATATTTCCCAGGGCTCTGGTGTGAAAGTATAAATAGAATTTAGGTGTAAAGATCTCAAGATAAAAAGATCCTGACTCCTGTCTTTAGAGATCAGACTCCCACAACACTGACTCGAATACTTGTCTGAGACTGTAGTCAGGACCATTTAATGTTTTTTGTTGTTGTTGCTTTTTGGTAGGGGGGAACACAAGGCAATGGGGGTTAAGTGACTTGCCTAAGGTCACATAGCTGATAAGTGTCTCAAGTGTCTGAGGCCAGATTTGAACTCAGTTCCTCCTGACTCCAGGGCCAGTGCTCTCTTCACTGTGCCACCAAACTGCTCCCAGGACCATTTAATGACAAGAGATCCCTAGTCCCCTTGGCCCAGCCCCAGTTTATAGTGACAATGATATAAATGTATTTGGACAAGTGACACTTCAAAGATCCCAGAGTTTTATGTTTTAAATTCCAAACTCATATCATTACCATCCTCATTACTTTCCTGTCCCTCACACCAATCTCTTAATCCATATCTAGTCATACACCCTGTTTTCCAAAGCAAAGGTCCAGCAAGCAGGCTGTGCCCTGGGCTTGGGGTAACAACAATCCTTTGTGTTCACCCTCCAGACTATCTCACCTTCTGTCAAAATTATATACTTATTGTATTGTTTTGATCAGCACCAGATGTTCACTGAGTTTGGACAAGCACCTGCTGTATCCTTGTTCTAATTATAAAGCCCTGCTTTAAATCAAATTTGTCATATTGTCACTGTTGCTCCCCACTGTCAGGGCCACAGCTCACTGTGCAACCATAGGTATGAGTATTAAGATATCCCTACACTGCCTCAGGTCCCTCCCTACTACAGGCAGGCCCCCAGCACATATGTCCTTGCTTACAAGCCATTTCCCTCACTTTGAAATTAAATTTCTCTTTGATTCCTTATTCTCCTGTCCCTAACCTACTCTGTTCATTTCTGGTCATCCACCAAGAGAAAAAATTTAATCTACATAAGCAATCAATTGTTAATATAATATTATATATAATGAAATTTTGCTCTTTACCTTTCAAAGCTTCTACTTTTTCAGGCTTCCCTTTATATTCTTTTCGAATGTTTCTGATTCTGAAAGAAAAGTTTCATGATTTTCAGTAATGATTCATGATCACATAGCACATACTAGCTAAAATCTTGAAGTATAAACAATACAATTCAGAAGTCACCTAAGAGATAGGCGGAGTAAACAAAAGTTGTATTTCCCACACACTGTATTTTGAGCATTCTGCAACAAGGTTTCCAAACTTCAAAGTTAGTGCCCCACCAGCCAAAAAAAATTAGCAAAATATACATATGCCAAGCTTTTGATTTAATCTATATTAAATAATTAGATATTGAGGGAATGTCCACCAATTGGGGAGTGACTAAGTAAGTTGTATATGATTTTGATGTAAATGAGTTGGCTATTCTCAGGAATACAACAATCCAAAACAGTTCTGAAGGACTTGAAAAATGCTCTCCATATCCAGAGAAAAAATAGATGTTGTCTGAATACAGATCAAGGTAGACTTTGTGTTTACTTTCTCTGTTTTTCTTGGTTTTTTGTATGTGTTTTCTTTCAAAACATGGCTAACATGGAAATATGCTTTGCATGATTACACATGTGTGACCTATATCAAATTTCCTACCTTCTCAATGGGAAGGGGAAGGGAGAGAGGGAGAGAATTTGGGGGAAAAAAATTTTAAACAAATGTTAAAAATTGCTTTTACATGTAATTGGGGAAAATAAAATTTTAAATTATAACTAATTAAAATCTTATCTGTATTATTGTCATTTTCTCAAGTCTAACCAATGAAACAATAAATTGGCCCTGATTTGTAATGTTTGCCAATTTCAGAGGCACAGAAAATGTAACAATTGGTTCTCCTGAACCAGCTCCAGCAGACACCAGCATGACCGTGAAAGAATGGTCTAATCTAAGAATGAAATTCTCTTTACTTTAAAGATCCTTGACTAATTAGGGCATACATAGTTCTCTTGGAGGTGGAGGCTCATCCTTATTCCTGGAAATCTGTACTTTTTATATCTGAAGATAAAACCATCTGGGTTCATTCAAAGAAGCTGTTTTCCCCATGGGTTTCACTTGATTTTTTCGTGAGGCAGATTGTCTTAGACCTAGATCTTATTCTCATCAGAGTCCTCGTTTTTAGTTACCGGTCAGTCCCAAAGACTGAACAATACTTCTGCTAAAACCTCTTGGAGATCATTGATTCACAAATTTAGAGTCAGAAGGGATCTTGCAGCTCATTTAGTCCAAATGACTCCACACATTTACTACTAGTCAGGAAAACTAGAATTGCCATGCTCATCTTAAACAGCCATTTTCAAGTTTCAAAAAGTAACTCCCAATTCTAGTGTTCCATTATTTAGAAGCCATGTCTGCATTCATCTTACCCATACATAGATATTTCAAAAAATGCATGATTTCATCAGGTTGGCTACTCTCTCTACTAACATGGATTAAAATGCCTCCATGTTTTTCATGAGATCCTGAGGCCAAAAGATTTTATCATCCAATGACTAAACTTCTCATAATGAGCTTTTTAGAACTTTGCTAATCTGGTCCTCAGATTTAAAACAAACAAACAAAAAATAAACCATACGATTAATACTAGTTGATTTCATTGGAAGCCCTTCTAGGTTAGTAGGATTTGCTCTGCTGGTACAATCTTTGAAGATTTAAGATCTCCTCCACATTGAAATGAGGTACCAGAGCAAGACTTTACTGGAAAGCTCCTTCTGTCCCCTTCATGTTTAATAGGTCTTCAATAAGCTTATATCTTTCTAAACTGGACTTCTAATTTGATGGTCTTCTCTCCTCATATGAAAATTATTTCTTCTTCATGATCATTTTAATTACTTTTTTCTTAATCTTTTCTAATTTTGTTCCATGTTTATTTCAGGCACACTATATTTTTAACAGCTGTGCCTTGCTTTATGCCAGAAAGATGTTCCTGAAAGCACTTATATTCATAAAGTATTTTTAAACCAAAATACTAATTGTCCTTATTGACCTGTTACTTAAAAGAATGCCAAATGTAGAGAAATTTCATAATGCAAACAAATCATGTCCAAATCTATCTTTTTTGTAAATTTGCATTTCTTACATCAGAAAGTATTTTATAAATGTTTACCTGTATGAGGATAGGCTAACGTTCCATTTAAAATATAATAGTCTTTCATGCAATGCTCAGAATTTTGACCATAGAAACACATTTAGTGGATGCCTTCAGTTGAGTCATCAATGTCTTCCAGGATATTCTTCTTGGGTTATAAACTATAGCTCAGAAAATATAATCTTAATATATGCTTTATATTATTTCTCTCTGTAAAATTATCTTACATTTGTCTAAATTGAGGTTCTTCTTACCCCTTTTTCAATAATTTACAAAGTTTTTCATGAGTTCTTGTAAATCATCCCTATTGGTATAGCATTTCATTCATCAGAGTAACTTAATATTATTGAAATACTTATAGAATCCACTGAGAATTTTCACTTCCAGATCATTTATTAAAAAAAGCAATGATCTGTTACTTTCTGGGGATTCTTCTGGTTGTACTTCATCCAGAAAAGTGACCATTTTCTACCTGTTTGTGACCATCTATGTGACCATCTATCTACCTGTTTCTATGACAGTGGTGTATAAATCAATAGAAGTATCTATTTCATTCCTTAAACTGTGATAAATATCATAGGAGACAGATAAAAGGTTTGAGAAACAGTCCCTGCTCTCAATCAGCTTACAATTATACACGTAAGAAGATATGACAAGATAGAAGTCCGTTTTTACTATTCCTAAATTCTTACATTCTATTCTGTATAACTTAAATGAGTGCATTTATCCCTTAGTTGTTCAAAGTAGGAAGAGATTAATATGGGCTGCAGTACTGTAATGGCAAGCAAAGAAGAAGCTAACACCTTTTTTTGTCTCAGTTCTTGTCCACGACTTATCAATTTTTTGTTGAGAAGCAGAACTTATGAACCCTAAAACTTGTGAACCCTACAACTTGTGAACTCCTGTTGCTGATGCAACAGGAAGAGGAGGAGCTAATGACTATATATAAGGAGAGGCCCAGGCTGTAGAATGCAGAACTGAGAAGGGAGCTCTTGTGGTAGAGGAGAAAACGTGTGGTATCCTGGCCCTCTATGTTTGTCTGTTCTGTCTGTGTTGATGTTTATTTGTAATACTTTCTACAGAAGCCCTGGGACCTTACTGGAAGCCCTGAAAGAGGATTTTCTGGTTATCTGTTTACAGAAGTCATAGAGGAGGGTTTTGGAGATCCTGGGACTTTACTGATGATTTGTGTTGACCTCTTAGACCTTGTTGATGGGTCTGTGTTGATTTCACAGGCAGATAGTGAATTGATGATGATGCCAGCAATATGTATGAATGATGTTTTGGTTCTGTTAAGCTTTGTCTTCCCAGAAACAGAAACTGTGAAGGACCTGAGGTGGACTGGACACTGTGAGCTTCAATATGGAACAGGAACTGGACAAGGAATTGGATGAGGAGATGGACAAGAAGTTGTACAAGGAGCTGAGAGCTGTCTGCCTTTGAATCCAGGTGACAGTTGGATAGATTCAGGCAGGAGCTGGGACCATGGAAGAGGAACCATGGTATCTGAGAACCAGTGTCAAGTCAAGATGAAAAGACCTCTCCTTGGGTATTTAATGCAAACCGAGAAGATCATGATTTACTGTGGCCTAGGGGTAGGAGTACTTTGTACTCTGTATCCTCTGCCTCTTAAGGATGATTGAATTAAAGATGATTTGAAACTAATCTCCAATTAAGAAGAAAGAAGACTTTCTGACTGAGACATTAAGACAATGTGACCTAGGGGTGGATAACTTTGACCTTTGTACTTCGTTCCCATTAAGGAGGCAAGGCTCCTTAAGGATGATTAAGTTCTCAGTGAATGATATCTTTTGCTTAAAACTACATGACCACTTTCATGAAAACTAATATATTTTAGAGAAATTTTCCTTTGAAAGAGAGATAGGAAAGGACCAAGTATCCTTTCAGAAGACCAGTTCAGAGGAGAGATATAGCATGGATACTTCAAAATTTCCTCCATAGCTGGCTGCAGTGCACTGATTAGATTATTAGGCTGGTGTTAATTTGTATGTTTGAAAAATTGTTTACCTGATGGCTTCTTTTCCATGGAATTCTGGTGATATTGGCTCAAAAGAGTCAGAGTAATGCTCAGGGCTAATTTCATTCTCCAGAACCTCATGAACAGTTTTTCTCTTTTGGAACCAAAATGAAGACTTAAAGAAAAACAAGGGAGATTGCCGCTGTCCATATTCATCTAATAGGAACAGAATTAAATATTGAATGTCAGATCACAATAATTAAAGCAACCTATCCCAAAGTAGCATATATTAATCTCTCATATCTCATAATATGTAACTTTTTATTTTAATATTCCTTTTAATCCCACATATTTCTTTAGGCTAACTGGTATAAATAGGCAGATAGGTGGCATAGTGGATAGAGGTCTCAACCTTGAGTCAGGAGGACCCATGTTCAAATAAGAACTCAGACACTTCTTAGCTGTGTGATCCTGGGCAAGTCACTTAACCCTGTTTGCTTTAATTTCCTCATCTGTAAAATGAGCTGTAAAAGGAAATGGTAAATTACTCCAGTATCTTTGCCAATAAAGTCCCAAAGGGAGTCATAGTCAGACACAACTGAAACAAATGACTAGTCCCTCTAATTTCCCTTTAGGGCCACTTGGGTAGCAATACATTTGTAGTCTTTCTGGAAACTCCACCCCTTCTCTAGGGCCAGTCATCTCTTAAACTCTGCTCTTAAGTCTTTAGTTTCTACCTGAAATAAGAGTGGGCATAAAGGGAAAGGGGGTAGGAAGAAAAGCAAAATATGTCCAGGAACAATGTTCTTGGGCTATATGGCTCAGGTAGACCCATGCAGATCCCATGTGTTCTGCCTGAAGCTATCCACTAATTATGGTGGTTGTGTTGAAGATGGAATAAGGCCTGTTCCCTGGATCTGCTGTGCTCTCTTAAAAAATATAGTGGAAGGGGAAAGCTATTTAAGAATCCTCAGTGAATACTAACTGATTAAGTCAAAGTAAAAGGTGTCTGGCAGTCCTAGATCTGGAGACTAATCAGGAATTATCTTTTGTCTTCTTAATAAAATGCCACAGGTATATCCCATCCATGCCCTGAGTGCGGGGAAATGTTAATCAAATGTCCCAAAGGTTCAGTGCCCTGTAAACTGATTAAGGTGAATTCATAAAAGATATTTCCTTGATTAACCCATTCTACTTCAGTGGATCATTAGCCTCAGTGATATGCTCACTCTTTCCATTGACTGGAGATAGCAACTACCATGCCTTCTCATCCTTCAAGATTCTTGCCCTCAGATCCTCCATGAAGGATCTTCCCAATTTACTGGAAGTTAACAGAATGATGTGCTCTCAATGGAAACAGACATTTGGAGGTGAAGCAGATATAGCATGGAAGATAAAGAGTTCCATTTTGGACAAGATGAGTTTGTGCTGCTATGGAACATCCAGTTGTAGCTACTCAATAGGTATTCAGCACTAAAACTAGCACTAAAGATAAAAATCTGTGAGTCATTTGCATAGAGATAATTGAGTTATAATAGCTAATGAAATTATTAATAAAAATAATAATTGTAAAAAACAGCATTTTTCATGGCTATCACTATGCTAAATACTAATGATCTCTTAGCTACATTGAATAAAAAGCTTTGAAAATATGTCAATCAGACTCATGTGGGACAAAGATGAAGTGCATAGTATTTCATAAGCCTGTCTACTACTGGAGTTCTATACCAAGAATGCTTTCAGTGAGCCTCCAGAGGATGATGAACTTATATACCAACACCTGTATTCAATTAGAAAAGTAGTTATTTTCTCTTCCAGTACAATAGTCTTAGAGTACTCCATATTTTAAAAACAGCAGTATAGTGAAGAGTACCAGGACAATTTCTATCTAAACACCATCCAAAGAGATAAGAAGAAGGAGGAGTGGGAGGAAGGAGTAGGAGGAGGAAGAGGAAAAGAAATAGAAGAAGAAGAAGAAGAAGAAGAAGAAGAAGAAGAAGAAGAAGAAGAAGAAGAAGAAGAAGAAGAAAATGGTGGTGATGATGATTAGTGACATTGATGTGGTGCATTAAGGTTTGCAAAGCACTTTAAATATGTCAACTTACATGAATCTTACACATCCCTGCAAGATAGATATTATTCCTATGCCTATTTTGTAGATGAGGAATCTGAGGCCCCAAGTGATTAAGGCTCAGGGTAACACAGTAAATAAATGTCTGGGGAAGAATTAAAACTCAGGTCTAGCAACAATAAGTTCAGAATTCTATTGACTGTGCCAGAAAGAGAAAGAGTATAAAGAGAGAAGAGAAGAAAGCTCAGGACAAAGCCTTGGAGGGCACTCATATGCTTAGGGAGCAGAGTATGCTCAATGCCTTGCTAAGCAAAGAAGACTGAGAAATAAGGAAACCAACAGGCCAAAGAAGGGTCACAAAAATCCAGGAAGAAGGGAGCATTCAAAAGGACTAAACAACAGCATCAAATTCTGTAGGGAGACAAAGGAGTAGATCAACGGAATAAAACACCTTAAGATACAGCAAGCAATAACTTTGGAGAGAGCATCGCTTTTAGTTATAGTAGTGAAATAGCAAACCCAGTTCCAAGTGAGTATGTAAGGAAATGGAAAAAACAAAAACAAAAACCAACTTTTCCTAGGGTTTTGACTGTGAAAAGAATGACGAATATAGGGAAGTAGTTTTAGGGGATGCCAAGATCCAGTGAAGGTCCCTTTCTTTTTTTTTTAAGGATGAAGTAAATCCTGTCTTGGGGATAAACGTTATTCAAATGAAGAGAAATGCTAAGGAATAAAAATGCACAAAATGATCCAGGTAATGAGTTAACTAGTCAATCAATTTATCAAGTGCCTAAAAAGGGAGAATCTAAAAAGGGAGTTATAGGCAATGGAAAATTATTAAAGGCTTTTGAAAATAAAGTATAGAAATACTGAATAGAAATAGAAATCTTAGCGTCACTATTACCTAAATCACTGTTGGCCAGATTGTTTAAGCTCTCTAAGCCTTGATTTCATTATTTATACAATGGAGTGAAAAATTTTGCTCTGCCTATCTTGCATGGTTGTTGTGAGGAGCAAATGTGATAATATGTATGAAAATGCTGTGTAAACTTACTTCTCTTCAAGAATAAAGGACAAAAAACAACCTGTGAAATAATTAATGTGTTAGAACCAGCATAGAATAATGTAAAGAAGGTGAGACTTAGAAAGATGATCTAGATATAATATCATAGTATACAGGCTGTTTAGCCTCTTTGTGATCCAAGCCAGTCTACCTTGGTGGAAGAAGTTTTGTAAGTAGAGCTGAGGGAGAAGAAGCCTTTCCCTTTATTCCTAGCCCTTTCCCTCTGCTCTACTGCATTCTAAAAGCTAGAAAAAAGTGGGAAAATGTGGGTTAAGGACAGATTGCATAGTATCTTTAAAAAGGGAGTTATAGGAAATGGAAAATTATTAAGGCTTTTGAATATAAGAGTAGTGGTTAGAATGATTCAGGAGAAGATCTAGGTGGTACAGTGAGCACCTACCCTAGAGTCAGGAGGACATGAGTTCATATCTAGTCACCAATACTTACTAGTTGTGTGATCCTGGGCAAGTCACTTAATCTTAAATGCTTCTTTAAAAATATTTTTAGAAGAAAGATGAATAAAATTTAGCTACTAGTAACAACTATCCTTTATATAGTGCCTATATAAATGCCAGGTGCCTTACAATTATTTTCTCATTTGATCCTCACAACATCCTTGAGAAGAAGCTAGTATTATCACCATTTTACAGAAGAGGAAACTGAAGCAAATAGGGATAAAGTGACTTGCCCAAGGTCACACAACTAGTATGGTCTGGAGGTCATATTTTAATTCAGGTCTCTCTGACTCCAGACCTGACCCTCTATCCATTGTACTATCTGTTGCCTTATTAAAGAAAATAAAACGAATTTTAAATGCAGAAGTTATTTATACCTTTGTCATAGGTAGAAATGAGCCCTAGCTCCTTGTTGAAGGAATTCTTGGGTCCATCTCCAAGAAGTATGACAATTGAGAGTCAGGAGGGGCAATGATTCTTATGAGAAGAATCAACTTTCCCATGGCCTATAAGATTGAATGATAAAATGCCTCACCCCTTTCCTAGGCTGTATCTATTTCCATATAGCTTACAGCAAGAAGGGAAGAGAATTTCTCCTTTTTCCCCAGCCCTGAACTCCCTACCCATCTTTAACCTCCAAAAAGAAGGAAATTCTGACACTCAAGCTACCTAAATTTGCCCAGGTAGCTTGAGAGAGGAGTTTGTGGACCTCAGTTTCCTGGCTCACCTCTTTTGTCTCCTTGTCCTAAGCATTGCTTAGAAAATAGCATTCCTTTAAATGGTCTTTCTATGCAAGTTTAGGAGTTCCTAAGAAAACTGGAGCCCCAAACTCTTCTGAAAATGATCATTGGCCCCTAAAAAGATAGTTGGACTAACTATTCACATGTGAAAAGTTAGAGTACACATATGAAGAAAGTTATTGTCTGAACTATGACATGTAGTTAGATTGATGATCCACTGAACTTGTCAATAAGGTAGCATGTATGTATGTGTGCTTGTATGTATGTATGCTTGTATATGTGTGTGTAAATAATCTTAGACATGGTTTAAGGGATTGCTTTGGGAAAATAGCAAAGTTTTTTCAAAGACACCAAACCTCTCCCTGAAATAAAGGTCTATATTTTAAATACTAATATTTTACAATATTATTGTATGATTGTGAGTCATGAAACATTACAAGGAATTGAAACTGAGTATCATCTAAAGGGCAAAAGAGAGGTACATAGTAAGTGTGAGGTGTCTGCAGTACATTAAAAACAAGGAACTAGGAGAGAGAATTGGCATAAAGACTGGCATCAAATATATGTACTTCACACAAACCTCTGACAAAGTTGTGACTCTTCCTTCTAAGGTCAACCATCCTTGATCTCATTCTTCCCTAAGTCCAAGAGTTTGCTTCTTTTCTCTCCCTGTCAATCTTTCTTATCTACTGATCCCTTCTCTGCTAATTATAAATATAGCCAGGTCTCCATTATCCTTAATTAAATTCAACCAGTACATAATAAGTTCCTCCTATATGCTAAACACTGACAAAGACAAAAAAGAAACAATTAATGCTTTAAGGGAACTTACATCCTACTGGGGGTAGGAAGAAAGGACACGAACAAAGACAAATGCTAAAACTTATTTGAAGTCCATTCAGATAAAGAGAGCACAAATAACTGGAGAATCAGAAAATACTTCTCCAACAAAAAAGTTCTTAAACTGAACCTTGAAAAGAGCTAGAGATCACAGGAAGTGGAAATGAGGAGATATGAATTCCACACATGGGGTTGGACTGTACCAAAGTCATAGGTGAAATGTCATCAGTGGAGAATAACAAGGAAGACTGACTGACTGAAACATAGGGTCTTTAATGGACAGTAATGTGAATCCTTCTGTAAGATAGACTGGAACCGTATTGTAAATGGCTTTGAATAGTGAAAAAGAGAGTTTTTAGCTATTGAGACAAGCAATAGGGAGCCACTCAAGCTTCTTGAGCAAAGAAGTAATATGATCAGAACTTTGCTTCAAGAATATTAATATGGCAACTGTGTAGAGGTGGTGAGGAGGGAAACTGGATGAAGGGAGATCAACTGAGGAGCTTTACCAGTGGTCCAGGTAAGGAGAAAAGTGAACTTCAATTGAAATTGGAAAATTCAGAGACAGGACAAGTTCAGAGCAGAAGATAATGATTTGATCTAAGACAATCCCAAAGGACTCATGATGATGAAAGCTAATTCATATCTAGAGAAAGAACTGATGGAGTCTGAATGCAGGTCAAAGCATAATATTTTTCACTTTTTTCCACTTTTTTCTTTTGATTTGTTTCTTCTTCCACAACACAACTAATATGGAAATATATTTTACATGATTATCCATATACAAACAAAATCAAATTATTTACTGTCTTAGGGAGGAAGAGATGAGGGAAGGAGGGAGAAAACTCAATTTTTAAGAATGAATTTTAATTGCATTTACATGTAATCAAGGAAAAAATACTATAAAAATTATTTTTAATTTTTAAAAGTAAGGTAATGATTTCTTCAGATATGTTGTTTGAAAAAATGCCTTTGAGACAACCAGACAGAGATATCTAACAGCCGTTAATAATTAGGATATAGAGCTTAGGAGAAAAATTAGAAACGAATGCATAGATTTGGAGACAGTTACATAAAGATGATGACTAAATCTACAAGAGCAAAAAGATCATAGAGAGTTTAATGAGAAAAGAAGAGGGCCCAGGACAGAGTCCACTGACCACAGTTAAGGGATAGGAAGCACACAGTGATCCATCTACCTTCAAGCTAGGGGCCACTTCCTTCAAGAAGCATTTTTTTACCGTTTGACTCAGCAATACCACTTCTAGGGTCGTATCCCAGAGATCAGAGAAGTGGGAAGAAGACTCATATGTACAAAAATATTTATAGCAGCTCTCTTTGTGGTGGCAAAAAAATTGGAAATTAAGGGGATACCCATCAATTGGGGAATGGTTGAACAAGTTGTGGTATATGAATGTAATGGAATATTATTGTGCTATAAGAAACGAGGAGCAGACGGACTTCATATTTACCTGGAGAGGCTTATACAAACTCATGCTGAGTGAGAAGAGCAGAAACAGGAAAAATCTGTACACAATTAGAGACAGACCATATGTGTGATGACCAGCTTTGATAGACTGGACTCTTCTCAGCAACGCAAGGTTAAAAGACAACTCCAAAAGACTCATGATGGAAAGAGATGTCTACGTTCAGAGAAAGATCTAGAAAGAACCGAGTTTAAATGCAGACTGAAGCAAACTTCCTGCTCTCTTTTTCCTGTTTAGTTTTGTTTTCTCTTTCCCATTTTTCACTCCATCCATTTACAATCCTTCTTTATAACCAGGCTATATTCCCTTCCTGTCCTCTGACACTGTCATTACCCCAGTGCAGGTTCTCATCACCTCATACCTGGACTATTACAGTCGCATGCTAATTGATGTCCCTTCTCCACAGTTCCTCCCCACTCTATTTCTTCCTTCACTCAGCAGCCAAACTGATCTTCCTAGAGCACAAATCTGACCAGTTTACTGTTCCTTCATCCTGCACATTAATTCCAGAGGTTTCCTATTACCTCCAGAATCAAATATAGAATACTCTGATTTGAAAACTCTTTCTACCCCTTCCTACCTTTTCAGTCTTCTTACACTTTATCCCCTCTGTGGGATACAGCCACACTGATTTCTGTGATGTTTTTCTCACAAGACATTCCACCTTCAGATTCTGCCTTTTCATTATCTGTCCCTTGTGCCTAAAATTTTCTCTCCCCTCCATCTCCTAACTTCTCTGGCTTCCTTCAAGTCTTAGCTAAAATTATGCCTTCTACAAGAAGCCTTTCCCAATTCCTAATGCTAGTACTTTCCTTCTGAGATCTCCTACATAAATCAAAAATGGCACATAATCATTTACATGTTGTCTTCCCCATTACACTGCTAGCTCCTTGAGAACAGGGGCAGGTTTTGCTTTTCTTTATATCCCCAGAGCTTAGCACTAGTATCTATAGTAGACTCTTAATAAATGTTTATTGACTGGACACATTACCTTGTATTTTCACATCTGAGTAAATGTTCCATCAGCCCTAGAGAACATAAATTTTTTAAGGAGATGAATTATTTTTCATTTTTTAAAAAAAATTTCAGCACTTAGTCCAGAGTAGATCCTAAATAATTACTTGTTGAGTTGAATTAAATTGAGCCATATGCATAGAGCCAAAACAATCCCTTCCCCCACACTGAACCCCAACTTGGCCTTCTAGGTTATGGATACTTAAATAATCTAGGCTCTGAAAGGTGAGTTTTCACCTTATCTTTTCTGGAACCAGGGCTCCATGTCACTTCCCATCCAGCTCCAAACCATGCCACAGCCACTCTGGTCCTTCACCTTTCAACAGAACTTGGGCTCCTACCACAAATGGATCTCCATGACCTCATCAATGTGGGTATTCAGTGCAGTAATAATATAACCTAGTCCACCTTGTATGACTCTTGTCTTCCCATATGTTTGCTACAAGGGACCTACCCAACATGTTAGAGGATTTCCTCTATTTCTCAAGACACAGAAACAGGTTGTCCATCACTTATCCCTCACTTTCATGAATTCATTTCACCTTAGCTTTTGTTCTTACAACTATTTGATAACATATTTTACTCTACTTCTATGTAACTGGCTTATAATGCTTTCCAGACTATTTATTCCTACTGTGAACCTCTTGTTGCCCTCTAAATTATTTCAGTCACTTTTCAGTTGTGTCCGACTTTCCATGACCAGATGTGCGTCATGGCAAATATACTGGAGTGATCTGCCATTTTCTTCTCCAGCTCATTTTACAGATGAGGAACTGAGGTAAAGAGGGTCAAGTGACTGGCCCAACATCACGCAGTCAATAAGTTCCTGAAGCTGGAATCTGAGCTCAAGAATATGAGTTTTCTGACTTTAGACCTGCAGCTCAATCCACTGTGCCACGTAGACAACAAAGTGTTGCTCATTTGTCATTCTTCAGAGACAATAGCACTCCATGACTTCCAGCTCCTGAGCCACCAGGGGATACAGTAGATAGAGTGCTAGACCTGGAGTAAGGAAGATCTGAGTTCAAATCTAGCCTTAGACAATTTATTAGAGAGGTGAACCTTAGCAAGTTACTTAATCTCTGTTTGCCTCAGCTTCTTCTTTGTAAAATTGAGATAATAATAGCATCTACCTCCTAGGATTGTTGTATCAGATGAGATCATTAAAAAAAATAATTGTAATTATAATAATTATTTATATTTATATTTAATTTATTACATTCTATTTATATATCATTTGTGTCACTATTAATTATAGTAATTGTTATAATTTTTAGATGAGATAATAAAGAGATTATTATAGAACAGTGAATATTAGCTTTTATTATTTCTCATTGTTATTATTACACTACCAGTAGAATACTGATGTTAAAAAGATGGACCTTTGTTTCAAGGAGACACTTGGAATAATTAAAAGGATTTAGCAATTTCCCCAAGGTGATCCTGCTCTAAATTGAGAACTCATTCTGTCTATGATAATAAAATCCCACTGAAGTAGAAAATATTTCTTAATATGTGGAAACATTAAATTTTCCGAAAATACTTTTTAAAAAAGTGAAGTTTTAAAATTAATTTAAATGTAATCATAACCACATTCATACTTACTAGGTAAAATTTTGTCAAAATACAGCATCAATGCCAAATAGAAAAAAATATCAAAAAGCAATATGGAAAATGTTGCTAGGATTAGATATGAGTCTCCTGAAGGATCAGGAAAGGTAACACCTCTTAAGTCATAATCCAGGAGGATGATCTGAAAACAAAACAAACAAACAAAATTAAGAGAATAGAATTAAAGTTGTCAATGACGGGAATTACAGTTCTACTTTACAATCAACTTTACTAATCAGTTAAAATGAACTTTTCATTGTTAGCAAGCCTAATTCATAGAAAGACTCAGTCTTCCAAAAGAAATAAATGACAAAGGGGAAAATAAAAACTGAAAAGATTTTACAGATAGTCCACTGCTGGCTTTTCCAGTGATTGCTGCAAACCTCAGAATCATCAGTCTTGAGCATTTATCAGATTTCGTTTTTGACTATGCAATTAGATTGTAATTTGAAATATTTTAGCTATATCTATTAGCATAGCTCATTTTCTATCACTCTGTGGTGCTCACAGATTCCTGGGGGCAACATGGATTATCTTATAAATGAGTGTACCTCAGTTATGGTTTTAGTCCTCGCTCTATTGTGAAACTGGAGACCCCTACCTAAGTGGTCCAAACTTTTTTCTTCATACATCTCCTTAGCAAAAAAGAGTTTTGGATGTGTACACCCAATATTTATATTTTTTTAATAAATCATATATACACATACTACTGGACTATAAATATACATTTTAAAGCTTATACACAAAATAGATATTTTGAAATGATGAGATAATATTAGATACCGGAGTCAAGAGGGAGTTACTGAATTTCATTGAATGTATAAGAGACACGATCAAACTTGAACTTCAGGAAAATCACTTTAGCAGTTCGGTGTAGGGTGGTTTAAAGTAGAGACAGACTTGAAAGCAGACAGACCAATTAGGAAGTTATTGTAATAACCCAGGTGGCAGGTGAAGAGATCCTCAACTAGGATGGTGTCTATGTGACTACAGAGAAGTGGTTGGACTCAAGAGATATTGTTAAAAACAGTTAAAAACATCATTATTTAGTAACTAATTGCATTTGTAAAGGTCAAAAATAATGCCGAAATTGTAGTGGTGGCTATCATTAGTGGTGACCCTATATATAGTTTGAGTGACTAGAAAGAAAGTAGTGCCTCCAACAGTAAAATGGAAGTCTGAAAGATAGGCATTTGGGGAGTGGGGATAAAGAGAAGATATGAACTATAAGGGAAACAGACCACAATCTTTGACTGCTCATCTTAATTGATTCACTCTGACCTATTCAAAATATAAAAAAGGAGGAGGCAGATCTCTTACTCTATGGGCATTGCCCCCCCAGGTCCCAAAGCGCACTTTCTGAGGTATGCCTGCCACAGTCAGGAAATGATCTCAGGAGAAGTAGCAAGGGTTGATTTTTCCCTAAAGCACTCAGGTAGTTCCTCTGGGTAGCAGTTAATTTAGCTTATAACTGTCCTAAAGGGGCCAACACTAGGCTCAGAGGAAAAGGGGAAGAGAGGGAAGGAGTTTATAGGCTGACTGGGAGAGTCATGGGAATTTGAGGGTAGTAGTTAGAAATGCATTTAACTGGAACAAATAAATCATTAGAAACATTCTCCAAAAACACTACCCAAATATTGGCACTCCCAGTCTCCTCATTTCTGGGGAAAGTTTGGAAAGGAAACTTCCCTTTATCCAGGGACCTACATGGCAACTGGAGGAAACAGTATAACATCTTAAAAACTCTTCTCCTTACCCCCTCACAGTTTTATCAATAGCCTATCTGTCTAGTTAATTCTATGGTCTGATCATGGTGACTTCCATGACTGGGGACCCCTGACTATCCCTACTGATGGTTCTGTTTTTCTTTTTCTTTGTCTATATCCTCACTGTCACAGGCCCTTGCAAATGACACAACATCATCCCTTAGGAATTCAAAATATAGTCAAGCTTTCTAAGACCTCCAGGAGGGGGGGGGGGTATGGTAAAGGGATTATAGAGACCCAAATAAGCTCAGAAATGCTTGTTGGGCATACATTTCCAAACATTCTCAGGTTTCTATATCCTTTGCTTTTGGAGAGACTCACACATAGACTTTTCGTGGGCTTAGTTTTTTTGTTTTTGTTTTTGTTTTTTTAAGGAGAAACTTGCAACCAGACTCCTGTGTTTTTCCTACCATGTGGCAAAGAGCAGGACAGGGGTGCATTATCCAAGGACTGCAAGCAGAGGAAAGCAGAACAGGAACGGAAATGAGATCACTTTGTGAGGCTATTCATGGACTTGCTATAAACTGGAGGAAGCAGAGAAATAGAGGATCTGAGGGCACAGAGGTGTTCAACATCTGGAGCAGATGCACTGTGCTGGGCAGAGCAAACTGAGAGCTACCTGGGGCACTATCAATAGCACTACTGTCATGATGAGAACTAGCAGAATTCCAAGCCAGAGTTTCTTTCTCCCCCTGTTGCCTCAGAACACTGCTGAGTAAACTCCTGCTGGGTTTTTGCTTTTTTTTTTATTTAAATCTTCTCACCATCCATTTCCTTTCCAATCTCCTCAGAGCAGCTGGGAGTAGAAGGGAGAAAGGAAAAATTAACCAAAGCTGCAACAACATTGCCTCCTGCTACTTGAAGCTTTGTCTTTTTTGTGTGCTTGTTTCTTTTGATACCTGATTGTGCATTAAAAAATTGCTTAGCCATTGATAGAAAATTTCAAATCCTATGACTGTGGAAGGCAGTGATGGGGCTTCAAGGTTTTAGGAAGAGATTTACTTTTTTTTCTTTAATTTTCGTGTGTGTGTGTGTGTGTGTGCGTGCACGCGCAAGGGGTATGTTATAAACTGAACTAATAGACTTACATTTAACATAGAGCCAGATTAGTCCTTCACTGGCCAAAAGATTAGAAGTGTAAGAGAGTTACTGGAAGAAATAGACAGCAAACCTATTCTAATGGGGGACCTCAACCTCCCCCTCTCTGAACTAGATAAATCAAAACACAAAATGAAGAAGAAAGAAGTTAAGGAGATGAAAAGAATTTTAGAAAAGTTAGAAATGGTAGACCTCTGGAGAAAGCTGAAAGGAGATAAGAAGGAATATACTTTTTTCTCAGTGGTACATGACATATGTGCAAAAACTGACTATGTACTGGGGCATAAAAATCTCACAATCCAATGCAGAAAGGCAGAAATATTAAATGCATCCTTTTCAGATGATGATGTAATAAAATTATATGTATAAAGGGTCATGGAAAGACAGACTAAAAATTAATTAGAAACTAATCTAATTTTAAAGAATTAGTGGGTCAAACAACAAAGCATAGAAATAATCAATAACTTCATCCAAGAGAATGCCAATAATGAGACAACACACCAAAACTTAAGGGATACAGCAAAAGCAGTTCTTAGGGGAAGTTTTATATCTCTAAATGCTTACATGAATAAAGTAGAGAAAGAGGAGATTAATGAATTGGGCACAAAATTTAAAAAGCTAGAAAAAAAGAATGAATTAAAAATCCAAAAGTTAAATACCAAATTAGAAATTCTGAAAACCGAAAGAGAGATTAATAAAATTGAAATCAAGAAAACTATTGAACTAATAAATAAAACTAAGAGCTTGTTTTATGAAAAAAATGATAAAATAGATAAACCTTTGGTTAATTTGAATTTTAAAAAAAAAGAAAATGAAAGGAAATGGTGTGGGGAGGCTAGGTGGCACAGTGAATAGAGAACCAGCCCTGGAGTCAGAAGGACATGAGTTAAAATCTGGCCTCAGACACCTGACACACTTACTAGCCATGTTACTTTGGGCAAGTCACTTAACCCCAATTGCCCTCCAAAGTGGTAAGAATGGCAATGGGGGTAGGGAGTTGATGAGAGAAGGCTACTCACAGGGATCTGGGGCACCTGGTAGCCAGACTATATCACACCTCTCTCAGTTGGCTAAATATTGACAAATAGGGGGAATCCTAGCTGTCTAGACTAGTAGAGGCCAAGGAAGCAAGACAGAGATGGTTGCATTTATTACTAAGAGAATCTTTTGGTCCTGCATTAGCATTTCTCATCTGACTATGAGACAACTAGGTGGTACAGTATATCTGAGTCAAGAAAACAAGTTCAAATCTGTCCCTGGAAAAGTCATTTCAGGTCTATCTGCCTCAGTTGCATCAGCTGTAAAATGGGGATGATAACAGCATTCACCTCCAAAAGTTGTTGTAAGAGTCAAATGGGATATTTGTAAAACTCTTGACACAGCAAGCTTGCCAATAGTAGCTGCTTAATAAAAGCTTATTCCTTCCTTTTCAACACTCTTGTTAGAGAGGTCTTAGCCCCCTGCCATCAGGTGGGACTATTTAGGATGTATATGGGAAACAGAGTTCCTGATGGGAATAGCTATGCTCATTGCACAGTACACAAAGAGGCACGGATTTCCTCTGCAAAGGTCCTGTTCCATTGCATCCACTCCCAAATCCCACCCTGTCAATAAAACATTTGTATCAAGTATGCACATATGAGGCACATTGTAGACCAGTATTCTTTGAAAACAAGTGGTTCTTAAAGGGTGCCCCCATGATACAAAAAGGGGCTATGAGTTTTACTGAGAATACCATAAAATTCTGAATATTGTATCATCTCAGATAAAAGGAAAGGATTAAATAATTTTGCTTAAGTTCTATTATATTTAGTCAGAACACATAGTATGGCAAGTATAGTATCACACACACACACACACACACACACACACACACATACACCCTTGTCTATTCCACATATGCACTAACATCAAAACATCAGCCCTTGAACTCCTAAAGAACTCAACAATAAATTCTTCTTACGTTAAAGAGAAACTGAACATGGACAAATCTTGGATTTCTCTTAATAGTGCCAATTTAACCATTCCATGGAGCTCGATTTCTGCAGCAAAGAATACTATCCCACAAGCAAACAGTCTGAGAGCCACTGGTATAGGCTACAGCTGGACCCTGTTTAGTGAACCCTCTTAAGTGGTCTTATTATTTGAGCAAAGTCTGAATAGCATTGATTATAGAATGTTAATGATTAGGAGGCTAAGGATGAAAATTTCCAATTATCAAAATCTTTAGCATGAAGCTACCTCATAGCTCAGATTAGACTTACCCGCACCATTCCAGCACTAAAGGCAAAGGGACTGAGGAGACATAAAATCCATTCCACAGAGGCAGGAAGTTGCTTGTACAATGTTGCAAATCCCAAACATCCCCAAAACACAGTAAGGAGGAAGGCAATCAGTCCAGTTAGCAGAGGTTTCTTTATCAATACACATAGAAGGAAAGCAAAAGCTATCTGAAAGAGAATAACCTTATTTGGCAATTTGGTCTTTGGAAAGCAATGGAGTGGTACAATGTAATAAGGATCTTTGAATTAAAAATTTAAAATGTAGTCCCTGTCCCAGGTCTCCTTGGTATGGGGCTCTCTCTTTATTGGTGGAGATCAATCAATACCTTGCCCCCAAGTCAGGAGAAGAGGGTTGGCAAGAGAGTTCCAGTTCTTGGGAAGTTCCCCTTTGGGATGCTTCAAGTTCCAAGTCAAGTTGCTTCAGGTGCTTCTGGTTCCCAGCTTTGAGAGAGGAGATAATATGGAAAAGAGCAACCTCATTTCAGGTTGCTCAAGAAAAAGACTTTGGGAGGACATAGGAAAACATCTCTGGGAAGAGGCCCAAGCAATCTCCATCATGTCCCTATATCCAGACTGCTACTCTAAAGACTTTGGGAAGTTTTCCCTTGGGTGAGATTCAGGACCCTCTCTGTGGGTTAAGCACAGTTATCTTGCTCCCAGTGGAAAAGCCCCTTCTTTCTGTATTGTCTGGCATATATTCTCCTATATATACATATATATATTTATTCCTGTTTTGCTGTAATTTGGATCCGTGTGTTTCTTTACCATTCACTATGTGTTCACTGTGGAGCTAGTATTTGGTGGGAAAAAAAGCCAAACCTTGAATATAGAACTTGTAGTGTTCCTTTCCCCAAAAATGACAAAGCAATCAGAGGTTATATGAAACCTGATCACATCCCCTAGAATAGTAATATTTAAGGTAGTAGAAGATATAATCCTAGCCCATCCTCTGAGAACAGGGTTGTGGCCTCTGACCCCAAATTCCTACTTCCCCTTCCTGGCCAGAATTAAAGTGTCTCTTGGAGAAGGGTGGAGGAGAAATATTCTGCTTCCCTTTGAGACACACAATAACAACCTGCCACAGGTAGGCCTCACTGCACTTCGGTCCTCTCCCTGCGCATGGGCATCTCTCTCTGTTGCTACAAACATGTATTAGGCTCTTATAACTGTGGGGTCTTTCTCTCCTGAAGTGTTTCTGGCTCTGAATCCAGCTCTCTGTCCACTAAGCAACAGCTTATTCAGTCCTTTTATTCAGAAATGGTACTAAATTTTTAACCACAAGAATAATGTATGTCATGTTAGAATTACAATGTGGAAAAAAGTCAACAAGCTTTTTTTTTTAAAGCCAACCTAATATAATGAATACATTGGTGCAAAGTCTCAGGTAATTTATATAAAATAATTTTCCTTTGTTATACTCTGCCAGATGAACTATGTACCTTTTTGGTTACTATATTTTTTAAAAGAATGTGGAAAATAGCTAATGGACAGAGAACTGAAGCAGCTCATATCTGAAGCTGATGCATCATTTTCCTCATAACAATCATGTCAAGTAGGAAAAAGGGAATTCATTAGCAATCTATGTTGTTATTATTGACTCAAATAGTTGACTCTGAAGTAGGGAAAGTAATATATAATTCAGCAACTTACCGTAGATAAACCATAGAGGAGAAAAAGGGTGAATAACACGAAGTAGCCAGTCATGACGACAAGATGAGTAGATGTCACAAGTGCTAAAAATGTGGCCATAATAAAGATGTAACCAGCATATAGCAAACCCCAGGAAAGCCTAAGACAAAGACATTGAATTATTCCAAAATTCAATATGCCAGTGAAACACAGAATCATAGATCTTCATCACAGTCCCGTTCTTTCCATCAAATAACCCCATCTATTCTCAGGGACATATAAATAATTTTTCCCTTGAAAGTTACCAAAAACAGCCTCCACAATTTCCCTTAGTAGAAGAAACTGTTTTCCTTATGGCTAACCAGAATCTCTGCTCTTTTGACTTAAAGCTGTTTTGTTAAGTCCTCTGTGGATCTGGACATCTCCTTTCTTCATATGAAAACTGTTCACATACCGTTCATATGAGACAATAAAAGAACCCATGAGCTTTCTCTTTTCAAGGCAACCACCAATCCAAATTTTTTTAACCTATACTAAAAGGACCTAATTTGCTTTTCACAGAATCATAGGATTTTAGACCTGGAAAGAAGTATATGATTATCAGTTTAGAGCAGCAAGAGACATTAGAGATCATCTAATACAGGAGTTTTTACCCTGAATTCTTAATCTAAGAAATATTTGAATGACTGAATTTCACCATATATGGCTTCTTGTATTTGTAGAACCTATATTTAATTACGTGCTGCCATGGGGGGGGGGGTGAATAGAAAAGGGAGGGGGGGAAGTGTGAAACTCAAAGGATTATGGAACTGAATGTTGTAAACTAAAAGTAAATAAATAAATTTTTGTTAAAATATATATATATATATATATATATGACTTCGTTCATAAGTCTGTTTTAATTTTCTGTTTAAAAAAAAAGTTAGTCTGAGAAATGGTCAATAGGATTTGCCAGATTGTCAAAGGGGTCCATGACTCAAAAAAGATTAAAAAACTCTAGCTTAATCCAATTCCCTTATTTTACATTTATTGAAAATTAAATTCTAGACAAATATAACTGACTCCATTTTGTTCAGTGTTAACCATTTTGCTGTATATGACCCCTAATAAATAGAAAAACCAGATGTGGCAGCTTGTGTCCTTCAGGGTCTCCTTTTCTTCCCATATTTGTACAAAAAGGCTTAACTGATAAAGGTAGAAGATTCCAGGGTCCTGAGGATATCCTCCTTTCTTGTCTTACCTGACAGACAGTTTTCTTGGATTTAGTATAACTAGTTATCGGAAGAAGATAACTCCTGTAGTAAATAATAGAAGTCTTCTTTTAGCAAGTATACTGTATTTCTTTGTATGGTCCCCTGCATAGATAGATAGATAGATAGATAGATAGATAGATAGATAGATAGATAGATACATACATACATACATACATACATACATACATACATATATACATACATATATAGAGATATATCATATTTATCATAACTGCTGCTGCTACATGCTGTGTTCTAAGTGTAATAAAATCTGTTTCTGATTTGTTCTGGCTTATTCTTATTAGCTAGTCAAATTGATAAGGAAATTCATATGTCAGTCAAGAAATTTGAACTCCAGAGAGGTAAAGGGACCCTGCTAAGGTCCCATACCAGTAGGAACTTTTTTCTTATTGTTAACCCAAATCCCAGATAACTGACAGGCTTGGGACAAAACCTAGATCCTTTGAGTTATTTTGACTCTAAATCTAATTCTTTTTTCACTTTACTCAGATCTTTCCATAGTTTTCCCATATCCATATTCAAATGTCTCAAAATGGTGCATACTACATTTGGCAAAATATGATAATAGAAGAGCATTTTAGACAGATTATGTTGGGTCCTTGAAGCATCAATGTATGCTATTGAATCATGATGGCTTTTTTCACAATGCCACTCCAATAACAACTCATTCTCAGTTTGTCGTCAAAATTGGTCACCACTTCTGAATACTTGATTATGCATACAAGAGGATCTGAGAAGCAATGTTTCCTAGCAGATAAAAAGTTGGACACAGATCCAGGAAGACAGGAGTTCAGGGGTTCCTCTGGCTTAATGGCTATGTGACCCTGGGGAAGTCACTTAACCCCAGGCAACCCTCTAAGACAGTGAAGGTGATGTTCAGCCATGGCAGAGGTAGTTTTTCACTGAGCTGCCAGGTCCCTGTATACCAACAACCTCAATACGGATTCTTTTCTATAGTAATAATCTTCTTTCATGGGAAGAAAAAAAAAGTCTTACATAGTCCTTTGGGCATGCTTTGAACTAGCAAATCACACAGTCAGATGTCAGCGGGGAATTATTCCCATTGTGATCTGACCAGGCCAGATTGTGTTCCTGACTCTTTCCCACAGACATAGATCAATGAAGCCTCTCTCCAGAGAGCTAATTTTTTCCTGGAAATAAATAGAAAAACCCACAGGTTCTAAACCTTCCTGAAGGAAACCCTAGAGAGACAGAAAATCTTCCACAAGAGGAAATGTAGAAATGGGAACCAATGAATACAGGAGTTACCCTATGTGCTTAATCTGATCCAAAAATGTTGCCTATGAAAAATGCTTCAACATTGTGATATATAATGTCCTGCCACTATTTTTTTTGGAGGTAACAATGAAAGGAACACTAGCTTTGGAATCAGGCATGAATTTAAATCCTTCCTCTGTTGTTTGCTTCCTGTGTGATATTGGGCAAAGTCATTTAACCTCTCTGGGCCTCGGTTGCCTCCTCTGTAAAATTAAAGGGATTGGACTAGAGGAAGAAAGAAGGGAGCAGATAGGACAGTGGACTTAGAGCCAGGGAGACCTGAGTCCAGATCTCACCTTAGACACTCCCTAAATCATCACCTATTGAAGACAGCACTGAATTTGGAATTAGAGAACCTGGGTTCAAATCCTAGGTCCCATCACTTACTCCCTGTGTGATCCTAGGCAAGTTTCTTAACTTTTCTGGGCCTGATTTTCCTCATCTACAAAATAAAGGTGTTAAACGGAGTGACCTCTGAAGTCTTTTCCAGCTCTAAACTGGTGATCCTGTGTGCTGATTTCAATCATTCCTTGGGTTCCTTTGAGTGCAAACAACTCAGCCTGTTGTCCTGCCAACAGATAATGCACATAGTAAGGGCCACCTTCCTGCCTGCTTGATGTTTCCTTATGCTTCTGTACTATATTGGAAGGCATTGGATTGTTGTTGTTCATGCTGCATTCTCAAAGGGGACCAATGGCATCAGGAGGGTGATGTCTTGACTTGCAAGTGAATTGCATTTAAGTGAGGCAGAGCTGTGCAGTTACCAACCTCACTGTTTCCCAGAGTCCAGTGGCAAGACATAGGTCAAGACAACTGGTGATGGGGAGACACTGGAGGAGAGATAACTAGAAGGGAAACATGGCTGCCCCTGTCTCCAATGGCCTTGGCTGCATTCATTTTCCTTGTCTGTCACCTTAATATGGACTTATCTTCCCCACTTTTCCTGACACTATGTAGCAAACACTATGTTCTTTTTTAACCTCGAAAAAGCAGAAAAAAATCCTACTATCATTCCTTTTCTCCAACCCAAAAACATCTATGAAAGGCATAGGATAGGAACATATGAAGAAGTAACAAATAGATCAAGTTTAAATTAATGATATTCTATTATGGCAATAATTTAAACCAAAATTTAATATAATATATAACAATATTAGACCAATATTTTGTATTCACTTAAAATTCTACCTTCTATGGGAAGTCTTTCAATCATCCTGTACATAGCTCTGTTTGTACATAGTTGTTTTCAGGATGTCTCTTCTTTAGACTGTGAGCTCCTTGAGAGCAGAGTCTATCTTTTACCTTTCTTTGCCTCCCCAGCATTTAGTACAGTGCTGGCCCATAGTAGGTGCTTAATGGTGTTATCTGATTAGACAACAGCTCTGTTTTTGGAGTCAGGTTCCTATACTTCATTCATTTGTGCCACTCATAGACAAAGTGATTAATTTACCAGAATGCCAAACTTTGGAGACCCATCATCGTCATCCACTCTTTAATGTTTTTTCTGTCTCTTGTAATATTGAGTGATGCAAAATATATTAATGGTGAAAAAGAAATTATGCAGAAGAAAATAAAGATCTCATTCAGAAATCCTCCTTGGGCAATAAAGGGTAAAGTCTTCATATTTATACCAGATACTGCCATGAGCATATCCATCACCGAATGATTTGTAGCAATCTAAATTAGAATGATAACACAAAAATTATTATATTTAACAGTAGGAGAGATCAAGAATTTGTGCAACCTCTTAGTTCTTTCTATTTTTAGTAGTCACACACATGCTAAATTCTTTAAATATCAGGTCATTCGTGTATAGCATAGGATTATAGGAAAATATCTGACTGAACATATATATAACATATCAAATTACTTATTATTTTAGGAAGATGGGAGAGGAGGGAGAGAGGAAGAAAAATTTGGAATTCAAAATGCTATAAAAATAAATGCTAAAAATATCTTTACATATAATAGGAAAAATAAAATACCATTTTTTTAAAATCTGCCTGAAACCTCAAAAGTAATCATTCCAATCGCTTCAGTTCACTGGTGAGGATCTAAAGTCCAGAGAGAGTAAGTGTCCTGCCCAAGGCCACATAGGCAGTAAATGGCCTGGCTGAAATGAGAGGCACTACAGTACAGTGGAAAGTTCAATGGTATCTGAAGTCAGAGGAGCCTAGCATCATATCCCACCTCAACCATCTACTACCTATGTGACCTTGGTGAACTAAAGCCAGCTCAAACAAAAAATGATGTACATCTCAGAAATTGGCAAGCACTACAAAATCAGGGTCCAAGTTGTTGTTTGGTTGATGCTTTAGACTTAAGAAAATAATGGAGGAAAATGTCAATGATGAAGATTGAACTTAAAGGTGCATCAGAGTTTGGTTGTTAAATATTTATTCACTTCTTTCAAAAATTCATTTAATCTGCTTTGGCTTATTCCTCGTCTGTAAAATGAAAGAGGCGGACTAGGTGTTTTCCACCTCTAAATCTATGGTTCTTTGATCCTAAATCTCTGATTCTGTATCCAGTATACTTTTTTACTAAAATAGTACTTTTATTTCTGCCTTATAACCAGGCGCCTAGGTGGCATCATAGTGCCCAGAGTGCAGTAAGGAAGACCTGAGTTCAAATGTGACCTCCTAGCCATGTGACCTCAAGCAAGTCACTTACCTCACTTGAAAATATGAAGAATAATAGTACCTATCCTCTAGGGTTGTTGTGAGAATCAAATGAGATTAGAATTCTGGCACATAGTAGGTGTTATATAAATGCTAGCTAGCTATTATTAGTGTTGTTATACCAAAATATTGACATTTCTGATATTGTGAGCTCATATTAATCATCAGGTTCTTTTAATTATGCACTTACTTCTATTATGGCAGCATTAATGGCAGCTTGAAAAGCAACAAAACCTCTTTCCCAGTAGCTTGTAAGGGAACATGTGATTTCCCCAAACATCTCAAAACAGTGAGCTTTAAGAAGAGAAGCACAACTAATGATTACAGGGAGTGAAGTTCTTTTACTTTGTTCAAAAGCACATACATCCAAAAAGTATCTCAAGGCCTATGATACAGAGAGAAGAATTGTTTCAAAGTCAAACTCTAGAAGTAGCTTAGAAATTCATTTGTTGATTAGACATGTTGCTTATAAGTAAAAAAGAATGTGAAAATTAATTAATTAATTAAAGATAAATAAATAAAAGATAAATAGAATTTTAAAAAAATTTTAAGGGAATGTCGGCTATATGAGTTGGGGATGGAGGAATGATGGGTAATGATAATGACTCAAAAAAGAAGAAAATAACAGTGAAAAAAAGAATTAGAAATATAGAAGAGAGCAAAATGGAATCCAGAAGGGGAAAGGCAAGCAGGTCAGCTTCATTACTATTAAGTTAAATATACACTTTAAAAACTAGGCATAAATATTCACAGTTTTGATTTCAACCCCTTTTTCTATTCTTTGCATATTGAAAGGTTCTCATTTGTTGATATCTGTTAAGTTCCTAATAAAAAATATAAAAGAAGTTAGTGTTTAAAAAACAAAAGATTAAGTTAGCAAGATGTGCTCTTTCAATAGCCAATTACTCATTGAATCCCACTGTGGTAGACAGACATTTTTTGCCTTAGAAAAGAAACACAATATTTGAGATAATGAATGAAATAAATATTATACTTCCATGTTAATATTATAATTTCTATCATATATCTTAATCTGTAATTCATAACATACTATCACACAGAAAGGATCGGTATGATTTTCTAATGAGAAAGTTACCTGAGTGGTCTAAATGTTCCTTCATAACAGGTGTCCTATATCCCCAATTAAACTTCAATTCATAGGAGAAATTATTCGTGAAGATGATTCCCACCATTTCAGAATAATTTTTTGGAATTATTGCATCCATGGCCTCTTGATTTGGCATCCCAATAATTTTTCTTCCTGACATTTGTAAGAAAAAGTAGCCATGTTAGATTATGGCTAAAAGGTACAATGTTGTGACTAATTGTTTACATGTAAAAGTGCTTTGTTAAAACAAACCAAGTTAAATGATGGACCCCGAATATGAGGCTCAGACTCTAATTTTCTAGGACTGGTAAGAATACATAGGAAATGGATGTTTAATATTCAGTCAGTCAACCTTGTGTACCAACTTTGGTCACATAGATACTCCAATCTAATTCAGTTTTGTGCAAAATAACTGAGAGTATGACACATTTGAAATAATAGTAAAAAAAAAAATCTAAAAAGTCTTATATTTTCCAAGGACCTTCATACTTTTCTCCTCAGTTCCCATAGTGCAAAAAAATGACATTTGCACAATAGCAGAATTAAAACCACTAAGTTGTTTGCTTTCTAAGAATCTTTTAACCCAAAAAATTACTTTCAATAACACAGTTAGGACTGAGACATATGCAATGACTCATTCAGCTGGAATCTGGACTTCAGCCAGCAACCTCATAAGGTTGACAGATATCATAGTTCTGAAGAGGAAATGGTCATACCTGTTGGAATCACTGAGAATCAAAAGGCCACGTGTCATTCAAGTATTTTGGCATCTATGTGATACAATGGATAGAACACTGAATGTGGAGTAAGGAAGATTGGAGTTGCAAGCCAGCCTCAGATACTTACTAGCTGTGTGAGCCTGGGAAGATCGATACCTCTATGTGCCTCTATTTCTTCATGTGCAAAATGGGAATAATAATAGCAATTACCTCCCTGGGTTATTATGAGGATAAAATGAGATATTTGTAAAGCACTTTGGAAACCTTAAAGCACTACTACTTAAAGCTATATGTTATTGTCATCATCATCATCCAAGCTGCAAGGAAAAGAGATTATTAAAAAGTATGTGCTATTAAACTGGATCCAATGACCAGGGCCCAGACTGGGAAAACATTTTTAAAAGCATATCTCAAATAGGCAGGCTGAATATAAGGTCCATAAATTTGGACTTTGACTCTCCCCTCTAATCCACGTTCCACAGAATTGTCAAAATCATTTTTCCTAAACACAGTAACTACCAGTGACTTCTCAGCTCAAAAACTTAAAGTGATTTCCCAGTGCCAACAAAATAAAATATAAACTCCTTATCCTAACATTTAAAACCCTTTAAAATATGGCCCCCACATAACTTTCCAAACTTATTTCATTCCACTGCATTCCTCCCCTAGGAATTCTACACTTCATCTGTTCTGCAACCTCAGCTCTCCATCTCCTGTCTCTTATTTGGGCAAAGCAAGGCATGCTAGATAAGTGCAGTAGATAGATCTCCCCAGCCCTGGAGTCAGGTGGACTTGAATTCAAATCTGACCTCAGCCCTTACTAGCTCTGGGACTCTGGGTAAGTCACTTAAACTCCCTTTGCATCAGTTTCTTCAACTAGTAAACAGGAATGATAACAGCACCTACCTCTCAAGGTTATTGTGAGGATCAGTCCTCTTCTCTTCCATCTCCCCAACCCTCTGAAATTACCTCCAATTTATACTACCTGTCCTATAGTTTGTGGTTGTAGACAACAAAAAATTGTCTTTTCCATTAGAGGTTGAGCTTTGTGCAGAGTGCCTAACTTATGCTGTTACATGCATATTATATCCCCCAAAAGAAAACAGCTTCCATCAGGGCAGATGTTGTTATTTCTTTGTATTTCTAATCCTTAACATAGTGTCCATTATGCATCATAAGCATTTCATAAAAGGTTGTTTAATTAAACTGACCACAATGGAAGTCTAGTGGAGCAAGTTAGGTTTGAAGCCTGGAGCATTAAAACCAGTCAAGTGGAATAAATGGTTTGTGTGCCTCCATAAATATTTAGTGACTATGTTGGAGACAGGCAGTGTTGTTGAATTAGGCAGGCGAAGGTCCCTTTCCTGGAGATGGTCAAGCAGGAAATGGGAACTAAGGCAAGGACCTTAGACATGAAATTATGCCAGTCTTCATTAGCAATAGAGAGAATGAACTGCAGAAATTAGAACACAATTAGAGCGCCCAGACCACAAGAAACAGGGCATAGATACAGACTTCAAAACCAACCAGCAAAACTAAGTGGATAATACTTATGGCAAGTTGGGCAGACATCAATCAGAACTTAGACATTGAAAAGCTGGGTAGCAAGAACAAAAGAGTAAGATTGCGAAACCCAGGCAAATTGCAGAGGGCTTCCAAAGGCCATGTGCTCAATCATAATAGTTCTTTAAAGAAGGAGACTGCCAAAACTTTTCTCTTAAATGACTTATCATAACAAGGTTTTGCTGAGAAGTAACATTTAGGTGTTGGCAAGTCATCAACAAAAAGACAAGGGAGGTAGAAGATCAGTGATAAAAGGGGATTCAAAAAAAGACCAGAGAGAACAGTCTAGAGAGCAGTCAGAGGCCAAGGCCAGGGCTCAGTATGGTAGAGAGGTGGGGAACATTAGTCAACTTGTCAATATATATTTACTAAGCTCTTATTAAGTACCAGATATTGCACTAAGTGTGGAAGATACACAAACACACGCACAAAAAGGCTCACATTTTAGTGGGAGAGACAACATGCATATAGTTACAGTTGAGATATATGCAAAGTAGATGGAAAGTAACCTAAGAGAAGGAGGCAGCAGTGAGGTGGTGGGGGAAGGAGAAAGGAATGGAAAAAGTCTCTGAAAGTAAATGGGACTTGAGCTGACTCTTGAAGGCAGATAAGGAAGCCAAGAGTCAGAGGTGAAGGTGCAAAGCATTGGAGACAGGCAATAAAAAATCACTGAGACAGAAGGTAGAGTAACAAGTATGAGGAATCTTGGATCGAAGAGCATGTGTAGGGGAGTAAAGTGCAGGAATAATAGAAAGGTTGGAAAGAATATGGATTGTATGCCAAATAGAGTAATTTATATTTAATCTGAAAGGTAATATTAGATTATTAAGCAAGGAAATGATATGGGTACCCCTATACATTGGAAAAATCACCTTCGGAGTTGAATGGAAGATGGTTTCGAGTGGAAAAAGACTTGAGGCAGGAAGACCAATTAAAATGCTACTGCAATAGTCCAAGTGAGAGGTTGATAGGGGATGAGAACCTGAACTAGGATTGTGGCTATGTGAGAGGAGAGAAAGAGTCACCATATATGAGAGATTTTGTGAAATTAGAACCAAGATTTGGGAATAGATTGGATAAGTGTGGTAAGAATGAGGAATTAAGGCTGAACCTGAGGTTGTAAGGTTGGAGTAACTGGAAGGATGAAAGAAGGTGGTACCTTCAACAATAATAGGAGAATACGAAAGAGGAAAGAGTTTTAGTTGTTGGGGTTTTTTTGAGAAGGTAGATATAAGATTATGAGATGTGTACGGGACATGTTTGCAATGTCTAATATGCAGTTGGTGATGTAAGATTGGAAGTCAGAAGAGGTTTCATTTACATATATAAATTTGGACATCTTGTGCATAAAGATAAATATTGAACCTATTAGACCTGATGAAATTTACAAATGAGATAATATAGAGAAAAAAAGAAGACCCAGGACAAGATCCACTATGAATGGGCAAAATAAGAATGAAGACTGAGCAAAGGAGAATAAAAATAAAAATCAGGCAGATAGAAGGAGAACCAGGAGAGAGTAGCATAGGACAGCATAGGAGCAGTAGGATAGGAGAGAAAATCCAAGAGAAGGTAATCAATAGTGTCAATTGCCACAGAGATGTCAAGAAGGATGATAATTGAGAACAAGTCCTTTCACTTGGTAGTTAAGAAGCTGCTGGCAACTTTGGAGAGGTCAAGTTCAGATGAGTGATTAAGTCAAATCCCAGAATGCAGGAGGTTTAGAAAAGAGGAAGAGGAGAGGAAATGAAGGTATTAAATGCTTTCTGAAGGAATTTATCCAAGATGGAGAGAAGAAATATCATACAGAATGATAGTTAGCAGGAATGGTAGGATCAAGTAAGAGGAATTGTTTTGTTGGAGATATTTTTGCTTTTGTTTTTTAGGATGGAGAAAGACATAGGCATATTTCTAGCCAGCATAGGAAAGCTAGTATATAGGGTGAGATTAAAGGTAAAAGAGATTGTGGAAAGAACCGTGAGGCCAGTTCACTGGAGAATCAGAAGGGGATGGGATCAAGAGTATCTGTAGAGGGGTTTGCCTTGCTAAGAGAAGAATCATCTTTTCATGGGAAGTAAGTGAAAGAGGATAGTGAAGGAAGACATTTATGTAGGATGAAGGGAAATGGGGGAACTTTCATTGAAGGGTCTTTTTTTTAAATTTCTTACGAGATGAGATACTCAGCTGACAGCACCATAGAAAGGTTACCATATATATCACCATGTAATATTCTATTACACTGTGAGAAGCTAGAGGAAAGATGAGAATATTTGTAACAGCCTTTGTGGAGAGTGGGATAACAAATTAGTTTGGGAAGAATAGAGTAGTAACAAATCGCATGGACAAGCAGCCTTGATAGAGGCTCTAATTTTATATTAAGATCAGGACTCAAAGACACTCATCTGAAGGTTTGGTGAATGTGGACATCACACAGTAAGTTAAATTTAGAGGCTGGTGGGTAGAGAGATTCTTAATTCTTTTTCTGTGTTACTTGTTATAGTAAAGCTACTTCAGATAGGTTATAACCAGGATGATTACAAGGGTAGAGCTTTATGCTACAGAGATTTTCCCCCAAGATTTTGAGGTAAAAACAAGAGAATTATCATCCAAAGGTGAGCCAGGCACTTCATCCTAGAAAGGGTCCTGACGTAAGAGCTACAATCATATTAATTAAACATTTATTGCCTATCGTGCCTTAGATACTGAAAGACTAAATAACTTGTGGAGAAAGGGACTTGGAACAAAACTTACCTGATCAATATCATACCAATATGGATCATGCAAGACTACTGACATATTTCCTCCCATTAGGCATAGACACAACATAGGAATAAATGGGTACACTAAATAGGAAAAGTAGAGTGAGAAGGACAAATATTCCTAATAGATTCAATCAGGGAAATGTGGCTTTTTCTGTTTTGTAAGATAATTTATCATCAAGGAATTAAATTAACTATCTGCCAGATGGGTCTCCTCAAGAGATCTTGGCCTGATCTTTACCGATTCCAGCACTTTCAGAATACCCTGAAGAACCTCCCTCTCTCTTAACTAACTTGTCCATAATATGGGATTTTGACCAATTTTTAAAATGTCTAATTTAAGATAGAGATTTCAAACATTACCCTTTAATTGAAACATCCAAAACTAACCATGTTTCCTTGCCTTCACGTATATGTGAAGAATATGTGATTTTTTTTTGAAACTCCTGCTGTGGCAGTTCCCTCTGCCATTGCAACTTTTCTATGACAATAATTTGGCATCATACAGCACAGTGCCTGTAATATAATAAGTGCTTAACAATTGACTTAGTAGCTGAATCCTAGAGTATTGCTTGAGGCACATATAGGTTAAGTGACTTGTCCAAAGTTTCCCAGCTACATGTCACAGATAGAGCAGCAACTTATATTATCCTACAACTCTTTGTCACATCTGACAGTTTCCTTCTTTCCTCTCAAACCATAACCACCCTAATTCACAGGCTCCTCATCTTTCATGTGAACTACATAAATAGCCTTCTGAATTGTCTTCCAGAATCCAGTCTCTTCTTTCTCTGGGCCATGAACAAACATGACAAAACAATACACCTAAAGGAGAAGGATGATTGTGTCATTCATCTGCTCAATAAAGTTTAGTGACTCTATTGCCTAAAACACAAGCCCTTCTTCTTAAGCATTTAATGTCCTTCATAGGCTGGCTCCGGTCTAAATTTTCTAGACTTTGCCTTCCTTATACACTTTCTGTCTAGCCCAATTGGCCTATATATAGCATTCTATTTCCCATCTCCAAGTCTTCACAGATGTTATCCTCATACGTGAGGTGCTATTTCTCCTCACCTTTGCTTCTTTTAAACCCTAGCTCACTTCACGGTCCATACCAAAGGTCTCTTCTTCCAAGAGGATGTTCCTGATTCTTCCAGTGTTACCAAAATCACAAAAGTGACTTTGTATTTCTTTTATTTATAGTGTATATTACATTTATTCTTTTTTTGGTTTTGCTTTTTGGAGGGTGGGGCAGAGCAATTAGGGTAAAGTGACTTGCCCAACATCACATGGCTTGGGAGTATTAAGTATGTGAGGCCAAATTTGAACTCAGGTCCTCATGACTCCAGGGCCAGTGCTCTATTCACTGCTCCACCTAGATGCCCCTGTATTTATTCTTTAAGCCCCATCCACCACTCCTATACTTCCCCAACTTGTTCTCATTCTCAAGGGGTTTTCAAAAGGTGGTAACTACCTTGGGTCAAAGGGTTCCATAAGCAATTTGTATGTTTCCCATTAACAGTCAGCCAGGAAATACAATTAGCTCAAAGCATAGGAAGAACATAAGCACAAAATATTCTCTCCATAAACCTAGAGTGCCCTCTTGGAAATACAGTGTGCATGCGGAAAGTAGGCTCCAACTTATAATGATATAATGGTGGTGAAGGAACTCACTTCTGGGTCTCAATGTCCTTTCTCCCCTTTAAAGTTCTCAAAATGCTCTTGACTGGGTACCAAGTCTCTGATGGGCACCCAAGGGACACTTTTCTGGGCACCCGAGGGACACTCTTCTCCTTAAAGAGGATCTCAATTGTCAGGCCGCTGTCTTGAGCAAACAATTCTTTTTTGCTGACAAGAGTCTTTGCTCTTCAAAGCAGCCTCCATATCTGTCTACAGAATGTGTGTCTTTGTTGCCTTAATTGTGACTCAAAGTCTGGAACTGACTCTCTAACTGCTGAATATGGTTTCTGGGGAAGTAGATCATATCTTAGTTGCCACGGGCCTATGGATGGGAGGAAAATCTCCTCTCTCTACAGGGTCACACTGCATGAGACATCTCTGAACTGAACTGACCTTATCTACTTGACAATATCTTTTAAGGGGTTTAGTGAATCATTGTTCATCAATAGCATTGCCCTTTTGGACTCAGAAAGAGGAGTTCATATTTCTAAAAAGATAACAGAATATTAATACTATATTAACACATTAACACTTCATTCTCTATAATTATATCGTATGACTATGTCAACTGAGAACAGGGAGAAACCAAATTCTCCCTCCATGTAACATTTTAATTTGGACAATTTCTATTTTGCCTAAGAAGTACCAGCAGATAGCATAGTGCCTAGCACATAGTAAGCATTTAATAAATATTTGTTGAATTAAGTTGAACATTGAACTTTCATAAACTGGATACTACCAAACTGAAGGGGGGAAACCCTTCATTGTTAGAGGTGAATATAACGCAATTTTTTATATTGTCTAGATCAGAGATTCTTCATCTGAGGTCCTTGATGCAAAAATAGATTAAAATCCTTTGATTTAGACATTTAATAATTAATTTAGCATTTAGCAAAACTTGAATGCAAAATTAAATACATGCATATATATGTGTATGTGTATGTATGTATGTACATAGATGCATAAAATCTGTGTAGCAAGCAAAATGAACTAGTGAGAAATTTAAAATCACAAGTATTAAAACTTGATAAGATGGGACCCATGACAAGAATATGGCTCTGGAAAGTTGTATCTTATTTAAAAAGAAGATAGGCATAAGGATAGGGGGAGGAAGGAGATGGTAAATAGAATAGTATTATATATTAAGAGGATGCACTTGTGTAAGGAATTCCAGGAAACAAAGATGGGAAAATATGGCAGAGAACATTTGGACAAAGATAAACAGAGGTAAAAATAGAAGCAATATTGTCATTAAAGGATATTACAAACCACCTGGAGAGAAGAGGAGATAGATGGGGAGTTTGGGAAGCAGATCACAAAACTGGCAGGGGGGAATATGTTTTTAGTAGCAATGGGGGACTTCAGTTATCCAAACATCTGAAGGATCCTCCTCTCTGCCAAAAGCAGAGCAGCTGAAATATTCAATGACTCCATTTGAAATTACTTATAATCTAGCTGCCTGCACTTCCTCTTTCCTCACTTTCTTCAAAACCCTACACGTTCTAGCTTTTGATCTAATCATACAATTGAAATTGCTCTCTCCAAAGGTACCAATGGTCTTAATCATTAAACCTAAATTTAAACTTTAAAAGCTTAAAACTTACATTAAGACTTTTGGAACACCTTATGAGTATGCATTTATATATGTGTGTATATGCACTGTATATGCATGCAGGTGTCCATATTACATGCATGTATATGTATGTATGCATATATATATATAAACATACAAATGTGGTGTTCTAAAACTGGTGTGTGTGTGTGTGTTTATATCCAGCCTTTCTTTCCAATCTTTCTCTTGAACTACAATGTGTCATCATCAACTGCCTCTTGGACATGTAGAACTGAGTATTCCAGATACTTCTCAAACTCAACATGTCCTGAACAGCTCCTTATTTTTCCTACAAACCCTCCCCTCTTCTAACTTTCTTATTACTATTGAGGGCACCATCATTCTCTAGGACAACCAAGCTCACAACTTTGTATTTTCCTCTACTCATCACTCTCACTCACCCCATGTATCCAATCTGTTGCCAAGTCTTGTCATTTCAACCTTCAGAAAATCTCTTGGATATGCCCCCTTCATTCCACTAACATAAGCATCATTCTGGTTCAGGCCCCCACTACCACTCACTTGTACTATTGTTATGTCTTTTAACTGATTTTTTTGCCTCAAATCTCTCCCAACTCTAATCCATCTTCCATATAGCTGACAAAGTGATCTTCCTAAAGTATGGGTCTGACCACATATCCCTGCTCAAAAAATCCCAGTGGCTCTCTACTATCTAAAGGATCAAATATTTAATATTTAAAGCTCTTTGCAATGAGGACCTTACCTTCTTTTCTAGTTGACTAGCTTGTGTTTTATTATCCATATAAAACACAATCCTGCTATATTGACTTACTAGGTCTTCCCATACATGGCAGTGTCCCTACCATCTTCTGTCACCCTGTGTTTTTACTGGCTGTTCTCCACACATGGAATGTCCTGCTTTCTTATCTCTACCTCTTAGCATCCTTCCTGATCATCCTGGCATCCTTCAAGCTCAGATGCTACCTTCATCAGGAGTCATTTTCCATCCTCTTTGAGGCTAGTCTTTCTCTCTAAGTTTACCTTTCCCTTTACTCTATAGAGCTGATGTATTTACACGTAGTCTTTTCCACAAAGTAAGTTGAGGACAAGTACTTTGTTTCAAACTTTTTTTTGTTCTCATTACTTAGCACAGTGTCTGGCATGTAGTGAGTGTGAAATAAATATTTTTGATGGATTGATTTCTTGGTTTATCTTAAATAATTCTACTCTTGGGGTGGCTAGGTGGCACAGTAAATAAAGCACTAGCTCTGGAGTCAGGAAGACTTGAGTTCAAATCTGGCCTCAGACACTTAACACACTAGCTGTGTGACTTTGGGCAAGTCACTTAACCCCAACTGCCCTCCAAAATAATAATAATAATAATTGATAATAATGATGATGATGATGATGATGATGATGATGATGATGATTCTAGTTTCCAGAAGGCTGAGTAACTAACTAATCAGGAGAAATTCTATTCTGGACTTGATTCTCACCAACAAGCATGATCTGGTTGATAGAAATTATAGGAACCTAGATAGAAATAATGGGAACTAAATCTTGGAATTTGTGGTTGAGAAGGAAAGTCTAGCATATTTTGATGCATACCCTAGATTTGGGGAGAAAAAATTTAAAAGATTTAGAGAAATAGTATGTATGATCCCATTAGCTTAAATTTAATAGAAAAAAATCAGTCTGAAAATGACAGAAATAAAATTCTGAAGGCAAAAAGAGCAATGTCGTTGAGAAGATGTCTGAAGAAGCTGACGGAGATGCCCATGGAACTCACTAACCACCACACACACATACACACACACACACACACACACACACACACACCATACATATATACACACACATACATACATACACGTATATACATAGATGTGCATATATATTTGCTTTGTTTTTGTTCTTGTTCTTTAAGATTACATCTCCCTATCTCTCTTAATTACTAATCTCACATCTTCAACTGCCTGCTAAACATTTCTACCTAGGTATATTATTAGCATATCAAATTCAACAAGTCTGAATTCATTATTTTCTCAACTTCCCTTTCCCTTCCTTTTAATTCCCAAATTTCTGTTGAATCATCATCTTGTTAGTAACTTAATTTTTTGCCCAAGTCATCTTTGACTTTTTTGTTTATCTCATCATGCCCTCCTGACTCACAATCAGTTGCCAATTCCAGTTTGTTCTTTCCACTCATATTCTCACCACAGAGGTTTAGGCACCATCATCTTTAACTAGATGGCACAGTGAATAAAGCACAGGCCCTGGAGTTAGGAGGACCTGAGTTCAAATCCAGCCTCAGACATTTAACCCTTACTAGCCATGTGACCTTGGGCAAGTTACTTAACCCCAATTGCTCTGCCTTCCCCCCTCAAAAAAAAATCTTAACTTTTGTCACCGTTTGCAGATTCTCTCCTAAATAATCTATCCTTTGCATGACTAACAAAATCATCTTCCCAAAGCATAGATCTGACCATGCCATTCCCCTTAGTGAAAAACATTCAGTGCCACCTCATCAGCTTGATAAAATATAGACTCCTCAGCCTGGCATTTAAATTCCTTCACAATCTAACCGCAGCTTACCTTTCCAGATTTAAATTATATTATTCCCCTTCACATATTCTATGTTCCAGTATAGTTCACCCACTAGCAGCTCCAAGAACTCAATATCCTACCTCCAGGCATTTGTACAAGCATTTTCCAAGCTTAGAATTCATTCCTTCATCTTTATTTTCCTGACTCCCTATCTTTTTTCAAGGCTCAATTCAGTCCCCTATTCCCTCTGGGAAGCCCTTCCTTGATTGTCCTTAGTTGTTAGTGCTCATTTCCTCTTGAAATCATCCTGTTTCCATTTAATAATATGCATGTGGTAGCCATATTTCCAGTAATGTACAAGTTTTTTGAGGATAGGCAATGTCTTTTTTTAAATTTTGTGCCCCTAGTTCTTAGCACCTGGTAAATACTTAATTGGCATTTGTTGAATTGAATTGAAAAAATTGAAGAACAATATCAGATATTACCCTCAGAGTGGTAGACAACACACCTTTCATGAAGGGCGCGGTGGCCATTTTATCCATGATCTTCTGGGTTGTGTTGGAGATCGGTGTGTAAGCAACCACTAAGTCAGAGTCATTAAACTTATCTACTCGACCCAGGGGCATGGGAGACAGTTCAGAAAAGTGATTAACTTGATTATATTTTGAAAAGAGGAACAAATACAATAATAGAAGTAAGGAGATGAGCCATTCCTACAAAGCACAAAAGAAAACATTTGTTTAAAAAAATTGATTGTGGTTAATTTTTAAAATAGGACATTTATAATCAAACATCTTTTTCAGTGGATCCCAACCTCTTTCCAGGAGAAGTGCTTCTTGTTTTAAATAAAAAAAAAATGATTGCATCCTCCGCCTCCCACCACCAACAGTAGTCTCATAGATTTAGAGATGGAAGAAGTACTCTAGTCCAACTTCCTTGTTTTAAACATGAAGAAATTGAGGCCTGTATATTTATTCAACTCATTAAAATCAAATAGGAAGTAAGTGGAAGAAATAGGACTTAAAACCAGCATTCTTTTCCACTATATTACATTACCTTTTATTTATTGTACTATGCAGCTAGTATTCATTGATTAACAAAATAAATGATGGGGAAAAGCTAACTCATGTTAGCTTTCAGGAACACTTTTGTAGCCAAGCTTTGGGACAAAGAGACTTGGGAAAGGGAATGACCTTGGCTCTCAGACTTACCCTATCCTTCCTTTGAAAAGGAGCTGTGGAGAAGAGACATGAAAGAATTGGGAAAACAGGAAGATAGTTTTAGAGAGCTGAGCATAGAAGTAGAGAGTATGCTCAGAGACATCCTGATACTCTACCAGAAAATGTAGTCTGATCTTTTACTTCAATCCAATGGGAATGCCTGAATCAGGGCCCCTAGGGAACTCTTCTACATTTAAGCAAAAATACTTCCTCCCTCTTCCAGTAAGTTGGGTTGCTAACTTGTCTCTTTCTTAACTGTTATTTGAATTTAAATATACATCACCTGCCATTAAAATCCAGTTGTCCAAATGAAATGCTGAACTCCACGTATATACTATTTGAGGATTACAAATAAAAAGAGGTTTAAGAGAGAAAGTTTTCCTTGTTCTAGGTACAAGAAAAAGGTCTTTGGTCATCAGAAGCTGATCTGAGGACTAAAACAGTGGAGCAAAAAGTAGGAAAGATGTATTAGACTGGACAAAGTTGACATATGAATTCAGAATTTAGCTATTACTAGAAATAAATCATGAGTAAGAGCAGACTGCAAGGAATGAGTGAGAGCATTTTCATTTCCTTTTTTCTTTTTCTTTTTTGTTTTTTGGAGAGGGGAAGGTAGGACAATTGGGGTTAAGTGACTTGCCCAAGGTCACATGGCTAGTTTTGTGTTAAGTGTCTGCGGTCATATTTGAACTCAGGTCCTCCTTACTCCAGGGCCAGTGCTCTATTCAGTTTGCCACCTAGTTGTCCCAAGAGGTATTTTCATTTTCAGACCACCAATGATTATTCTTGGAATATTTTGGAAAGGAAATTGGAATTATTCTTGAAAGGAAAGACTCACCCTTGAGAGAGGAACAAGTCACATCTTGCCAGAACACTAGCAGATCAAGCCATGCTGACAATTAGTATCATCTGATGCCTACACTTTTAGACAAATTTGTATTTTATTAATCACAACAGCACCTGAAGGCATTTGAAAAATAACCATATTTGTTTATATGATATCATACTGTAATGGTAATCAATTTGTTGGATATTTAGGGCTAAGTAGATAGGATACTTAGGACTAAGTAGATCAGATACTTAGGGCTAAATAGATCAGATACTTACGGCTAAGTAGCACCTAGTAACTTAGGGCTAAGTATAGAACTGTGTCCATTGGTGAAAAGGTGTGAATTCCCCTGTTGACTTGGAAGAATGCTATTGGCTGAGACACTTCCCTGTTGACTTGGGAGAAGGCCAGTGCTTATAAGGAAGAAGAGAGACGGGACAGATTTTGGATTTGGCTCCTCCATGAAGCTGACTGAAGACATGAACAGGATGGGACTTTGTTTGTTGGTGGCCTGGCTGATCCTTGAGTTCCAGGCAAGAGAAGTCCTGAAGGGTTTGAGGTGTGCTGAACCTTGTGAACTTCAGTGTGTGCCAGGGATTGCCCTGAGGAGTGG
>CM053593.1:174083569-174133863 GCA_028646575.1 Pseudocheirus occidentalis | reverse complement strand
CAGAGTCAAAATGAAGAAAAGGCCTCCCCTTGGACCAAATTGAGATTTGTTTGAAATCAAGGGGTGGAAGGATTGTGTGGTTGTCTAAGAACTTTATTTGGAAACTAAAGTTAATGGTTGCCCCATGAGTGGAAGATTAGTATATTGTGAATTGTTGATTGAATCAACTCCCTCTTAGGGAAACTAGGTCATTCTTTTTGTCAACTGATTGACTGAATCTTTAAATTTGAAGTTAAGCTGGTTCCCTTCTTAGGGAAACCAGATAAATTGATTGATTGAATATTTAGCTGGATTGATTGAATCTAAAAATGTGAAGCTGGTTCCCCCCTTAGGGAAACCAAGTGATTCTTTTGTTCCTTGTTACTTTCTGTACTTTCCTTGTTCTAAATATTGTATATAATATTGTGAATTGTTGATACTGTGAATATTGTACTGAATCTTGATTTTGTAATGGAATAAACAGAGTGTTCACTAATATTGTGTAATCCAAATCTTAAAAGCTGTTCACAGTAGCATTCTCTCAGGAATCTACTGCTGATTGGCTTTACACATACAAAGGCCACATGGTATAATAGATCAGGCATTGGACATGGTATCAGAAAGACCTGAGTTTGAGTCTTTCCTCAAATAGAACTTACTAGATGTGTGATACTGGGGTAGTCACTGTTTTCTCATACATAAGAAATAGAATTTTACTCAATGTTCTCTAGGAAGTCTTTCAACTCTAAATCTATGATCCCATGATTTATTCAGTGTACAGAAGATATATTTGCTTGTTTGTTATACTAAGTTATGATGTGTATTACCTTTAAGCTAGAAGAAAAAAAAATAAAGATCAAAATGACAATGCTTGATGTACATATGGATTCTTGGACTCCATACCACCCCCTCTGCACAATCCAGCAGACACCCTCCACCAACAGGTTGGGATCCACCAATCCACTCAGTTCACTAGTGCGCTTCACTCTGGACTAGGCACTTGTACACAAAAGTTAATTTTAAAAGACAAAACATCATTTTTGCTCTTGTGGAGCTCATATTCTAAAGTAAAATATACTGATACAAATATAATAAAGAAAAGTAATAAAAGATTGAGAACATACAACATAATATTTTTGTTAAAAGTAATGAAGATATTTAATTGAAAGTGTGGCTTCCATTTGCCTTCTTCTTTTTCCTTTCTGCCTATTGTCAATTTCCATTGGTTCTTTGCTATACATTCTTTGAAATGTGTGTACTGACCATGGAGATAGCAGCAATAACTCCATTAAGATCTTAGTGAGACTGAAAGTATGGAATCTGTTTTAATAGCAACGCCAAAATATTTGAATTGGGTTATAAAATATGTAGTAGTAGCTTTTGCTATTGCTTTTGAAACATTCAATCAGAAAGTGGATTGCAACATTTTTTCTTCTTGAAACATCTTTGTTTCTGCAAGAAACAGCAGAGATCTTTGACACAGCGACCAGAGCCTGCAAGTAAAATTTCTATAGTGTGCCAAGAATCTCAGAATCAGTTGTATGCTTACTTATTCACTGTGTCTAGTCATTCACAATCCATAAACTAAAAACACTTTCTGTTTTAAATATGCATGACCTTAGAAATATTATTTTTTAAATATTACTTTCTCAGTTTCTGCTAGTCAATATTATCATGTTCCTTTTTCATTTACTATTGTCTCAACCATAATCCACTTGATAAGTGTTTATACCATCTTTACTGCAGACCCTGAAGCCTTGGGTCTTTGCTAAATGGAAATATTTAATGAAATTCTGGTGCCTGGTAGATTAATAACTTGGTGAACTGTTATATCTACTCTATAAATTTAAGTGCCTTAGTTTTCAGAGATTAGGCTTCTTTAATTAGTAGTAACTTCAATTATAAATATAGTCTTGTTCTGGAACATTTATAATTATAGTACAGCCAAAATCAAACAAGTCAGTTTGCTCTTAGAAACACAGTTCATGGAGAGCAGTATACAGAGAAGGAAAAAGAGCACATTTTCATATTTTACAGATGAGTAGAAACAGATTTTGAACCATACCAATAAGCTTTCTCTTTTCATCCTCCATTTTTTAAGGAAGTTTGTATATAGTAGGGCCTGAGTTTGTTGACACACACTTATCTGTCTCTCACTCATTTTTGCCTGTTTATTAAGAAAGAGAGGGAAAAGAGAAAGTAAATGGAATGAAATGTGGCCTTAGGGAAAACATTATTGCCCCCTCTTCCCTCCTTCCCCCAAAAGGCAACAGGAAACAATTATATGAGTAAATCTTTTCCTAGAAAACAATATTTGCTCTCTATCTTTTGCAGGGCATCTTTCACAACCTCAAAAAAGGGAGGAGGAACTTTTCTAAATGATTCCTAGATAGCACTAATAGCATTCTCCCTCAAGGGACTTTTTTAGTGCTGGCTGTTTTGCCTGGGGGGAAAAGTGGTCAGAATTCTTTTACCCAGTGACACTGAAGTTATTTTTTTCATCATCTACTTTCTCACTTTTACCAAAAGCAAAACACAACTGGAAAAGGCAAGATGATGCAAGTTATTGGCTGATTAAGGAAAAGAAAATAACCTTGCAGGAATGAAACAGTGTTTCAATGTTGTTTCTAGCTATGCAGTATTTCCTCTGGGAGGAAAGTTTTCACTCTGGGTGGAGCACTAACTTCTAGAGTTTAGGGGACCATTTAGTAAATTATTATTATACTGTATTATTAATAGGTTTTTCAGGTCTGGGAGAGGTAATGATCTCTCCCAATTTCATACAGTCAATAGGCTTAGTCAATATATTTAAATAAACACTAAAATCATGAAACGAGTTAGCAAAATAATGGTAATTTTCCATCTTAACAGACTTGCTTCTACTTGGTAATTCTTTGCTCTTTGTGCTCTGATGAAAATTCCAGAGCCAAAATCATAAAACTCTCCATATCATATTACCTCAAGAAACCTCAGAGGAAGTCATGTCAGCTAGAAATAATAACTGTGTAACTGTGTAATAATAACAGCAAAAACTATCTATTGCCCTTTCAGACTAGATGCCTGGTATCTGAAAATAAGAAATATTGGATTAACTTCTAGTCTTTTTTAGATTGAGACTGAGAAACAGAGGAAATGAAAATATGTGCAATTGTTGAATAGAAAAATCTCTTTACAGATCTCTCGGTAAACTTATTTTCAAAGTCAGTAAAATAATAAATTATCACAATGATGAAAGGAAAAGCAGCCTGCCTGAAGGCTGCTAAATATTGTAGTACTGCCTTTTTTTTTGTCTTAAAAATAAATTCAAAAATTAGCCAGAATTGTAAGTGAATTCGCAAGTCAGATGAATTTGCTTTAATAGACCCATTAGCAAACTTCATTTTAATAACCAAGATCTAAGTTCACATCGATACTCCTAGCTGATCATTTTAAAATTGAGTTATTATTCCACATAATATCAAATCATGAGATAGTTAATGATTCTTGCATAAATAACTGATTTTTATTACTTCCAGCCAAACATTTGTGGAGACATTTCGTTACATCTTCTTTATGTCATTTTCATTCAAAATATTATCATTATGCAAATAAAACAAGAAAATAGAGTTTCACTTACTTGCAGGAAATTTGGAGTAAGAAATCTAGGGGAAATGCTAATCCTTTGGTTTCTTTACATCCACCAGAACAGTTCAAACTCCTTCATAGTCTCCTCTACATAATGCTTTAAAAGTTTGCCTATTTTGAAGAACTCCTCCTCGGACTTCTTTCTGAAAGGGGGTTATGGTCTCAATTCAGTCAAGCTGCCAAAATATACTGTTCACATGATGACTTTTGTGCTGTTTTCCATTTCTTTCTCTCCCAGTCACTTCCTCTGCAGGGAGATAGCAGTTACAGATGTTTGGCTAAGCACAGCATTCTTGTAAAGAGAAATCCCATTTTTGTTCATTAGTTATGTTCTCTTCTTCCAGGCACAAGGGAAAAGTCACGAAATTTAACATTAAAAAACACAGAAACTCCAGCGTAATTTTTTAAAACACAAATAGCCAAATCAAAGGAGTGCAGATTGAAAAAAAGGAGAAAGTTGACTAGGGAGAAAGAAATAGCATGCTTCCAATAAGAGGACAATTTGCATGAAGTTTAATCTAAGATTCAATTGTACCTCAGGCAAATGATGCTAATAAAAATAACAAAACCCAGTCCCCTTTTATTCCTTTGAATGGTTTAGAGTAAATGAACAGAAAATGCCAGACCTTAATGATTGCCCCATAATTACATTCAGTCTTCAACTGCCTTTGGATAATTGCCTAAACCAAACAGACTCAGAATTGTGAATTAACCCTTTTCATCCTTGCTGCACAGCTAAAAAGAAATATTTACCACCAAGACATTGGTTTTTTAATTAAATGTAATGAAAGAATGTCAAATGCATAGATTGTGATGTTTAGCTGGCTTCAAGGGGCTATCCTGTGGAACATGTACAGGGTTTTCATTATAGTTGGCCACTTGGAAGCTCTGGAGACTGCTTCTGACCACAAATAACTAAAGGCTAAACAACTTTACTTTAAGATGACAGTTTTCATACCGGCTACAGGACTGGAATACCTGATGAGTCAGTGGATTTATAAAAAGGAGTCACCACACCTTCAGCCTCTCTCTTCCTTTCTGGCTATGAATTGCCAGGATTGTTTTAAGTGTCTTCCAGAGCAGTGAGGGAAGTGGGTAGATGAAAAAAGGCAGCTTGCTCTCCTCAATTCTATACGCAGCTGTGCACATACAACATCTAAAGCACATGCCCATGCAAGAGAAGTCTCAGGCTTGCTACAATTTGAGCTGTATCTCTTGTCCATTCCTTCTTTTTCTTAAGTGAATGAGTATCGAGACATACATAAAACATACGTGGCCTGACAGGGAGGTCCCTTTGTGAGTTTCCAAGGTTCAAAGGTCTCATTAGGTTGCATCTGAATGACTAAGAGTCCCCACCAACAGCTCTGCACTCTTAAAGAAGATAGCCACCTGTACAATTGGAAATTGAAGGGATGTCCATCAGCTGAGGAATGTCAGAACAAGTTGTGGTATATGAATGTAATGAAATACTATCATGCTATAAGAAATGATGAGCAAGCAGAGTTCAGAAAAACCTGGAAAGACTTATATGAACTGATGCTGAGTGAGAGGAGTAGAACCAGGAAAACCCTGTAAACAGTAACAACCACAATGTGTGATGACTGACTGTGATAAGATTTAATTGTTCTCAGCAATGCAAGGATCCAAGATAACTCCAAAAATCTCATAATGGAAAATGCTATTCATTTCCAGAGAAAGAATTATGGAGTCTGAATGCAGGTGGAAGCATGCTTTCGCTCTCCTTTTCTTTTCTTGTTTCATTTTGTTTCTTTTTTTCTCATGGTTCCTTCCATTAGTTTTAATTCTTCTTTACATCATGACCAATGTGAAATTATGTTTAATATTAATGTATAAATAAACCTATATCAGATCGCATTCTGTCTTGGGGGGGGAGAGAGAGGAGGAGAAAATTTGAAACTCAAAATCTTATGGAAGTGAATGTTAAAAACTAAAAACAAATTAATTAATTTAAAAAGAAGAAGACGGCCACCCACAAGAGGATTGGCCCAAGCCTGACTGTTTTACAAACTGAAATGTACCAAAAGTGTTTAGACTGTGCAAAAGTTGAGATTGAAAAATAACCAATTAGCAGTTCTGGAAATTGCTTTATATTCTGGTGAGGTTTATTTTTAAAATTTATTTTTGTAAGTATAATCACTTTCTCTCACTGTCTCCTCCAACTGAACAATACGAAAATGAAAAGTTATAATAAATATGCATAATTCAGCAAAAGATTCACATTACCTTTCCAGTAGGGGGTGATTGACATTCTTCATCTTCCATCCTCTGAACTTGTGTTTCACCATTGCACTGATTTGAGTTCTAAGGTATGTCAAAGTTGTTTTTCTTTATACTATTGTAGCCATCGTGTAAATCGCTCTCCTAGCACTGCTGATTTTGCTCTGTTCAAAGAGATCTTTCCAGTTTCTTCTAAAACCATCCATTTTGTCATTTCTTCTGACATGGTAATATTCCACCACATTCATAGACCATAATTTGTTTAGCCATTCCCCAACAGATGGGTTTAGTTTATGATTATGGACTACTATGAAAAAAAAACTTCCATAAATATTTTTCTTTTTCTTCTTCCTTGATCTATTTGAGGCATACGCTTAGTAGTGGTATTAGCTGGGTCAAAGGGTATCTATACCTATGGTTTAGTAACTTTAGGGACAGATCCCAAATTACTGTCTTCATTTCTCTCTATGCTACGTTCCCAATTATCTAAACTCTCTTTACCATACAGAAATCTCTACTTTCCGTCAGTTTATTTGCCTTTGAACTTCTTATAATAGAGGAACCCTTCATCCTTCCATCTTTTTCCTCTAATTGACTTTTTCCATCCAGAATCTCCATTTTAAGGATATTGTTAACGGTAATGAAAATTTGAAGATCTTCCCTGCCCCTTAATAAGCCTAGGGGAATTTGAAGACCTTCCCTTCTTTGAAAGTAAACTCTGCCCCCTAATAATTGGCTGAATGTAGTCAGATGGAGCCTGTGGTGGGAGGAGTTTGCTGAGGGATTGGAGCAAAGCCCATGAGAAACTAGGAGTCAGAGCCAGAGAGAAAGTGGAATAGAGAGGATGCGCAGGCAGATGTCGCTACAATGAATTCGGTTTCCTGGTGTTGGGATTTGGTTTTCTGATGTCTAAATAGATGTTTTGCTCCTGTGTTCTATATGGAAAGTTTGTTATATGTTGTAATCAAGCATCATGTAGGAATATTTATAGCGATGGTTGGTGCATATATATAGTGATCGTGGGCGCTGTAAATATTGCATTGGCACTACAAACACTCAGCCTCTTCCTCTGACCTGCTGCTTACTCCCAGAACCTCCATTTTAGAAGGATGCCCAAGTTAGGCTATTTCATTTTTCTCTAGGCTGCACCCCCTGACTCTGCAAACTCTCTCCACCATGTCCTTGGACTGCAGGCCTTCCTCACCATCCCCTCTTCTGCTTCCTTTTAGGTGTAGTCTTCTCCCACTTAGAGCATAATCTCTTCAAGGAGAGTTGTTTTTCTTTCTACTTGTATTTTATTCATATTTCCAGTGCTAAGCAAAGTGCCTGATACACAATAAGTGCTTAATAAATTGTTGAATTAAGCGGATGTGCTATCCAGAATGACTCCACCAATTTACAGCTCTGCCAACAACATAGAATTTCTGTTTTCCTTTAGTCTCCCCGCTATTTGTCATTTTCTTCTTTTGTTATCTTTGACAATCTAATAGGTGTGACATGGTATCTGAGAGATTCTTTCATTTGTATTTCTCTGATCATGAGTGATTTAGAACATTTTTATATACTTGATGAGAGCTTGAATGTTTTCCTTTAAAAATGCCATTCACCTCCAGAGTGTAGATTAAAAGGAACTTGGAGTGTGTATTGAAACATACTTTTTTCTTGTTGCTTATTTGTCTATTTGCTTGTTTTTTGCAACATGGCTAATATGGAAATATGTTTTGCATGACTTCAAGTATATAATTAATCACATTACTTAACTTCTCCCTGAGTAGGGGAGGGTTGGGAAGGAGAGAGAAAATTTGGATTTCAAAATTTTTTTAATGAATGTTAAAAATAAATTTTAATTTTAAAAAATTATTTTTGCTTTGCAGTACAGTCTGAGAAGTGGTAGTAAGAGACTTCTTTCCTTCTCATTATTTTTCATTTAGTCGTCCTCCTTGAACACTCTCCACCAATGTCCTTACTTAAATTAGGGTATTCATAATATTTTATCAACTCTGGCAAAGCAGGGTAGGAAGAGATTATCATCTCCTTAGTCCTGGAAGCTATTCCTCTCAATGGAGCCCAAGAGCACATTTTTTTTTGAAAGCTGTTGCATCACACAGTTGACTCATATTAAGTTTGCATTTTAATCAACCCCCCAAATATTTTTTAGACAATCTTCTATAGGAAGTTTCCCTCTCCTAGAAATGCAAAGTCCATTTTTAGAACCCAAGTCTAAGACTTTAAGATTATTTTTATAGAATTGTATGCTATTAGATGCACTCCAGGGTTTGAGTTTGTCAAGGCCTTTTTGGATTCTGAATATGTTGTCTATTGTGTTAGTAATTTTTCTCTGCTTAGTGTCATCTGAAAATTTGATGAGCATGCAATCTCCCTCAAGTCCCTTGCCCGTTTATCAGCCATCTTGCCTTACCAAACCACAGACTTGGATGATTGCCACTACCTCTGCCTTTGTTCCTACTTACATGCTGCTGAATAAAGCTGGAGAAATCACAAAACTGTGAGACTGGGTCTGCAAAGAATGTGTCTTAACCAGACCCTTTTAACTATAAAAGGATAGTTAAAAGTGAAAATTTAAAGAAATTAAATTTAGGGGCTTGTTATAGATGAAACCTATGCTTCTGTAATAGAAGACAGGAAGAAAAAAAGGCCAAGAGAAAGAGAGAAACAGAAGTTGATCAAGAAATAAATTGTAGGGGCAGCTAGGTGGCACAGTGAATAGAGCACCGGCCCTGGAGTCAGGAGGACCTGAGTTCAAATCTGCACTCAGACACTTAACACTTACTAGCCATGTGACCTTGGGCAAATCAATTAACCCCAATTGACCTTCCCCCCCCCTCCAAAAAAAAGCAAAAAAAGAAATAAATTTTAACAGGGGTTACTCCTGACTCTGGAATCCCTTGCAATAGGAAAGTTAGTGTGAGATGTTTCATATAGTCATAATCATACAAATACAAGTCAGGTCCTATTTTTTGCCTATAGATCTAGCAGGAACCAAAATAAAATAGCAAAGTAAATAACAAAATCTAGGAACAGAATTATTCAAAGTCTCCTACCCCTCTTCTTCTACCCATCAAACCCCCATACACACACACACACACACACACACACACACACACACACACAGTGCAGCCTTCCACAAACTTCCTCACTGGTGAGAAAAAGGAAGCAATTCTCTAGAAATGCTTGCTCTATGAATTAGAAGGGTTGCACTGTATTTGGAACACCTCTCACAGGGTTGGCAACCAACTTGACTCAATTCAGGTCCATTCTGTCTGTAGTTATTATTTGCTTCTCCCATAAAGTGCTGCCATCTGCTGAAGTTGTTAGTTGCTACTACCACTTCTATTTCTTTCTCAAGATATCACCATTATTTTGTAAGACTGTCCCAGGGCAAGACGTTTTGGGGGAGTCAGTGTAATGCAAAGAGTCCTGAAATTAGAGTTATAGAACCTGCTTCCGAAGGCCTATATTTCCCACTTAATATCTGTGTGATCTTAGCCAAGTCACTTAACCTTCTTGGGCATTAGTTTTTCAGCTTTCCTCTATATGAGAGTATTGGACTAGATGAACTTTAACATCTATTCTAGTTCTAAATTTATGATTTTATTATCATAATCAAAACATTTTCAGGTTTTTTTGTTAGTTAGCCCTATAATAAATCTGGACAAACAAGAAGGTCCCTCAAATAGTTGTCAAGACCTTACTACACCCCTCAGAGAAAGTTCTTCAATCTTCACTGTATCTGGGTAGGTAAATTCCATTCACCTCTTCCCAATAGGCTACATCTCCCTTTTCATCCATCCAGAAAATAGATCCAGTATCTCCTATTGAGTTTTGCTGACTCTGAGGATCAATGTAAACACAACTTTTCATTTGCCTTTTCAAATGAACCCATGCCCTAAAGGCCATGAAAATTGCCTTGGAGCTTAGATAGCCCCCCTGAAGGCACTAAAGCATGATAGGAGTGGGAAGGCAGAGGTATGCACCTTTACTCAGTGTTTCTGCTCAACAGCAAAACATCCCCTCCTCCTTATCAGGAATTTTTTAAAAAATACCAATACATCAAAAATATCTTATTTTTGTAACAAGGACACAGATACTTTACTGTGAAGGCAGAAACACTGAGCAAAGGTTATCATTATATATTTAGGGTATCGCACAGATTGGAGAAATGACCCTCAGTGTCACAATAGGGCAACATTTTTAGAATTAGAGAAAGATGTGTGTGTATAATATACATGCATATATTCACCATCAGAGTTTAATTGTCATTTTGTCTCATGATTTCTTTTTTTTCCTTGTTACACACAGGCAGTTTAAAGATTTTTAGGGGAAAATAAATTAGAGCCATAGGCAAATACTGCAGTTACACTAACATGACTGGCTTATTTTGGGGCCACTAAAATATAATTTCTTTTATAAGGTTCAACAAGTTTAGAAAAAAATAAAATAATTGGTCTCCGTCCTAAATTTTCCAAGAATTAATTAAGATTTCCTCCACTAAAGATTTCATTCTCAGATGTTACCATTAAGTCCTAGATGACTACAGGGAAATATGTGATTAGACAGCTGTTTGTCTGAAAAAACCGATATGAATATTTGTTTAATATGAGTCAGCAGTGTAATGCAGCCACCAAAAAAATTATAATAAAATAAAATAAACAAGCAGATAAATAATGCAATCTTAGGCTGAATTAAGAGAAATATAGCTTCAGGAATAAAGAGATAGTTTGATGGTAATTTGTGCTGGTCAGACCTTGACTCCATTTCCTTTGAGGATAGGTTGAAGAAACCAGGGATATTTAACCTAAAAGCTAAATTAAGAAAAGAAGACTGGGGTGGCTAGGTGGCACAGTGAGTAGAGCACTGGCCCTGGAGTCAGGAGTACCTGAGTTCAAATCCGGCCTCAGACACTTAACACAAAAACTAGCCGTGTGACCTTGGGCAAGTCACTTAACCCCAACTGCCCTCCAAAAAAAAAAAAAAGAAAAGAAAAGAAGACTCAGGGAGCACATGATAGTTGTCTTCAAGTATTTGAAAAGTTGATATTTGGAGGGGGGTGAAAAAAATGGTTAATTTGGCCAGAGAGGGCAGAAGCAATGGGTTTAAGTTGCAAAGAAGCAAATTTAAAGTCGACAGATGTCAGGAAGAACTTCCCAACAGCTAGAGCTTTCCTGAGGTGAATTGAGTTTTCTCAAGAGGTCATAGGATGGGGTGGCTATGTGGTGCAGTGAATAGAGCACAGGTCCCAGAGTCAGGAGGACCTGAATTCAAATCTGACCTAAGACACTTAATACTTAGTAGCTGTGTGACCTTGGGCAAGTCACTTAAGCCCAATTGCCCTACCTTTCGCCTTCAAAAAAAAAATCTAAAAAAAAAGTTCATAGGATTCCAGGATCACAGCTCTAGAATTAGAAGGGCCCTCAAGGGTAGTAGGATCTCCATCCTTTGAGATCTTCAAGCAGAACCTGAATGCCCACTTGTTCAGTATATTGCAAAGATGATTCATTTGGGGTATGGATTAGATTAGGTGACTGCTGAGGTCCCTTCCACTTTTCAAATTCTGTGATTTTAAAAGATCCAGTCAGTAGCACATGAGCTCTCTCAGGTCCAACCAAGTCAGAAAGGCTTTGTGTATAGGACCAATAATGAATGTTTGTTTGTCATCCCAGGTCAGATAATTTTGGAGAGATTTATTTATGGGTATAAAACATGATGATGAAGTTTTAAGTCACAGTAAACCTTGAAGACAATCTATTAAAGCATAAAAGAGGTTGAGATCTATATCAACGGAAGGAGTACTCACGTGAACAAAGCCACAGTACTGAAGTATAATTGTGATGTTTAGGACTTGAACCATTAATAGAAAAACACTACAGAAGAGCACCTTTTGTCAAAGGGATAACAGGGACATCTATCAAGAACAGTAAGAAGTAAGAAGGAATTCAGACATAGAGATATTATTGTTAGATAATTATTTTTAAACATTCAGAGTACTGAAAATATGATTCTTAAAAAATACGGTAACCAAAAAACAAATAAACGAACTAGAATTTTACTTCAATGCAAAAGTTTTGATTTTTCTGTTTACTAATCATGTAACTTCTGGCAAATCACAACCCCTTTGAGCTTCAGTTCCTTATCTCCAAGTAGCATACTCTATTTTGAAAATCTTTACCATTTATTATTAAAACACCTGGACCAAATTAGCATAACTTGCTATTTTAAATGGTGGTTTTGTTTGTTCCCTGCTATGCCTGAGAGACTATGACATGGCCTTGCCTCCCCCTACCCCATGATCCATATATATATTTTGAGACAATAAAGTTGGAATTTTCTCCTGGATTCCTGATTTTCTTAAGGAAGTGAAGTCCTAATGTGATGATACTCCAAGGTACATAATTTATTTAAATTACATGTAAATTGACCCAACAACTTCCAGAAAAGTAGAACAGTAGATAGTTGCTTTTCAACAAAACTCCAACTCTTATTTAACTTTAGGCAATTAGATAGTTCAATAGATAGAGAATAGGTCTTGGAGTCAGGAAGACCTGAATTCAAATCTGGAAGGCCAAATTACCTAACCTCTGTCTACCATTGTTGTGAGGATCAAATGAGATGATATTTACTGTACCTGGCATGGTACCTGGCACACAGTGGCCCTTAATTAATCTTCTCTTACTTCTTATCATTTCTAAACAACAAGAAATATATTTAGGAATATAAAACAAATTATGTCAAGAAGAAAAGGAACAGGGGCGGCTAGGTGGCGCAGTGAATAGAGCACCGGCCCTGGAGTCAGGAGTACCTGAGTTCAAATCCGGCCTCAGACACTTAACACGAAAAACTAGCCGTGTGACCTTGGGCAAGTCGCTTAACCCCAACCTGCCCTCCAAAAAAGCAAAAAAAAAAAAAAAAAAAAAAGAAAAGGAACACCTGTACCCAATATAAGGCCTTCTAAAAAGGGGCATCACATCTGAGATGATCTCTCAACTGGCACTCATAAATTGGATGCCTGGAGAGTGGCTCTACTACTGTCAGAATTCAAGGGTATACTTATACTCTGTGGCATCACCCTCCTAAAACTAAAGTTCATGATCCCCCATCCATGTGCTTCACAATAACAATTTAGCCACTGAACAAAAATAGCTCTCAGCAAAGGCATGTACAAAGATGGTGTAGTCAAAACCACAGCTATACAACATCTTCATAGAAATCTGGGGTGCCTTCTCTCAAAATATATACAGGGTCCATGTTAATAAAAAGTTTAAATAGAGCACAATGGTAGTGAGACACATATATAGGATACACATGTGGCAAAGATAACTCAGTTACTGGTAATGCAGGACCTGGAAGTCCTTTCTCTCTCAATAGGGTTCTCACACAATTCCCCTTGTATATAGCATCTCTGCTGAGTGGTTATCAAGCTGGACTATCAGGGTCAGCTTCTCTCCATAGTCCAACTCTCTTCTCTGTTGCCAAGAGTCATTGTTCTTGAGCTGATTCCTCCCTTAGGTGACTTCCTCTGTTTCTATGTCTTCTAGGAGTATATCTCTTCTTGTTAAATGCAATGTTTCTTGCGAGTTGAATAGGCATGTGTCTTTCAGTGCTATGTGGCCAACAGGGGAGAGGAGAAGGGAAAAGAGAAGTTCTCTCCTCTCTCCTTGAATGCATATCCTCCATAAGCAACTTACAATGTCTCCATCTCTTAAATTCTCAAGGTTGTCCCCAAGCCTGAACGCATTCACCTTGCTGACTTTGATGTTCAGTGACAGAACAGAAATCATAGAGTAGAAAAAGCAGCCAGGAATTCAGGAAGAAGCTCGAGTAATTGAATCCATGTTCCATACGGGAACAGGCTCTGGACTGGGGAAAGGAACACATATCCCATTCCTCCACCTCCCTCATGAGAAGTCTAGAGATAGAATGCACTACTTAACCTCATAGGAGAGTTGAAGCATGATAATGAGACAAGCTATCTCTTCTTTTTACTGATAATGCTCTTTTCCCTGCTGCTACTAACACAAGGCAAAGGGGGAACCAAAGGAAATGTAAGGTTTGCCACGTCATAGCAAAAGATCAAATCTTTTTAGGCCACAGTAGTAGTATGTTGGAGTCAGCTCATATAACTTTCAAGAGTCAGTTGATAATTGCTCATACTGCTCATACTGAGGTATGAGCATTTATATCTCAGAAACACTATGAACATTACAAATCAAGGTTGATTTATTGTTTTGTTCACTGTCACCATCATTTAAAATAATGGAGAAAATGTGAATAATGTAGATTAAAATAAAACTGTTTCAAGCCCACTTTTTTGAAGGAAGGAGGGGAGCTAGTTGTTAAATATTAAGAACCACATCTGGAACACTGAAAGTTTGGAAGAGGACAGAGAATTCACTTCCAAAATAACTAAATTCTGAGTCACACATGTGGTCATCTAGATGTAGAAAGGGAATGTCTGGGCATACTCTTTACAAGTCATATTACACAAGTAATTACAGAGGGCTATATGAAGGACCACTTCTTCTAACCACACCCAGACCAGCTGTGCAATTGACTTTGACAAGCCTATGTGTTCAAGCTTTGGCTTGACTCTATTGTGGTTTTTATTCTGTCCCCTTGTGACAGGGACCTAGTCTTTTTCCTCACCTCAGCTCCTTAAAGGAGAGAACAAGAGCACTGAATTCTCCTAGTTTGGCTGTGGAGAAATCAGGAAAATAGGAGAAGTGTATCAATACAAAGCTATCTGGGGCAAAAGTCTTCCACTAGGAAAGGGGAAGGCACAAACCTAGCTGTGGCAGTCTCCAGATGGAGTCTCTGTGAAAAAGGAATACAGGGAAATTTGCTGTCCATGTGATCCTAATTTATCAAAGGAAAGCACTGATGACTTCCAGAACCAGTGGTCACAGTAGACGAAAAGCAGTGTGGGGGAATCGGATAAACAGTGATGGGTCTGATACCTGGAAAAGAAGAAAAAAGGTAGAAGGCAAGAATGCTAGAAGACAAGGAAGGGTAGATGCCATTCTCCCAAGAATATAAAACAAGAGTGAGACTCATGAAGAAAAAAGGAAAAATGAACTGGCAATCTAAAAAAGACACCATATAATGAATAAATATAATGTCCTAAAGGATAAAGATCTGAAAACCCCCAGTGGGAGGGGAAAAAAACAAGACAATAAAGTCTCAGGAAGGAGCATTTTAAAAAAATTTTTAGAAGCCCTCAAGGGCCAACTGTTAAATGTCACACACAGCACAGAAATAACATGGAGCTCACATATAAGAAAATCTAAACAATAAACACATTGTTCTAGTTTCTTCCACAGATACTATAATTTCTTATTAGGTTCTTTAAACTATTCCTTCAATTTGAGAGCATCTGTTATTATGCTTGAATAAACAAATGAATGGAAACATCATCTATCTTTCTCCTGAAATAGAATCCCAATGGAATAGTAGGAGCACAATGGAGACATAATGAAGAAATAAAATATGGTAGGACTTGGGGATAATCCTTCAGACTGTAGGGGTTTGTTTATTTTATTTTTTAAAAACAAGGAGAATTTGCCCCCTTTTAGGGAAAAAGGGGTGCTGCCAAGAGTAGAATTTCAACAAATGCTCAGAAATGGGAAAGAGCCAACTTTCACATTTATTTCTTGCTCAGATTGTTAAATACAGAGTGTTCTTAAATCAACAATTACTACCCAGAACTATCTTTCAAATTTTATTCATATTTAGTGAGTATTATAATCCTTCTGCCACTATTTTTCTTATTTTATGACATGAGCTTTTTTCATATGTATTTTCTAAATTCTGTAGATGGCTGTACAGCTCAACAGAAAATACCAACACTTTAGAATCAGAGAACATAGGTTTGGATGCTGGCTTTATTACATACTTCTGTGTTACCTTAGGCAAATCACTTAAGACCTCTGAGAATGCTTTCTTAGTTGAAAAAAAAAGTAGAGGCAGCTAGGTGGCACAATGAATAGAGCACCAGCCCTGGAGTCAGGAGGACCTGAGTTCAACTCTGGCCTCAGACACTTCACCTACTAACTAGCTGTGTGGCCTTAAGCAAGTCACTTTAACCCCAATTGCCTGGCCTTCCCCCTCCAAAAAAATGCTTATGCCTTAAAATTTGTATAATTTTATGATGTTACATAATTGGTTTAGTTGAAAGTAAGGAACTTCTAGCATGGGCTTCTAAGCCACATGTGGCCTTTTAGGTCCTTGGGTGTGGCCTTTTGACTGAGTCCAAGTTTTACAGAACAAACCCTTTTATTAAAGGGATTTGTTCCATGAAATTTGGATTCAGTCCAAGGACCACCCTTAAGGTCCTAGGGCGCCACATGTGACCTTAAGCCTTCAAATTCCCCACCCATAGTTTAGTCTAAAGGTGACAGATTTGCGCTATGGAAATAGCAGGTGAGCCACTTGGCCCCTGCCTGAGAGTTTAGCATATCCAGTTTTTGGAGTCAGCACAACCCCTAGAGAAGAAGAAATAAGGACCCATTTATCTGGCTACTGACTTCCAAAGAGTCACTCCTTTTAAGAAATAATTCTGTGGGGGTAATTAAGTGGCACAGTAGATAGAGCCCTGACCCTGGAGTCCAGAGGCCCTAAGTCCAAATCTGGTCTCAGACTTTGTGACCCTAGGTAAGGCACTTGACCTCGATTGGCTCCAATAAAAAGAAGCAATAGTGGTGTGAGTAAGCTCCCTGGTTGAAGAGCCTGCATATTTTTCGTCTTTGTATCTTCTCATGCCTAGCATAACTCCTTGGACTTAATAAATAACTATTTCTTTCTTTTTTTTTTAGTTTAAAATAAGTGGTTCTTTAACTTTTTCAAAAATATGTGACAAAAAGCGTTCTTTGCCTCAAGTACAAGTTTTGAATCTAGCAAATTGAAATTATTTTAAATGATTAAAAAAAAATAAATGTATTTTATTTTTTGAGCTTCACTATTTTTCTTTATTAATTAATTAATTTCCAGTTTTTAATACTCATTTCCAGAAGATTTTGAGTTCCAAATTTTCTCCCCATCTCTCCCCTCCCTCATATCCCAATAAGGCAAGCATTCTGATTATCCCTTCCCCCAGTCTATCCCACCCCACACTTATTCTATTTTCTCCTTTGACCCTGTCCCTTTTCAAAAGTATTTGCTTCTGAGTACCCCCTCCCCTAATTTGCCCATCCTTCTGTCATTCCCCTCCCTTTTATCCCCTTCCCCTTTACTTTCTTTTTTTCAGATTTATTTATTTACTTTTAGTTTACAATATTCAGTTCCACAAACTTTTGAGTTCCAAATTTTCTTTACCTCCCTCTCCTCCCCTCCCCTCTCCCCTCTCCTCCCCCCCATTGCAGAATGCAATACCAATAGGTTCTACAAATGCCTTCACATTAAACATTAGTCAACTTGTAAAGAAGGATTATAACCAATGGAATTAACAAGGTGAAAGAAGGAACAAAATGAAACAAAAAAGAGTGAGAGCAAGTAGTTTGCTTCAATCTACATTCAGGCTTCATAAATCTTTCTCTGGATGTGGATAGCCTTTTCCATCATGAGTCCTTTGGAGTTGTCTTATAACCTTGCATTGCTGAGATGAGTCCAGTCTATCAAAGTTGACTGTAGGGCAATATACTGTATCAGCAAGCACCCTAGAATACCCAGGGTGGTTGCTAACACAGGTTCTTAGATCTGCTTTTCTAAAGGAAAGCAACTCAAAATGGGTAAACAGCCTTACTTTAATCAAACATATATCATTTACCTAGTTCAGGGGGAAAAGTCAGCACCCTGAACTTCAGAGAATACAAACAGAAGTTACAAGAAGACAAAGAAACAGATCAGCAGACAGGCTTCCAACCGTCTGACCATCACATCCATACTTAGCCAGTTACCAGAGAGGGAAGCACCAACATCTGGGTTTTCAAAGCTGGGGGGCTCAACAGCTTCCCAGAGTCCTGTCTGACCAAATCACACAAGTCTTCTCAAAGTGAGCCCCAAAGCAAAATCTCACATCAGGATATATATAGCCTTCTCCTGGATCAGAGAATGTAACAGCCCTCTTGACCCACTGCCCAATCACAAAGTAATAAGGTGTGGGTATTCCTGAAGAACAAGCACCATGTGACATGCCACAGGCTCCATGTGACCACATTCAGTGTATTAGGTGGCAGAGTATACTTTCACATCAGGGAAGGTTCTCAGAGTCCATTAAGCCTATCAAAGGGCCTAGAGGCAGGGAAGATGTTCAGATTCCCATAACAGATACCCAATTGAGTGTGTATGTCATTCCCTCCTTAAGACAAATCCAATGAGAGCAAGGTTCACTCATTCCCTCTCACCTCCCCCTTCTTTCTCTCCATTATGAAAACTTTTTGTTGCCTCTTTTATGTGAGATAATTTACCCCATTCTATCTCTCTCTTTCTCCTTCTCCTTATATATTTCTCTCTCAACCCTTAATTTTGTTTTTTTTTATATCATTCCTTCATATTAACTCATGCTGTGGCCTCTATCTAACTACGTATGCAATAGACATACATATATATACATGTATCCATGTGTGTACATATCTATCTCCATCTATATCTATATACATTTCCTTCAACTACCCTATATATGAGAAAGGTCTTATGACTTACAAATATCATCTTTCCCATGTAGAAATGTAAACAGTTCAACTTTAATAAGTCCCTTGTGATTTCTCTTTCTTGTTTATCTTTTGATGCTTCTCTGGATTCTTGTATTTGAAAGTCAAATTTTCTGGGTTTCTTCATCAAAAATGTTTGGATGACCTCCATCTCATTTAATATTCATTTCCTCCCCTGAAGCACCACACCCAGTTCTGCTTAGTAGGTGATTCTTGGTTTTAATCCTAGCTCCTTTGACATCCAGAGTATTATATTCCAAGCCCTTCTATCCCTGAATGTAGAAGCTGCTAGAACTCATGTTATCTTGATTGTGCTTCCACAGTGCTCAAATTGTTTTGCTCTTCTTAAATACACACACACAAACATTAGCTTCCTGTCTCAGCCAACCCCTTCCTGTTATGTCAGCAACAGGAGACAATGTTCCCACCTTCTATTTCTTTCACAGAGGTACTTAGTCCTTAGGTACTAAAGGCTAAGTACCTGCTTACTTGACATAACAAAAAGGGGGTCTTCAAATTTAAATTAATTGCCATTACATTCCCTTTCTTATCTGCCATCTTGGCTCTGCCCTGACAACTATTTCTTTGACTGAATTGACTCTCTCACATATCTGCCCCACCTGTGAGATTCTTTAGCATTTGATTTTGGTCCTATTCCTGACCGCCCACTCAGAAGCTTCAACCTAGCTATGACCTTCATGTCATTTCTGTTTCTATCTGATCATTTTTGACTATGCTTGTGGTTCTGTCATAGTCACCCCCTGGCACCCTAAGAAAAACAGTTAAGGGCCACAGAACTCAAATAGGTTCCCACCCCTTTCTTATATAGCTACTGCTCTGGCTAGATATTAATCACTTTCTATCATTTATCATTGTGATAAAGATATTGACACCAGAGATTCATATAGGTCAGATACCAACTCAGCCCATTGTCAGCCTTGTCACTTGCTTATCCTGCTCTAACCTTGTATCACAGTTTTAGCAGCTGTTCATTAGGAACATGCACTGTATGAGCAAAGTCCCAGGATGGGGTCTTTGTCTTGTTATCTCCTCTGTGCTGAAATCCTTCTGATGTTAACCTGGTCCTATATTCTACTTCTTTTTTGCCATTCTTTAAAGAGACTTAAGGAAACTTGGACCCCAAAACAAAGACCCAACAGCTGGCTCCCTGTTATTTGCTGCCATATCTATCAATGCTGACTAATTGACTGTATTTCTTCCTGGGACTACACTATCTAGATACTGTGTTCTATACATCTATTGGGACATGACTTTTTTCTTCCATAAGTCTTTCCTTATTACATATCTACTTGCTTGGACCTCTGTCTGTGACTGAGCCACAGAATCCCCTAACAACATAACTTCATCTGAATGCCCACTACTAGACTCCATGGATGTTGACCTCCTGACTGCCTGGCTCTCTCCTGGTCATTACTGCCAAACTACACTGACATAATAGCTTCCTATACAGACTTCCTATTAGGTCCATGGCTGAAATTTTCCTGGCTCAACTGTCCTGCTATGGACTAGCCTATCACTACCCAAATTCAGGAAATGTTAGTAACAGTAATCTTATGAATAATCTACTCACTTGTACTTTCTATACAGAAATATATCATAAAATAGTCCAAATAAACTTAACTTTTTATCAAGAAATTTATTATAATCAAGGTTAAAACAACATAGCCTTCTTAAGTATTAATAGTGTATTCTTAACCCAAAATTTCTAACAACTTTTTGTAAATGAGGAGCCAATACAAACATTTCCTACTGATATAACTAGGGAAAGTCACTAATTCTCTTCTAGCATCAATTTCTTCATTTATAAAAATTAGAATAATAAATAATATTTTCCACACATCACACAGGATTTTTGTGAATGAAGCACATTTGCATATTGTAGGGGCTATTTATGTGAAAGCTGTTGTTAATGTTATTAAACTATTTCTGACATCTCTTGTTAACTAATGCATTCAGGCCCAGTTTTTATCAAGTAAGAAGTTGGTGGAAGTTTATCCTCAGTTGTCCTTCAAGAAGTAGATATGAATTCTTGAGATAGCCATTCTCAATATTAAGGCTTCTAATAGATCTTCAGATAAGATGAAGTTCTTTTTCACTAAGGCTCTTTCAGCTTCAACTACTTCAAGAACTTCTTCTAGATCTTCCCTAAAATATAAGTACACTTTCTTTGTTCCTCTACAATCCATTACAATTACCTTTCTCAGAACCCCTCCTAAAACATCTTTATTGACAGTATCTGTGTATTTTAGAAGAGGAAAAAAAAGAGAGGACGACAATATAGAGTTTGTGAAATCTGTGCCTATATAGATATAACCTAATTTTTCAGTGTTAATTTTATATTTCCTTTAAGTATCTTTTCTTATTCAAATTTCATTCCAAATATGAAATGATGAAAACATCATTGCAGAAAAATGCATAGTTTTTGTAATAACTGCAGACTAAATGTGTTATTGCTTGGACAGCTGTGATCAGATTTCTAATATCTGAGGTTTGCTTTTTACCATGAATCCAGTATAATATTAAATTGGACACAATAGATAGGCTACCAATCATGCTTATGAAAATTGTAGATAATGCAAGGAGCTTCTCTAATGTTAATGGAATAGGAAGATTTTCCCTGCCCATTAATAGGCCTATGTGACCTGTTCTGAGTTTTGGCCCAGATCACAATTTTGATACAGCCTGAATCACATGGAACCCATTGTGGGAGGAACTTGCCCCACTGGAATAGCTGAAATAGAGCAGGAGAGTGAGAACAGAGAGTTAGAGTGAGGCAGAGCAGAGGAAATAACTTGTCTAGGGGAACTTGTTTGTGGGGAGGCCTGACAGGATAAATGCATAAGATGTTGGCCCTCCCTGGATTGATGATGAATACCTCACTAAATCTTACCTCCTGGTATCCTAGTAATGATGTTCCAAATAAATATTCTGGTTTTGTCTTTGAGGAAGAGAGTTCTTTATATTTTGTGAAACTACCCTGGAAATGCACATACATATTGATAGCAGCTGCTATGGGTATTGCACTGGCATCAAAACCAAAAGCACAAGTATGGAACTAAGTAATTTCATTTTATTCTCATTGCTGGCTAACTCCTTACACAATTCAAACATTTCTCTTCAGTTTCCAAGCCTTATTCTATATTAAGCTAGGTTAATTAAAACAGTCCCTTATCTGTCTAGAAGCATTGTAAAATACCTCTCATTAATTGTCACAGTGTCTTGTCACAAAGTTTTACAAAGTGTCTTTAAAACCACCAGCTACTTTGGAAAAGAGCTATCCTGTTGTGGATAAAAATGAAGTGTTTCAAGAAAACAGAAACCGAGTGACATAACTTTCAACATCATAAAATTGTACTATAGCAATCCAATTTTTAAAAGGTACATTTATTGTCAAAGTTGGTAACAATGAATATCTAGCTGATTAGATTGAGCTTTTTGATGCCGAAATTGCTGAATAATGGACATATCAAATTTTACCTTAGTATTTTTTTTAAATAAAATTGTCTCTTCTCAACCATTGATTTTATATTTCAAAAAGTTATCTGTTGAGTTATATCCAATGGTTTGTGACCCCATTTGGGATTTTCTTAGCAAAGATACTGAAATGGTTTTCCATTTCTTTCTCCAGTTAATTTTACAGAGGTGAAAATTGAGACAAAAAAGGTTAAGCAACACAGCCAGTATGTGTTAGAGGCTGGACTTGAACTCAGAAAGATGAATCTTCTAGATTCCAAGCTCTATCCACTGCACCTCCTAGCTGTCTCTCAGAGAAGTACAGATAGAATCTCTGAATTCAAATGGTCCTCAGAGCGCATATAGGCAAGTATGTTCTCTACAACATTCTTGATAAGCAGTCCACCTGTGTCCACTGGGGTACCAGTAATGAAGACATTCACAACTTAAAAAGCCTGTGGAGAGGCAACATGTTACTGTGGATGCAGCACTGAACTCAGAACCAGAAAAACCTGGGTTCAAATCAAGCCTCCCATTCTTGATGGTCCTATATGAACAAAGCCAAGTGATTTAACCTCCTGAGCCTCAGTTTCCTAATCTGTAAAATAGAAATTATAACTGTAGTAACTATTTTGTGTGGTTGTTGTAAAGCTTGAATGAAATGCCACAAAACCTTACAGCACTGTATAAATAAATATCTTCACCAAAAATGGTCCATTCGACTTTTGAGTGACACTACTAGGAAATTTTTTTTCCTTTGAGTTATCTGAAGTCTACTTCTGCAACTTCTGTCTATTCACTCAAGCTCTTTGCTCTGGGACTCAGAAGAACAAGACTGATTGTTAGGAGCCAAGATGGAGGCATAGAAGCAGCAAGGTTTTGCAGCTCACACATAGCCACCTCAAATACCCATAAAATATGACTCTAAACAAATTTTAGGGCTCCAAAGCTCACACAAAAATACAGAAAAACACATCTCCCGCTGAAGGCAGCTTGGCACAAAGGTACAGCATGCTGGGAGACAAAACCAGCCCAACCTGAAACTGCAGCCTGGCCCCAGGGGCACCAAGGACAAGCTGCAGCTAGAGCCTTTAGGAGAGTGGCTCAGCGGCAGCTGTGGCAGTTTCCAGAATTAGCAAGCCATAAGAAACAAAAACTAAATGAAAGTTCAGTGGAACTCAACTTAATTGGGGGAAGAAAAGCAGTCTGGCTGAACTGCCTCCAGTGCAAAGAAGCAGCAGAAGCAGTGGCCCTGCAGCCACCTCCACATGGATGCTTAGGAGCTCCTGGCTTGCGGACTGCAGGGAGGGCCAAGCAATTGTTCAGACGCTAAGTGCTCTTGTGTTGAGTGGCTTGGATCTGTATCCTGTTCTTGGGTAGTGATCCTGGTGTGCAATATCTGTGAGTCAAAGCTGATGGGGGTTGCAGCAGCCTCCTAATAGCTCCAGCAGCTGTGAAAACTCCAGAAATTTGGGACAGAGCTTTCCCCTCTGGAAGTAGAGTTCCACAGAGCTAAAAAATCAAGAAATTCACTGGCAACACTAGCAGGCAAAGGAAGCAAAGTAAGAACAGCAACCAAACTCTAGAATCCTTTTGGGGGGATAAAAAGAATGAAAGCATGGAACAGAAGAAAGACAACACAGTCAGAACGTCCACACCAAAAGCTCCCAAGAAACATGAAGACTGCTTACAAGCCATAGAGCAGCTTAAAAAGGATTTTGAAAACCAAATAAGAGAAGTGGAGGAAAAAATGGGAAGAGAAATGAGAATGATGCAAGAAAGTTATGAAAAGAGAGTTGACAACTTGATTGAAGAAAATAACACCTTAAAAAATAGATTAACTCAGATGGCAAAAGAGGTCCAAAAAGCCAATGAGGAGAAGAATGCCTTAAAAAGTCAAATTTGCCAGATGGAAAAAGAATCTCAAAAGCTCACTGAGGAGAATAATTCCTTCAGAATTTGGAGCAAATGACTTTAGGAGAAATCAAGATAATATTAAACAGATCCAAACAAATGAAAAAATAGAAGGCAATGTGAAATATCTCCTTGAAAAAAAACCCCTGACCTGGAAAATAGATCCAGGAGAGACCATTTAAAAAGTACTGGACTACCTGAAAACCATGATAAAAAAAACTTAGAAAGCAACCTTCAAGAAATTTTCAAGGAAAATGCCCTGATATTTTAGAACCAGAGGGCAAAATAGAATTTGAAAGAATTCACCAATCACATCTTGAAAAGGATACCAAAAAGAAAACTCCTAGGAATGTTATACCAAGTTCTGGAGTTCCCAGATCAAGGACAATATATTACAGTCTGCCAAGAGGAAGCAATTTGAATACTGCAGAAACACAATTAGGATAACCCAGGATCTGGCAGCTTCTACCTTGAGGTCTAAGGACCTGGAGTATGCTGTTCTGGAGATCAAGGGAGCTAGAATTAAAACCAAGAATCACCTACACAGCAAAATTGAGTATAATGTTCCAGGGGAAAATAATGTCATTCAGTGAGGTGGAGGACTTTCAAACATTCTTGCTGAAAAAAACCAGAACTGAAAAGAAAAGTTGGCACTCAAATACAAGAGGCATGAGAAGGTAAACATGGAAAAGAAATCGTATGAAACTTATCAAAGTTAGACTATTTACATGCCAACATGGAAAAACGATAATTGTAACTTATGAAACTTTTCTCAGTATAAGGATAGTTGAAGGGAATACAAATGTATATATACATATACATATACATATGTCTATGTAGGAGGGTTTATATGAGTATGAACACATATCTGAGTGTGTGTGTGTGTGTGTGTGTGTGTGTACATAGAGAGCATAAGAATAGGAAGGGACAATACTCTAAAAGGTGAAATTCTGAGGTGGGAGAGGATTAGAATGAGAGGATACATGGAGAAACAGAATGGGGTTAATCATCTCATATAGAAGAAGCAAGGGATAATTGTTACAATGGAGGGAAAGAACAGAAAGGCAAAAAGGAAAGGGTCAACCTTACTCCCATTGAATTTGGCTTAGGGAGGGAATGACATAAACTCTAAACTGGGTATCTTGCCACACAGAAGGGTAGGGAGGATGGGGATGAGAGGTCAGATGACAAAGGGGAGGGCAGGGAGTGGGGGAAGGTTGCTGGAAGTACGCACTTCTGTAAATGGATAGGGACAGGGTAGAGAATAAAACAAGGTGGGGGCAGGATAGGAAGGAGGGACTGTATCACCATGCACAGGCAGATTCCCAAAAGAATGCTACTGTGAAAGACTTTTAAGATTTGGATTACACAGTAATAGTGAATACTCTGTTTATTCCATTACAAATCAAGGCAAACATTTACAATATAATATTCACAACATACATCTTATCACAGAAAGTCACAATATGATGTACATAACAGCTTAACATTAGAATGGCCACACAGTTTTCACTACAATGGCCACAATATTTAGAACAAGGAACAAAATAATAATCATCTGGTTTCCCTAAGGGGGAAACCCTTCTCACTTAATCATTCATTCAACCATTTCACAATATATCAGTCTTCCACTCATGGGGCAACCATTAACTTAATCAGTCACCGATCTTGATTCCTGTTTATTAACTATCATTAATCACTAGCACAGTCATTAGAAAACCACACAAACCCTCTACCCCTTGGTATCCAGCAAACCTCAGTTTCATCCAAGGGGAGGCCTTTTCTTCATCTTGACTCTGGGTGGTCTCTCTGATTCCCTGGATCCCCTTCCATGGTTCCAGCTCCCTCCTGAACCCACCACTCACCTGGATTCAGAAGCAGACAGCTGCCAGGTTCTTGTCCAGTCCTCAGAGATAGACAGCTCCCAGGTCCTCCTCCAGTCCTCAAGGCAGTCCCTGGCACACACTGAACTTCACAGGGTCCAGCACATCTCAAACTCTTTACTACGTCTCTTGCCTGGAACTCAAGGAGCAGCCAGGCCATAAACAAAGTCTTATCCTGGTCATGCTTCTTCAGTCTTCCAGCAGTTCAGCTGGCCCTAGGACCCAGAAAGAATATTGGCCTTCTGGGTGGCCTTCACCAGATTCTGGTCTCAGGAAAACTATGTCTCAATTCCTAGTCAGTTTCCAGATGCTGGGAGAGAAACTCTCTCTCTCTGTCTCTGTCTCTGTCTCTCTGTCTCTGTCTCTCTCTAACTCCAACTCACTTCTTCAGCTCCCAGATGCTGAGACAATCCTGCTTCCTCCAACAGGAAAATTCCAATTCTGTCTCTCTGTCTCTGGAATTCTCCTTCACATATACACACAGGCCTCCTGTCTCAGCCAATACCCTTTGTACTCAAAAGGGGAGTTCACACCTTCTCAACTGTGGACAGGGTTCACACCTTCTATACTTAGCCTTAAGTTACTAAGTGCTAAGTATCTGCTAAACTGATTGCTGTTACAGGGATATATAATCACTCTCTCACAATATGTCCACTGTGGAGATGTTGTGCTTAATTACACATGTACAACCTGTATTGAATTGCTTGTCCTTTCAGTGGGGGTGGGTGATAAGGGAGGAAGGGAAAGAATGTAGAATTTAAAGTTCTATAATCAAATGTTAAAAATATATATGTGTGTGTGTATGTATGTATGCATGTATATTATTATTATTAACTACATGCAATTGGCAATTAAGATATACAGGCACTGGGGTAGGGAGACCCATTCTGCCGTAAAGGAAAGTCAAAGGGGTGAGGGGGAGGACATAGGAGAGAGCAGATTGGGGGGAGCTATACAGTGGGATCACTGTTTTGGGGTGGGGTAGGGAAAAGATAGGGAGAAAATCTGTAACTCAAAATCTCATGGAAATGAGTGATATAAACAAGAAAATGAATTAATTAATTTAAAAAGAAATAAGACTGATTGTTAAATAAATGTGTACGGGTATACCGCAGGGACCCCTTGAACCTTCTACTGCCTCCTGAACAAGATGTGAAGTGCCCTGAACTAGACAAGCTTCTAGAAAAGTGTGAACTCTCCCTTGTTCTAAATACTTCTTGGTCCCATTGTTCAGCGTTTTTTAATGACTTTGAAAGGAAAGTGTGGCAACCTTAATGAAAATAATTGACTTAATGCCACCTGAATGAAGTTCACACATTTGAGTTCATTCTTTAAAAGGAGACAGAAAATAATTGATTAGAAGCAGAAATATTTAGAGAAAAGAAAGTAGAAGAGAAACAAAAGCAAGAGACGTAGACCCATCCACTAGATACAGAGGGGAAGAATGAAGCCATCATGCCTCATGTGGAGAGACCTATGTATCCATGTGGTCCCTCAGGAGAAAAGGAGTAGAAGTTTTAAGGAACAACCTGAAAGTATCAAAGCTTTAAGGAACAACCTGAAAGTATACTTCACTAGTCTGTGAGTCATATGGACTATGGGGGTCACACCTATAGGTGTGACTACTAAATGATAAGAAATAGAACAAAGTGATTTTTTTTGTGTGTTTTCTGTTGGCTAAAATAAAACCTTTCTTATAGTCAATGTCTTGTTAGTTTTACTGTTTGCATTAGACACTTTTCATTCTTGATGGGGAATTAAACAGGATCCAAATCCAAATTCTATAATTCCCAGAGGAAATCCTGAGAGGTCCATAAGCCACAGAAAAAAATTGAGAAGTATTTAATATGAAATCCAATCAATGGTGAGTCCAGAGCTGCAGTCCTAAGCTACAGGTTAAAAATAGTATGTGTTTTAAAATGGATTTTGAATCCTTAACCTCAGTTCAATCATTCTGCAATTATCCTTCTGTTCGTCAATACCCTTTCCTAAAAGGTCTTACAAAGGACTGAACATTGTATTCCAGATCTGGTCTGAGCAGAACACAACTGTGGAACTGCAATTTCCCCTTTTTCTGAGCAATATATTTATATTAATACAGCCTAAGGTACCCTCATTGCTTTTGGCTCCCACTGTCAGCTTACATTGAGATTGTAATTTATTAAAACCCCTAACTCTTTCCCACAAGAAAAAGTTTTGTTTAAAATAAGGAAAATATTGATTTTGTTTAGTTGATTAGCTGTGACCCCATTTGGAGTTTTCTTGGCAAAGATGCTTGAGCAGTTAGTCATTTCCTTCTCCAGTTCATTTTACAGATGTGGAAACTGAGGCAAATAGGGTTACGTGACTTGTTTAGGATCACACAGCTAGTAAATATCTGAGACCAGATTTGAACTCATGAAGATGAGTTTTCCTGACTCCAGGCTTGGCACTCTAACCACTGCACCATCTTGCTACTTCATATACCTTCAGAAGTTACCCCAAAGTGGAACTAGTAACCTAGAAGGGGAGCAAGTTCCTCCTCACTGCAGATCTTTAAGCAAAGGCTACTTATCAGGTTTGTGGTGGAGGGAATTAGTTTTCAAATACGGAATGGGCACTGAGATCTCTTCCAACTGTGTATGTAGTGATTCTATAAATCTTGGTGATGTCAACAACAATAAACATTTATTATATACCTACTGTAAGCCAGATAATATGCTGGAGTGGTGGATGGGAAGGGATAATGACAAATGTAAAATTGTCCTTGCCTGCAAGAAACTTAAATTCTACCAAGGAAAACATATACAACCTACACATAACATACATACAACATATACACAAATTCTGTCAGTAAAACATATACAAAAGCATATGCAACAATGTGTATATAAGTAAATACAAAAAGTAAATATAGTAATTTTTGCAGCTGAGGGTGTCATGAAAGGCCTGTTGTAGGAGACAGCATTGAGCTCACCTTTGAAGTGAGTTAGGGTTTGCAAGATGCAGAGGAGAAGAAGGAAATGCATTATAGGCAGGGGTAAAATTATGGAAACAGGAAATGGAATGCTGTAGTATATGCAAGGAACAGAGAGAAGACTAGTTTTCTTAGGACACCGAGTACATGATGGGAATTAATGTAGGGTAAGCCTTCAAAAGGTAATCTAGAGTCAGATCGCCAAAAGTGCTTAATACCAAACAGAAAAATTTATATTTTATACTACCATCAATAGGGATTCACTGAAGCTTTTTCAGTGAGGAAATGACGTGGTCAGACCTAAACTTTAAAAACACCACTTTGGGAAATAGAGCCAAGATGGTAGAGTAAAGGCAGGGACTCCCCTGAGCTCTCCCCCAAACCTGTACAAATAACTTTAAAAATAACTTAACAAATTCTACAGCAGTAGAACCCACAAAAAAGATGGAGTGAAACAAATTCCCAGCCCAAGAAAAGTTGGAAGGGCATCAGGAAAGATGTGTTGCATCAGGGTAAGAATGGAGTAAATGGAGTACAGTTCAGCACAGGCTGCTTCAACATACCCTTGGCCTCAGCAGACCAGGAGCAGACTGTGAGAGGAACTGAATTAGCATTGGGAGCAGCAGCAGCAGTGGCAGTAGCTTCTTTCAGAGCTCTCAGCCCACACACAATACGGGGGTGGAATAACTGGTCAGAAGGAGATTACAGGGGTCTTTTTCCTAGCATTGAGGTAGGATTCTGTTGCTTTGATCATACTTGATTCTGAGTGGCAATCCTGGGTGGTTGTTACAGGGTGAGGGGGAGCACTAGCATAGCAGAGCTTGCAGCCACAGCAAAGCAGGAGCTGTTCTTATAATTTCAGGGCAGAAAAGAGTGCTTGTGGTTGTTTAGAGACTAGAGCACAGGCCAGGAGAGTAGTAAACTCCTCTCCTTAAATCATACTACCTTGGAAGAACTCTGAAAACAGCTGTACAAAACCCCTGAAACTTGAGAGAGTGCACCCTCAAACCTGGAAGCAAAATCCTACCTTAACAAAGAGTTAAAAGTCAACTAATAGGATGGGGAAATGAGCAAACAACAATAACAAAACTTTATTCAAAATTACTACAGTGACAGGAAGATCAAAATACGCACTCTGGAGAAGACAACAAAGTCAAAGCTCCTACATTTAAAGCCTCTAAGAAAAATATGAATTGGTCTCAGGCCATGTACGAGCTCAAAAAGGGGTTTGAAAATCAAGTAAGAGAGGTAGAGGAAAAATTGGGAAAACAAATGAGAATGATGCAAGAAAATAATGAAAAACAGTCAACAGTTTGGTAAAAGAGACACACACATACAATACTGAAGAAAATTACACCTTAAAAAACAGACAGACTAGGCCAAATGGAGCTCCAAAAAGTCAATGAGAAGAATGCCTTAAAAAAGCAGAATTGGCCAAATTGAAAAGAAGGTACAAAGACTGACTAGAGAAAATAATTCCTTAAAAATTAGAATGGAGCAAGTGAAAGCTAATAACTTCATGAGAAATCAAGAAAAAATAAAATGAAACCAAACGATTGAAAAAAACAGAAGACAATGTGAAATATTTCATTGGAAAAACAACTGACCTGGAAAATAGATCCAGGAGAGATAATTTTAAAATTATTGGACTACCTGAAAGCCATGATAAAAAAAAACAAAAACAAAAAAACCTAGACATTATCTTTCAAGAAATTATTAAGGAAAATATCCCTGATATTCTAGAACCAGAGGGTAGAAAAAAGATTGAAAGAATTCACCAATTACCTCCCAAAAGAGATACCAAAAAGAAAACTCCCAGGAATATTATAGCCAAATTCCAGAGCTCCCAAGACAAAGAGAATATATAGGAAACAGAAAGAAACAGTTCAAGTATGGAGACACAGACTGGATAGCGCAAGATTTAGCAGCTTCTACATCAAAGGATCAGAGGACCTGAATATGATATTTTAGAAGGCAAGTGAGCTAGGAACCAAGAATCACCTGCCCAGAAAAACTGAGTGTAATCCTTTAGGAGAAAAATGGATATTCAATGAAATAGAAGACTTTTAAGGATTCTGGATAAAAAGACCAGAGCTGAACAGAAAATTTCACTTTCAAATGCAAGATTCAAGAAAACTATAAAGAGGTAAATAGGAAAGGGAAATCGTAAAGGACTTGAGGTCACACTGTTTACATTCCTACATGGGAAGATGATATTTGTAACTCATGAGACCTTTGACATTGTTAGGGTAGTTGGAGCGAGTATATATAGATATATAGTAGGTGTGAGTTGAATATAAAGATATGAAATCTAAAAACAAAACAAAACAAGATTAAGGGATGAGAGAGGAATTTACCCTTAGGAGGAGAGGTAGAATGGGATAAATTATTACATATAAAAAGGCAAGAAAAAGATTTTGCAGTGGAAAGGAAGAGAAGATGAGACCTTACTCTCATTTAAATTGGCTCAAAGAGGGAATAACATACACACTCAATTGAGTATAGATATCTATCTTACCCTACAGGAAAGTGGGAAGGGAAGGCAATAAGAGAAGATGTGGGGGAGTGATAAAAAGGAGGGCAAATTCAGGGAGGGAATAGTCAGAAGCAAAACACTTTTAAGGAGGGACAGGGTGAAAGGAGAGAGAGAATAGAATAAATGGGGGAAATACAACTAGCGATAGTAACCATGAGGGAAAAAATTGAAGGAAATTTCTCTGATACAGGCCTCATTTCTCAAGCATATAGAAAACTGGGTCAAATTTATAAAAATAAGAGCCATTCCCCAATTGATAAATAATCAAAAGATGGGACTGGTTTCAGATGAAGTGATCAATGCTATCTATAACCATATAAAAATACTCTAAATTGCTATTTATTGGAGAAATGCAAATTAAAACAATTCTTAGGTACTACTTCATACCTATTAGATTGGCGAATAGAACAGAAAAGGTAAATGACAAATGTTGGAGGGGATGTGGGAAAAATGAGACTTTAATGCAGTGTTGGTGGAGTTGTGAACTGATTCAACCATTCTGTAAAGCAATTTGGAACTCTGTCCAAATGGCTATAAAACCATGCATACCCTTTGACCTAGCAATACTACTACTAGGTCTGTATGTCAAAAGAGACAAAGAAAAAGAAAATATTTATAGCAGCTCTTTTCTGGGGGTAAAGAATTAGGAGTTGAGGGGAAGCCCATCAGTTGGGGAATGGCTGAACAAGTTGTAGTATGTGATTATGATGGAATACTATTGTACTGTAAGAAGATGAGCAGGATGCTCAGAAAAAAACCTGAAAAGACTTGCATGAGCTGATGCAAAGTTAAATGTACTGTGTACAAAGTAACAGCAATGTTGTAAGACGACCAGTTGTGAATGACTTAGCTACTCTGAGCAATACAAAGATGTAGGACAAGTCTGAAGGACTTATGAAAAATGCTACCCATCATCAGAGAAAGAACTGATGGTGTCTGAATACAGATTTAAGCATACTTTTTTTAACCTTTTTTTCTTGAGTGTTTTGTCTATATTTTCTTTCAGAGCATGAAAGTTGTGGATATGTTTTGCATGACTACACTTATACACCCTATACTGAATTGCTTACCTTCTTGATATTGTGGGGAGGGAGGAAGGGAGAGAATTTGTAAATCAAAGTTTTAAAAACAAATGTTAAAAATTGTTCTTACATGTAACTAGGGAAAATAAAAACTAAATAAAAGCTAAACAAAATATTACTTTGGCAGCTTTGTGCAAGATAGATTGTATTTGGGGCAGACAATGGCAAAGGAGGCTAATGTGGAAGCTATTAAATGAATCCAGGTGAAAGATAATGAGGCTCTGAATTAGGGTGGCCATATGCACAGAGAGAAGGTGACAGAAGAAAGATGTTGGGAAGGTAGAACTGACAACATCTGATGACCTATTGAATATGGTGGGGTGAAGGAGAAGAAAGATTTGAGAACGGTGCTGAGGTTGTAAACATAGGTGACAGGAAGGATGTTAGTGTCCTTGACAGAAACAAGGAAATTCATGAGTCGGTTTGGGAAAGAAGGAGTAGAGGAGCTGGAGAAGCTTGTGACAAACCACTCCAGTATCTCTGCCATGAAAATCCCAAATGGGGTCATGAAGAGTTGGCCTCTTTTTCATCATATACACAGGTGTGACTCTTAGATGACACACACTGGTACCCAATCTGCCCTGTAAAAATAGTCAATTTAATTTTCTGTGGAGTTGCTTGATTTTTGCCATATCTCATGCTTTCTAACTCTCAATTAGCCATTTATCTGGCTTAGAAGATACTGTCAAGTTCTTCATAGAATTTTACTACTTGTTCGTCTCCTACAAAAAATGCTGGGTACATAAACTTCAGTTCTCTTCATGGTTGTCTGCTCATCACAAGAGGGCCCCGTGTGGAATGTTTATATATTCCAAAAGTCCTATGAAATGTTTCCTTCACTCAGAAACAGTCCTGGTCCTCAAGGAACTCACTTTTGAATATGGTAGTCAGGAGGTAGGACGATAATACAGATAAATTAAACATGTGTGTATACATATATATTTAGTGTGTGTGTGTATACACACACACACATGCACACGCATGCGCGCGTGCTCATGAAATGAAAAAAGTAATTTCTGGAAGCACCAGCAATTGCTGAAGATGCTTCCTTCAATTCCTACTTAAGCCTGAGGGTTAAGGAAAGAAAGGGTTAAGGGGAAAGGAGGCAGGGAGGTCAAAATAAGCCTCACTTAGGACACATATTGGATTTGAGCTTTGAAGGAAACCAGACATTAGACAAGGCAGAGATGAGAAAGGAGTGAATTCCAGGGAAGGGGCCAGCACTTGCTGCCTTTGGGAATATGATGAAGTCAGTTCTGCGACGATATTAATCACCTCTCCAAAGACCTGTCAGCTCTCTTTGTGGCAGCTTTTTTATGGCTCTGCTTTCAGTTCATTGCTAGAGGAACCAAACCAGATCTCTTCTGACATTCTTACAATAAATAAAAACAAAACAAAGAGGCATTTAAAATACATTTGGGTAAATTTTGTATGCCTTTTCTGTTTTGCTACTAGTAAGGGAGAGAAAAAAGAAAAAATAATCCTTCAAAGAACAATTCCTCTATTCTAACAAAGGAGCACTTACGTGTCAGCATTTTAAGATTGTAGAAATTGTTTGATTCATTAATTTTAGGTGAAAGTTTTGGGAAAACGAAATGCCAATCTTGACTCCAGAGGAATGATGAAACATATTTCATCTCTTTATAGTAGTGGTTATTAATGCAGAATGCTGAATCTTGTTAGACATATCTAGTGCTAATTTTGTTAAACTATTTTGCTGTGTTATAAAGAGTTAGTGAGGGTAGGATTTACGGGGAAATGGTAATAAAATACGAAAGCTTTTTAAAAAATAAAATGAATGTAATTCCCTCTAGCCATGAAAAAGAATTAATGTCAGAAAAATAAATCAAATTTTATATTCAACATAGTTTACAGAATGGATTAAAAACTACATGTTATTTTACTTAAAAGAAACATTTAATGTAAGAAGACATATATGTCTTCTTACATTAAATGTTTCTTTTATATATATATATATATATATTCTACAATGGAAATGGTCTAAAATGTATCAAGCAAATGAAAGGGTATTTTGTTCCTCCACTGAAAGTTTGTGTCATCAACAAGAATTCTCAATTTAAATAAAGTCTTCTATTTTATTATGTGATATATTTACAAATATTTTCTAAAATAGACATTTATTGTTCTTCATTATATCTGATGACATTTTTTTTCCAATTTTATGATCCCAGAAAACATACACTTTTTTATATGGAGGGGAACATGGAACTCTAGGTTACTCCTGGAGTAAGTGAAATAAGACTTTATGCACAGATGAATGGGGTTGTGTCTGGCTTTAAATCAGTCAACAAAATTAGCAAGATCCCTCTGCATCTGTCATGGTGCAGGCACACATAATTTTGCCCTAAGATAATACCAGATGAAGAGAAAGACTCAAGCTAACAGTTTTAACCAGTTGCTTCCAAGGAGAACCTGGGGAATGGAATAAAGGTTATGAATTTAGGCAATGGACACATATAAACTATAATATTCATTCTTTAATAGGTTAACACCAGAAGTCAAATTTTCAAAGCACTTAGTTTGATATCTTAAATATTGTTCTCAAATTCAGTGTGATCAAATGAAATATTCATTGTCTCACTACCTTTTATTATTAAAGGGTAACAGTATTTCCATTAAAAACTGTACCAGGCTGCAGCATCAAATATATTTGTAGTATTCCAGGCAATAATGTAGCACTGAAAAATGAGGTTTGCCTTATATAAGACCAATTTTAGAATATGACATATCTAAACCACCCAGAATAATTGCTGAAAACTACAAAGAGAAATGATATATTTGCAAAAAAAATTTAAGACAGTAAAACAAAAAGCAAAGTAGATAACAAAACTGTGGCTCAAGTTCTCAAAACATTTTCTTCCCCAGTATTTTTAAGACTATATCATTACAAACCAGTAATTGGGAAAGATAAAATTGCTTTTAAAAAAAAACCAAATATAGTTTTGTGCCACACTTTCCATTTTTAAAGGGGCTACTCACAGGCTTGAACTGACAAGATGTGTCAAGTCACATATTTATATAGAAACACCATATTAGCTCGAGAAAATTTTTCTACTTCTATTAAAAAAATAAATCGTTACAGCCATCTAAAAACAAAGGCTTTTCAATAAGTGAATTATTTTTCTCCTGTTAAAATAAGAGATTGACAATTATAAAATAAAAATAAGATATGTGTATATAAAAATAAAGGCCTTCACTTTGAAGGGCAAGTTTACTAATTTAGGTCAAGGAAAGGAAAAAATGGTCAGGTGACAGAATGTTGTTAAGATAAAAACAATAAAAAACAACTATTTCCATTTGTTCAAAATCAATGGCTATATAATTCATGTGTACTTATCACTTATCTCAAGGCTTTTAAGAAATAAGATTTTCTAAAATGTATATGGAACATATTGAGTATAAACCCAATAAAACAAAGTCAACATGAAACAGTGAGTAAAATTTTTTCCATGCTTATCAAATTTTTAGTAGGAACTTATTAAAATCAAAAGAATTTAAGCAAAGATGCTTAAAAGCAAAATGCCAGTATGAAGGCCTAATAACTTTTTTTCTGAGATAAATCTATTGAAACAATTAAGTTCCCATAAACTTAATTCTATAACTTTATATTATAAATATTTCCTATTCCTTCCCACTTCTCAAGTTATAATTTTTACAAAAGGCTGACCTTATCCAATAGCTAACTGCTGCTTCAAAAAAAAAATGAATATCCTGAGTGAGGTGGATGTCTATTTTTTAAACCAACCTTTATCAAGATAAATAGACCTTGTAACATTTAGATTTGTTCTATCACATATATATATATATATATATTTCTGCACTGTGCCTTGAAGTATTGTTTCATAAATATTAATTATGTACTATATTGAAATTGATCCTTCCTTTTTTAAAAAAGGCTATATTAACCACATATTCAACTTGGATAAAAATTAAAATGTGTTACTAAGGAAGTACAGAACCAGTCTTTATCTCTCACGATCTATTGTGGGGTAGACATGGGGTGGGAATAGGTATTCTGGGGATAAACATCATGAAAAATGCAATTCCCACAAACCCCAAGGCTGCAGTATGTTACTGAAAAGAGGTAAAACTCAAAGTCATTTTTTTAAACTAATTAGGAATCAGAGAGCAGGTATGGGAGAAATATCCAAAATGAACAGTAGGATCACTGAGGTACGGTACATTTCACCAAGCCGTATCAGCTGGGAAAATCATCAAGGTGATTGATACTGGAATTAAAAAAAGTTTCACTATAAGTCATTTGCATATTTCTGTCTATTCGGTAAGGATGTAATTAGCATTACACAATAGATACATTTCTTAAGAGTTTGACATAAATCTAATTTTCTTAAAAAACTGAAAATACAATAGTAAACTTGCTATTTAAAGGAACCCCTAAATAAATAATTTTAAAGTGAATAACATTTTATTGTGTAAATAATCACCCTAATATATCTTTTCAAGGTGTATCTGGTCTTCTTATATTGTGAGTCACATATATTGTGCATCAGTACCATGTATTGCCTGTCAGTATTATTTACAATCACTGGTGTATCTAGGCAGTGTCTAGCTTAAATTAATGAAGTTTAAGCAGCTAATGGGAAGATCGTATTGCTCGATAGCTGTATAACATGTCTGAAATTTTATTACATGAAATAATTACAGTAAATCATAGCTTAAATTAATCTTGTCATACTTTAGCTCTGGAAAATGATAAAAATCTGGTTTTGTTCCCTAATACAGACAGTAATTTTTATTCTTGGCCCATCTCTATAATAAAACTAACCAATGATGGTTAAAATTTCTAAACTCAAATAAGGATTGTCTGTAAGTTGAAATACTAGTAAATATTAACAAGCCTAATCTTTTTCCTTCCAGGCTTCTCAAGAAGCAAATATATACCATTCTATACTAAGCAGGAGAGAAAATACTCTCTTGTATTTGGAAATGGAAATGGAAAACTGAATTATCTCATATTGACAGCTTCTTCATTCCACACATCTGTGCATCAGAAAAACAGGGTATTAGGCAAATCAATAATAAATATAATGAATAATGACAAAAATAATTACTCCACTTGTAAGATATACTAAAATAAAAATCAATTAAATCAGCTTGAAAATACAAGAAATATTTCCTAAACTAATGTACCTAACAAAATCTGAACTAAAACCATTCATTCTGGTTGCCATCTAGTGGACATTTTTTTTTTCATACAAACTTCTGTTTCAGAGATCTTTTCTACTACTGCTTCTTTAAGACCTGCAATTGGTAGCTTTTTGTGAGGGCTTAGAAACCGAAAGAAATGTCTGTAGTATCCTTCCAGTCACTGTCAGTTTACATGACTATTTAAATTTACCTAGTTGGCCTGCAATATAATAACCTTACTTTCTAGTCAAGCTGGAGGTGGATTTTTCCCCCAAAAAGTAAATGTAAAAGGACTGTCAAAAATAAAATGATCTCTTCCACTATTAGTGAATGTGTAAATAGACAAACAGTGTAAAAGCCGAGGAAAATGACAGAAGTAAATACTTCACTCAAAAAAACAGGTCAGAAATAAAGATCCTTTAGAAAGCAACACTAAAGTACAATTAATTACACAAAAGATAAACAAAACACAGCAACACAGTATTTCAATTGAAGAATTCTGGAAATGTAGTGATATGACCATTTCCCATGACCCAAATGTTTTCATGGTTCACAGGACGTGTTATAAAGGTTAATCTTAAAACAATATAAAAATAATATGAAGTGGAAGGAGAAAATCCTCTTAGAGGATTTGAAATGTAAGAATTCAAAATACAACTCTGTCTTCTTGGGTTCGTTCCCACCAAAGAGTGCTGTTTAAAGTTCCACAACTGTTATCTTCTTCCTCCTGTTCTTTAGTGAGTTCTACAAAAACCTAAAGGGAGAAGAAACCAAAGCCAATACATGTGGTGTTAAAGAAGATAAAAGGAATCTCTTAAACTACTAAAATTTGGTTTTAAGTTTTGATTCTAAGCATCAAAATAGATTTTTTGACACTAGTAATACAAAGAGTGAAACAGTAGCCTCTATAAGTTAAGAGCAAAGAATGATTTTGTACCATGGCTTTATCAAATTATTTCACTGAACCCAATTAGCACATTCACATGGCACTGTCAGTCATCAATGGTACTAACCTAGATTAAAGAGATAGTCAGTAAGGTAATATAACTAGGGAACGGCCATACATGATCTCTGAATCCACTGCTAGTAAGAACATTTAACATTTTTATACAATTTCTAGTAAATATGATATAGAAATTAGAAAAATGTGAGAATCCTGCAACCAGTATCAGCCAGAGACCTAGAACCTTTAATACAGATACTCTGACTTTAGAATAGTCTCACGGCAGTAAACTGTCTCTGTAACATATTCATCATTCCCAAACTTTCTCTACACCCATGACCTCAAGCAGCTTATAGTATGGTTCAACACGCAAGATGTTGCCAGGCATACAAAGCACATTAGGAAACAAAAACAAATATAGGGAAAGTCACTCAGGAATAATGAACTCCTGAAGTTGCACTGCTTTACTATAAAGTGATCATTGATATTTGGATTCCCTTTTCCTTAAGAAAATCACACTGATTGATTCTAATTCTGCTTTGTAACTAATTCTATTCTGCATCAACTCCAATATGTTGGAAAATTGCTTGTGTTTCTCTGTCCCTGAATTAAGTTCAGAAGCTCAGCTTTCCTCTCTGAGCTAAATTGTCCCACAGATCATCTTAATTCAAAGTGTATTGTCTTCACACATCTTACTGCCCATGCACAATTAAGGGAGATTTATTATCTTTCTAACAAGCCTTGCAAGATGCAGATGTGCCCCAGGAAGTCTGTTATTTCCACAATGCAGGCAATGGACTATTATCTCTGTGACTAACTAGCCACGCAGGTGGATATCACGAATGAGCTTTCCACAGCAACAAGATGGAAGGAGAGGTTGTTGCCAGCCCTTTGTTCCTGACTTTCATTCAGTCAGATTGTTTTCTATGATACTTCAGACTTTGAAACCAATCATACTATCTTATGCTTCCTATTCCTGATTCTCTCATACTGCCCTTATACTACATGAAGACCAGTAAGCCCTACCTCATGGTCTTTTGACTAACTGAAAAGTTAAGAGATCTTTTTATTGGTAACTGCTAGGATTTCCAGTAAGTTGAACATACTCAGAACTCTGTGCCTCAGTTTACTTTAATTTCAGTTGCAACATTTTTCTTCCAAAAATATGAGGTATGCAAGATCAAAAGAATGGCCAGAATTAGAAATTAAAAATTAGCCCAGAAATTTCTTTCTGCTTTGATCTGCCACCTGCAGGCTACAGATATCATCTGTTACCTGCTCCACAGTTCAGTTGCCCCTCTACTTCCTTATCAAGGTTAACACAAATAGTACTTAAGTCTTTAAGGGACAAATCTGTACAATACTCATTTGTGCATGTTTTACAATATTAAGATAAAATTATTTGACTTTACCTGTTCCAGTGTTGCTTGAGAAAAGTTGTATTCCTCAATACTGAAAGTATGTTTAGCTATTAAAATGACATGAAAAATTAGTTTTACTCATAAATATTGTCAAACAATAAAAGAAGTACATGTTTAATAGTATTAATTTTTGTGTAAAAATTAGGTCAGTCAGAATCTAATGATAAAAACTTTATGCATCCTTAATTAATAAATCTATTAAGAGCATCACACCATGCCTTCTACTGTGGCTGAGACAAGTGACAACTGTCCAGTCCAATGCCATTTTTAACTAGCATAACAGACTATCTCAAACTCAGATGCCTTTGATCAATTCTTTCTATTAACTAGGGTAGAAAGGCAAAACGATGGATGAGTGGCTGAACTAATCAAGCATACCTAGAACTAGGCTAGTGGGAAGTTAGCCGGGTCTTCAGGGAGGTAGAGGATTACTGAGTGCTAACGCTCTGAAAAATCTACTATAAACTACTGAAGTGCAAAAAAAACCTTACACACGACTCTATTAGTGGTAGTGTTTTGAATTTTGAGTTCCAAACAAAAGAATTACAAATGATCTTGTGGAATGTACTGCATTTATAAAGGTGGGGTCTACCTTGTAGGTGCTTTAGAAGTATTTCATACCTTCTTCCAACTTAGAAAAAGACTGTGCAAGAGATTGTACATCTTCTTTAGGAATTTTATAAGCCAAAATAGAAGAAAAACTGAAAAATATAACAAAGCATAGATTATAAAGTGAATTTCTACACTGTCTCAACCAAGAAAAATAATTTATTATTCATTCCTGTGTTCTGAAGATAAAAATCAAAATTATAAAATTAAACCCACAATTGTAGCATATTTATGAATAAAATTTATTTTCAATATATCAATGAAGTTGCAATCTCACTGAAATGGGTATTCATTTAACATATTAAAACCCCTTTTATGTCATCTCATTCTGTGTAATATTCCAAAGACAATGTACTCAGTATACTGGAGACTGTCCTAGAGGTCTTTTTACATTTCAAGAATGCCAAAGGAGCATCCATTTGCTGTCTTTTACCCTTAGTATATTAACTTGCCCACTTTCCTTTTGGGATCATACATTTCCTCTATGATATCCCTAACACCACTTCTTGAAAGTATACTACCACTGGAAATACACTGGAACTTAACCTCACCCACCATGTAATTCATCACTACCCTTTGAGTTACTTTCAATTTTCCTTGGAGACTGTGAAATTCCAGATTTTCATTTCTACAAAATCACCAAGAAAACACATATTGAAAAGATGGATCAATGCAGTGGAAACAGAAGGGGATCCTTAAAAGCAATATGCAAATTTCCATATACAATCTCCCTCTTCAATTATACCTATTCAGATTCAGGATCCAACTCATGGATCATTTACAGTGACAACCCCAAATGTGTGTGCTAATATATTAACACAATGAATTGGCAACTAACTCAATGCTACAGTTCGAACAATAGATATTTTTATTCCATTTAGTTTTTCCTCATATAGACTGTTAGGCTAATTTTATTAGAAAAATAATAGATTTTAATGATTTTTCAAATTCTCAGGTTTGATTTATTCAGTTCAATATCATCCACAAAAAAAGGGAAAGATCCTGCCATCTATAAGGAATCCCTCTTAATCATGTAGCTTGTGCAAGACACCCTATATGATAGCATCTAATCCCTTTGGCAAGCAGAATCTCCTTGTTTTCAGCTTTGATTAATGTTAAGCATGTCAAAGAACATAGTTATAGTCACTGTTGTATTTGTCAAATAATATTATATGATCTCCAGCAATCTGGAACCATTCCCTAAAAGTCACTAAACTGTGCATACCTTTTGACCCAAAGATACCGCTACTAGACATATACATTAAAGGGATAAAAGAATGAGGAAAAGTATCCTATGTATAAAAATATTTATACAGCATATCTCTTTTTGTGGTGGCAGAGAACTGGAAACTGAAGGGAGTGCCCATCACTTGGGGAAACACTGAACAAAATATATGAACATAATACTAATATGCTATAAGAGATTATGAAGGAGATGAAGAGGGCTTTGTTTGTTTTTTCAGAGAAACTTGTATGAACCAATGCAGAGTAAAGTGAGAATAACAACATTAAAAAATTTAAGAACTCTGATTAACACAATGACCAGTCACAATTTCAGATAAGGCAGGGTGAAATATACTAGCCACTTCCTGATAAATAATGGATTAAGGATGCCACAGTCAATGAGGGAATTTAATTTGGTTGACTATGCATATTTGTTACAAGTTTTACCCCTCCCCAATGGAGAAAAGTAGGAATTTTGTTCACTGAAAAAATAAAGGAACTCTTGTGTGATCTCAGAATATACATCAAAGATTACTTTTTGGAAGGTTTCTGAGGCTTTGTTCTATTCAATAAATCAACCACGTATTTATTTAGCACCTAACACATACCAGGCACTGGTACCACAAATACAATGAACAAAACAATTCCTGCTCCAGGGAATTAACATTACTAAGAGAGAAAACTATGTGCAGAAGGAGAAGCAGAGCAACAATAAAAATAATATATTAAAAAATAGTCTTTGGGGAGGAACAGCTAGGATAGAAGGGGGGTTTAAGATTAGGAAAGGCTTCATGCAGAAAGTGATGACTGAGCTAAGTCTTGAAGGAAGACAGAGATTTAAATGAGTCAAAATGTCTTTTGTGATTAAAAAGCAATAGCAGAATTTTGTATTTTATGTACTCCTTGGACAACTATGCAACTATAAAGATGTACGCAGCTAGAGAATCATTTGTGAAAGCTTACGTATTTCCTTCTCATGCTGAATAATTAAGGATACCCCTGACAAAAATTTATATCATTCTCATATGTGTGACCTTAGGCAAGTCACTTAACCCCAATTGCCCTGCATTCCCCCCTCCAAAAAAAATCTAGATCATTCTCATAAATTCATCCTTAAAAAGATGAGAAAGCAGTGTTACCCTGATTACTTTTTTGGGGAAGAACCATGCATTCTTTTTTTTCTCTTTTTCAGTATCTTCTCAACCCTGAGATATATATTGAATTAACCTTGCAGTGATGTCAAGATTAGCTTGCACATCCAGCAAAGATTTTCTTAGTGGGTATTTCACTGATTTAGTCAACCACTTCTTTATCTTTCTATTTTGCAATTTCTACATATTGGTTTAGCTCTTCCATGAAAACAAAAATTGACAAAGAAACACTGCCAAATTTATACCATTTTACACAAATTTACAATTGTCCTCCTGGAAGTTTTATCTATGACCATTTCTGGAATCATGTGGCTCATAAGTTTCACTGAAACTTGTTTTCACATCAGCAGCTTCCTGCTAAACATGATCTTCCATCTTTCTCTTTCATACCATTTTACAAATGAGTTACATTCTACACCAATAATGCCTTTGGCTGTCACATTCTTTTGCTTGATCATCAAGCATATGTTGGCCGAAGCAGTTCTGTGCCCTTTTGGTCTCTTCATTGTGGGAAATGCTTGATATAATATAATTTTTTGTAGGAAATACTGATAATCAAAGTCAATACCTTTGTCTTTCTCCCCCCAATTTTAAACAGCTCTTTTTTAGTAAGGCTGAAGTTGTTGCTATTTTTAAAGTATCTTTTCTTCTTTAACTTTTTTTGTAATTTGACACTGATTTTGGTCCTTTTCTCTCAATGGTTTGACTGCAGAAAGCTGATTCTAATAAAATACCCAGATCACTAATCAGTTTTTTCCTGTATGCTAACATTTAATTTCACTGCTTGTCACAGACACTTCCTTCCAACATTTTTTGTTTCTCAAAACTGAGCCATATTTTCTGATGTACCTTTTCCAATACTCATATGTGTCCCACCTTCTCACTGAAGTCACTGAATATCAAAGTATATAATGACCAATCTGGAGTTTCTTGTAAATTACTTCATAATATTTTTCTATTTCTTCATTTTTTGAAACAAATATATGAACACAATATTAATATGCTATAAGAGATTATGAAGGAGATGAAGAGGGCTTTGTTTTTTCAGAGAAACTTGTATGAACCAATGCAGAGTAAAGTGAGAACAATAACAACATTAAAAACATTAAAAAATTTAAGAACTCTGATTAACACAATGACCAGTCACAATTTCAGATAAGGCAGGGTGAAATATACTAGCCACCTCCTGATAAATAATGGATTAAGGATGCCACAGTCAATGAGGGAATTTAATTTGGTTGACTATGCATATTTGTTACAAGTTGGCACAATAACAATCATCTTCATGATGGTCCCTTTGCTTATGTTCATCATGAATACTGCAAGATGAGATGACCAAATGTCTCATGAAATGGTGTTTATTATTGTCTTTAGATATACTAAGAAATCATCCTGGCCAACTTCATATCACCAAAGAGGTCATCCTTCCAGTCAACAATCATTAAAGATACTATGTGCCAGGTAGTTTACTAAGTACTAGAGATAAAAAAAAAAAGGCAAAAACAATCCCTGACCTCAAGGAAGAGAAGGCACTAGCAGCTGGTCAGGCAATAGGGCAAGGCTTCCTGCAGAATGTGAGATGTAAGGTGAGTCTCGAAGGAAGCCAGGGAAACTAAGAGGTGGAGACAAAGAAACCATTCTAGGTATGAGGGATAACCAGTGAAAAATATAAGGAGTATTAAATGTGAGGAGCAAGAAGTAAGTTAGAGTAGTTGAACTGGAGAGTACAGGGATTAATATAAAGTGAAAAGAAGCTGGAAAATTAGGAAGGGGGCAGATTATGAAGAATTTAATGCCAAATAGAGGACTTTATATTTGATCCTGGAAGTACAAGGAAGTTGTTGGTATTTATTGAGTACAGGGTGAGACCTATGCTTTAGGAAATCACTTTGGTAGCTTAATGAAAGATGAGTAGGAATAGGAAGATCCTACTTTTTTTTTCTAATTTTTTCAAGAGACTATCAATACAGATGTGGTTTAGTTCTTCCAACTGGCTAGGTTGGTTCTCAGAAAGCAGGCTTCATATGTTGCCAGGACTACATTGACTTCAAGCTTATGCACCAATGGCATACTCTTGAAGAATTCATGGTCCAGGATGAACCACAATAAGGCTTCAAGGTAGGAATCTGTTTTGACATATAAAATGTTCTGAACCACAATATTCCACTTTTTAAAAATTCTCTAATTACACAAAAAGTTATTTTTCTTAAAGAACTTATAAATCAGAATATGAAAATGATCAAGTCAACAGCAGAACCAAAATTAGTCATACTATTAGACTATACTATAATTTCTGATATTTTAATCAGACATACATTCCCCAGTGAGTGAAAAGTCTTAAATCTTCCTATAGGAAGATTACTGTGATATTAGGAAATACTATCAAAGTTTTTCATCTTTACCTTTCCTGACGAATTGCTTTTGGAAAAATATGGTGAATTTGTCTTTGAAGCTGTTCCACTTCCAAATTTTCCATCCAGTCCTTTAATTTAATTTCCAAAAAGTAGCCTCTTCCAAATTTACTCTTTAGGTGTTGTACTGTGCCAATACATCTACAGCAGTTTTAGGAAAAAAAAAAAACAACACCTAAGCCAAGTAAACACAAATGGCACATTTTAATGGAAGGTGTCCTATTTAAATTCCAAAACAGTATTTTTTAAAAGTTACCAAATACCATGACTAAAAACTTATATTTAACTGTATGCATAAATCAATTCTAAATGAGGTAACTACCCATATTTGGACCTAAATTATATCCTCAAGTTGATTCAAACTTAAGAACTAGCTCCTAAATTAAAGGAGAAAAAAAAATATAGACCAGTAGTATAATTATTACACATTTTTGAAATCATGATATATCTGAGATATTATGTTAACTACAGCCTCCAACCTTAACTGTCCAGATACCAAAATAGCCACTCGATCACAGACTGCCTCTGCCTCTTCCATATAATGTGTAGTCAAGATGGCTGCTCGTCTCTTGTTTTTAAATGCAGCTCGGATTGCTCTCCTACAAGAAATCCAAAGGAAGATGTTTGTAATTTTATATTTCTGTGTTTTACTATAGATACAATAGGTCTTACTTCAATTACCTAAGGTGTTTCAGCCTTAAGTTAAATATCTGACTTGTAACAATTTGTACAATATTATTGTCACTATTCCATCCCATGTTATTTCTTTTTTCTTTTCTTTTTTCTTTTTGGAGGGGGAAAGGCAATTGGGGTTAAGTGACTTGACCAAGGTCACATGGCTAGTAAGTGTTAAGTGTCTGAGGCCGAATTTGAACTCAGGTTCTCCTGAGTCCACAGCTGGTGCTCTATTCACCTAGCCACTCCAATCCCATGTTATTTCAACTGTTTTATTCTTATTTCCACTTTTATTCCAAAGTTTTAAAAAGAGGAGGAAGGTGCTCATGTTTTTTATTGTATCTAGGTTAAAACAGTAATTTTATAGTAATATTTTTTAAATGACAAATATTAAAACTAAATTAAACAGGCTGCTAGACAGCACAATGGACTGGACCAGGAGACGAAAAGACCTGAGTTCAAATCCAGCATTAGACACTTACTAGCTATGTGACCCTATGCAAGTCATGTAACTTCTGTCTTGGATTCTTTATCTGTAAAAAAAGATAATAATAGCACCTCCCTCCCAGAACAGTTGTGAGGGTAAAATGAAATAAGATTTGTGAAGTACTTTGAAAATCATAAAGGTGTATAAAAATTGCTAGTTATTGTTATTATTCAAATAAAAGAAATGTGGTATTATCTCTTCCATGCCCCTCATTTTATATATGAAAGAATAGAGGACAAGAGAGTTAAATTCCTAATTTCTTGGAATACTACTAATTTTATACAAACTGAAGAAGTATATATATATATGTAATGTATACATAAATATGCATTATAAAAATGACAAACACTTAGAAAAAATGAATTACAAAGTGTTTTGAAACAATGTAGCTTCTTCTAATTATACATATAATAATTTTATGAACCCATATTTTAAGAAAAATTACAAACAAGGCATATTCATTTAATATGGCTTTTCAATGTAATAAACCAAAATAATGGGTTTCAGCAGCTTCTTCCTATGCCATCACAGAATATTAGTGTGAAGAACGTTAAAAGTCGACTAGTTTAACATCTTTATTTTATGGATGTGTAAATTAGGGTTCAAAGAGATTTCATGAAATGATTACCCTTAGGAACAAAGCCAATTAGCTGCCAAGGCACTGGAACTCAGATGTCTTATTCTCCATCTTTCCCACTCCTTCCAAGACCTACCTACAATTCAAAGGTAAGACTACAAGTCTCGTAAGTCAAATTATTTTGAAACTCTAAATGTTTTAGTCAGAATATATAAAAATTTAATGTTCTTTGTCTCTCCTGTGGCATGCATACTCACCACATATGCTGCTTGGCTTTAGGATCCATACCAGTAGATGGTTCATCTAACAAAGTCACCTGGGGAGTTCCAAGCATGCTCAGTGCAAAACACAACTAGAAACAACGGAATAAAAATAACTAATTAAGTATGAGATTTCATTACAACAAAACAAAGTACTATTACACTCACACACACACACACACACGCACACGCACACATACACACACACACAGTTATTTTCTAATATAATAATAACCTTTCGCTTTATTCCAGCGGGCAATTTCTTTGTAGTTTTCTGGAGATGTTCTTTTAAATCAAGTGCACTTGTGATTCTGAAAATGGACAACATGAATATAAATAGTATACTTTTTAATATAAATATCCATATAAAAGCTTGCTAGGGGGCGGCTAGGTGGCACAGGGAATAGAGCACTGGCCCTGGAGTCAGGAAGACCTGAGATCAAATCTGTCCTCAGACACTTAAAAAAAACAAAAACAAAAAAAACTAGCCATGTGACCTTGGGCAAGTCACTTAACCCCAACTGCCCTACCTCCCCTCCTCCAAAAAGCAAAAAAATTAAAATTAAAAAAAAGCTTATTAGTCACATAAATGTGAGTCATTTTTGGAAGGAAACTGATAGCCATTATTAAAAAGTAAGAATAAAACCATCTCAGTTTCTCATTCTGCTAAGAATATGGTTTCATGAGTAAAATGATAATGACAATAATCTTTAAAATATAAACTTAGAACAAGCAGAAGTATAGGGTGTCTTTTTTTAAGTTATTAACACATTTTTTTGTTTCCTTTTTACTTTTTGGAAGGGGGAAGGCAAGGTAATTGGGGTTAAGTGACTTGCCCAAGGTCACAAGGTTAGTTAGTAAGTGTTAAATGTCTGAGGCCGAATTTGAACTCAGGTCCTCTTAACTCCAGAGCCAGTGCTCTATTCACTGTGCCACCTAGCCACCTCAAAAGTTATTAGCACTTTTTAATCATCTCTATAAATAAATTACTCAGTTATACAAGTATACAAGTAGAAATACAGATTGCAAAGAAAATTGTTACCTTTTTATAACTTCTTTCACATCACTTCTATTCATTCCTTTCATAGCCCCATATATTTCAAAGTGTTCCTGCAATGTAATATCTGGCCAAAGTGGATTTGTCTGAGGACAATATCCTATGTACTTAATGGAATCATCATCTTTAGTAGTCAGTTCTGAGGAATAATCTCCCAGAAGTACCTATTTAAATATAAATTCATTTTTATCAAACATTAGTTCATTAAATATTATTAATTTAATTTATAAAGATAACTGCTTGACTGAATGCTTGATTATCATCTGGGTCAAGCGCTAATCAGAATTATATTTCTTTTGTCTAAATACCATATAAAAGGTAATATTTAAACCACAAGTCAGCAACCATTGACACACAAAATGATTCTAAACAGTCATCAGTGGAAGCTTCTTTTTTTATAGGACCTTCTCAATCTCCTCACCTGCCTCACCTTTCCCCCACTGCAACCAACTTAGCGGGTTCAACTCAAGGAACTTCATCTAAATGCTCATTTCAACATGTTTCTAGTCCCTCAATACCTTGGCCCTAATTGTCCCCATCACTACAATAAATTTAGAAGGCTACACAAAGGAGATACCATAAGCAGTCACTTTGACATTAATGTACCGAGGTCAATTTATTCTAAAAGCTGTTTGCTATTAGTACTGAATACTGACTTCAATGTCAGTAAATTTTTAACTTCTGCTTTATTAACCTCTGTGATTTACAAGAGTCTTCTAACTAGGCAAAAAATGCCTTTATCTTCCTTTACCTGCCAACTTTTCCCATATTCTTATATAATAATATGTTCTACTTGTATCTACCTCAACCTAGTCTGTCTTTCTTTTACCTTCACATTCCAACCATCCGCTGTGAAACTCTTTCCATTGTTTAAATTACAACAAATATCCCTTTACACTATCTGGGGGCAGAGCCAAGATGGCAGTGTAGAAGCAGCAAGGTCCCGCAGCTCCCACACCGCCACCCTAAACACCCATAAAATACGAGCCCAGACAGAGTCTAGGACTCTCAGACTCACAAAAATACAGAAAACACATCTCTCGCTGAAGGCAGCTCAGCAGCAGAGGCTCATCGCTATGGCCGGGAGCGGAGGCTGGCCCAGCCTGAAGCCGAGACTGCAGCCAGACCCAGGGTGGTGGGAAGGAGCCAGGCTGAGCTGAGCCGAGCTGCACTGCAGCCAGTCTTCAGAGGAGAGGATCTACAGCCTCCAGCACCTCCACATCTGCCAAGGCCTGAGGAACAGGGACGGGAGAGGGGCAGCTTGTGCTGGAGCAGAGACCGACCCAGCCCAAAACCGAAACCGCAGCCGCAGCCAGGTCAGGTCCCAGGGCAGCCAGGAAGAGTGAGCCTCCCAAGCCGCAGCTTGAGTCTACTTCAGAGAAGATCTATTGCACCTGAGGGAATCTTCACATCCACCAAACCAGGATTAGATGGTCAGTGAAAGTGACAGCGAAACTTTGAAAATTAATTTGGGAGAGGAAAAGCAGTTCAGCCAATCTGCCCCCGGGGCAAGGAAGCAGTGGGGGATGGGAACTGCTGGAACCGGTGGCAGTGGGCCCCACTGGGCTGCTTCAGAGCCCCTGGCCTGCAGACTCTGCAGGGGGGCTGAATCAATTGATCAGGGCCAAGTGCTCTTGCTTTGAGCAGGCTGGATCCAGATCGTGGTCTTGGGTGGTGGTCGTGGGGTGCGCTTTCAGCAAGCCAAAGCTGTGGGGACTCGCAAGACCCCCCCTAATAGCTCTGGCAGCTTGGAAAATCCCAGCGATTTGGAACAGAGCTTTCCCCCCCTGGAAGCAGAGTTTCACAGAGCTAAAAAAAACCCAACCAATTAGCTGACTGGCCAACATGAGGAAAAGAAAGCAAAATAAGAACACCAATAAAACTCTAGAATCCTTTTTTGTAGACAAAAAGGATCAAAGCATGGAACGGGAGGAAGACAACACAGTCAGAACTTCCACACCAAAT
>CM053593.1:174019896-174083069 GCA_028646575.1 Pseudocheirus occidentalis | reverse complement strand
CTGGTGCGCCTGATCCCCGCCCCTAGAGGTACTGGCATTGTCTCAGCTCCTGTGCCTAAGAAGTTCCTAACGATGGCTGGAATTGATGACTGCTACACTTCTGCAAGAGGCTGTCCTGCCACTCTGGGCAACTTTGCTAAAGCTACCTTTGATGCCATCTCCAAAACATATGGCTATCTAACCCCAGACCTGTGGAAGGAGATTGTGTTCACTAAGTCTCCTTATCAGGAATTCACTGACCATCTTGTGAAGACTCACACTCGTGTATCTGTCCAGAGGACCCAGGCAGATGCTGTGGCAACCACATAGATGTTTTTTATAAACAAATAAATTGAACTATGCCTGCTAAAAAAAAAAAAAGCCTGATATATGTTGGCATACCCTTTGTGTACCTCAGCCAAAATACTGTTATTTGGTAAATTTTACTGAGTTTAGCATTTGTAAATGCTAAAATTGTAAATATAAGCTATATATGCTTTGTATAAAGTCCACGAACATAAATTTATCTGGAAAGGTCATTGGTGTTCTCATCTTTTCATAGCAGATGTGTGATGACTTCTGTTAAGGAAAGGGAGATCAAGACTGTACTGAGAAGCAGGTAAAGTACTTTGCTAATAATTCATATGCCACTGTAAAGTGTCTGGGCTAATAATGAACTATCTTATTCATCCCTGGGGCTTTCCTGTTTTAAAGAAAACCTAGAGCTTCAATTACCTTACTTACTCACTAGTAGGCCATTTATCATGTTAATGATATACAAGCTGTTTTTTCATTTTATCTCATTCGCACTTTTTGTAATGTCAGACTTCTTATGACCATTGAGAAAATCAGAAATTTTCTACATATTACTCCATGAGTTCTCCTTTCTTCTTATTTTCTTTTTTTGCTTTTGTTTTTTAGAGTTAAGTGACTTGCCCAAGGTCACACAGATACTAAGTGTTAATTGTTTGAGGCCGCATTTGAATTCAGGTCCTCCTGATTTCAGGGCTGGTGCTCTATTCATTGTGCCACCTAGCTGCCCCTCTTTTTATTTTCTTGCTTCTCGAGTCTCTACATTAAAGATTTTGGTTGCAGCTGAATTGTTTTTGTTCTTTGTGCTGTTTCTCTCTATTAAGTTAGTTTTTTAATTTGACTTTTATTTTCAATTACCAATCAAAAGAATCAAGAATTTCTGATAAACTCTTATTTTCCAGTTTCTATCTCTTTTTCTATTGAATGAATAAGTGAAAAAGTGCTTACACTGTATACGAAAGAATTTCATCAGCAAGTCATATATATGATTCCTCCACTATTAGAATGGAAGCTTCTTAAGAGCAGGGGCTTTTTTCTTTCTGTATTTCAAGTTCGTAGTGCAGTGCTTTGTACATTGTAAGCCCTTTGTGTGTGTGTGTGTGTGTGTCTGTGAGAGAGAGAGAGAGAGAGAGAGAGAGAGAGAGAGAGAGAGATAACTGGGGGGAGGGGTGTTAAACTAGTTAGATTGTGAGGAAGTACTGCTATTCCTGGTTTTTTGGTCTTACCATCTTGTGACTGAACTGGCAACTGGTCAATGTTGTTGGTGGGGCTGGGATAGCCTGGAGGGCCCATTTACATAAGTACTGTTCTTTTTGATGATGGCTATAGGGGACTGGAGGTCAGAGAGCACTAAAATTCCCTGGACTCTGGAATTCTCGAGCCATTTCCACAGTGGTCCAAGGGAAGATGGCTTTCAAGTGACAGTGATATTTTAACACTTTGTGATATGGCCATCCAAAGGTATGCTTTATAGGGTCATAGATTTGGATCAGAAACTATGCATTGCAATCTTCTAATTTTATACACAAGGAAACTTAGGATCAGAGGTTTTAAATGCTTGCCTAAAGTCACTTAGGACCTGCCCAAAGAAGTATGAGAGGTGGTATTTGGCACAAGATCCTGTGAATGCTGGGCCAATGTTCTTTCCAAGTAGAAGAAATGCATCACCAGTAGCATTTATTAAATTATGATACTCATTTATTAATTGCAAATACCAAACAAGAAAAGACCTTTTGGTTGAAATTTGCATCATTATTATTAAGCTATTAATTATCTGAAAAGTTTGCTCACCACAAATAGCTGTTTTATCATTATAAATATGATAGCTTATATTTTTGGTGCTTTACAATTTACAAAATACTTTAGTAATAACCCTTTGAGGTAAACAATATATATCCTAGTATACCTACTTCATGGATGAGAAAATGAAGGCTCAGAGAGTTAAGTTATTTGACTGAATCACAAAAGATTTAGGTAAGTAAATGAACCTGCATCATGGGTGTCTAATGCAACACACCGCTTAGTTTCCAACTAAGTATGGTGTGACCCCACTGTTCAGTCTGTATGTGCTTGGATAATGAAAACTTTTTTCATGTATATGTTATTTACCAACTCCAAAAACGCCTCTTTCCTCCCCTCCTAACACAACCATAAGAATATCCTTAGGCAGGAACTGGTTCATATTTGGTGTGTGTGTGTGTGTGTGTGTGTGTGTGTGTGTGTGTGTGTGTGTGAGAGAGAGAGAGAGAGAGAGAGAGAATTCCCAGTGCCAAGCACAATGCTTGTCAGTTAATATGTGATTAACAGATATTTGTTCATTTTAATTCTCACTACAGACCCAATATAGATTATTTCTAATGTCCTGGGAAATGAGCATTTCTCCAACCAATAAACTTTAAAAGACAAGGTTACCTCTTCACAGCATTGGCAAGTTATCATCTCTTTAACTTTTAGTCTTTCGGCTTTAACATCATCATCTTCATCTTCATTGTCTGGTACTTCCAGAAACTTCCTTTTTTTGAGTTTAGTTGAAAAGGTTCTACATGCATATAAAGGAACAATGTGAGATTTCAAGTCATTAATATATTAGGAAATTTACACTCTCAAGTTAGTACCAGCAATTTCTGTTATAATTAATTCATTCTTTAAACTTGAACTTACCTGAAAAATGGATCTTTTCTTACTGATCTGCCTCCGTATTTCTTCTCAAAATATTGTAATAAGAAAATCCACAACACACACTGCAAATAAGGCTAAAACAAACAAATTCCAAATATTCATTATTAAACTGCTCAGCATTTTCATGTACTATGAAATAAAATGCAAATACATCTGGTTTCATTTCAAGTCAAAGAACTATTCACACAACACTAGGATTTTCATATGATTAAAAAATTGAAGTAATACTAATTTTAAAAGAACTAAATAATTTGCAACATGCAATATATCACATTTTCTCAGAATTCCTGACAATTGTTTCCTGAGAAAATAAGAACTACTTCTTGCTGTAAATTTCATGAGAAAAGTTAATTCTGTTGTATATAAATAATTGTGCATATAATAATTATGCATATAAACAATTCAATATAACTGAAATAAAAACTAAACAAGCTGAGTCTTTTAGCCTAAAAGTAATCAAAGGTTGCGGTCAAAAGGTATTAATGACAGTATTACCTAAAATGACCACATGGTGAATAAGCAAACAATGTCAAGACCCAAAATCATCTTTCTCAGAATTAATTAGCATTCTTGAATATTATCTGAGACCAGAAATTTAACAATAACAAAAAAACATTTTAAAATGAAATGTACATGGGAAATTTAAGTATCACCATCCAAGTTTGACTTCAGTTTGGTAAACAGGTACTTCCAAGTAGTCCGACTATCAAATTGTCATCTTTCACAAATACTTATTTGGGAGCAAAGTCATCATATAATACTTTTAAAAAAAACATGGCTATGATTAAAAATTATGCCAAAATAACAAACAACTGCAAAGAACTAAACACATTCTTACCGATAAAACAGCTATTAGAATCCTGTCCCATGGATTATAACTGCTTTCATTTTTTTGTACATTCTTCCATGAAATCTAACATAAAAATTAAATTATTAAAAATGTGTTCCACAGCAGAGAATCAAATTATAATTAAAATTAAATGACAAACATAATAATAAGTAATAAAAATAAACATTCAATAATAAACATTCCTTTTCTAGCACCAAGTCAGTTCTTATGATTTCATTTATACATGTATATGATTTCCCACTATATTTCAGCAAAGTCTTCTTTTGGGGGTGATCTAAATTCATGCAATGCTTCCCAAAACAATTTTGTCAATTAAAGACAGGGACAGTACTAAGAGGTCTAACTACTTAGTGATTAGTATATAGATAATCAGGGGTCCTGCTAAGACAGAACCCATTATCATTTTGTTCCTAATCAAGTGCACAATCTTTTTAAGTACTAATTCTTTAGATGGATTAATAAATTTCCCTCTTTCTTAAAACCCCCTTTTGTTTTATTTCCTCCCATCCCAATTCTGAATATTCTAACATTTAGTCCTAACTTTGTATTTTTAAAAAATCTTTAAAATGATGTTCCTTCCTCCTTGTGACAATATTTACTTACCTACAATGTGATAAGCATGAAAGAACATGAAGAACATTAAAGAGCTTCCATGCTAAATAAGAACTTGTTAAAATTTCACCAGTTATTAACTGCCTATATTACTAATGTCTGTCTAAAAGAGAGAGAACCCCCAGTACTCATTAAGGAATCAATTTCCAAGATTTTTCAAGTTTTCATTAAATATATACATTCACATACATACACACACTGATAGATAATAAATTTACCTTTATAAAACTGATCAGGCATCCTAAGAGTGGATAGATTGGATTGATTATGCAGAGTGTATAATGAAGGACAGCTGTCACTGTGTGGTATCTCATAAAGAAAGTTATTTCAGTGACTGCAATGGAAACCAAGGCTGCCTAAAAAATTGAGAAAATAAATAGAAATATCTTTAGACATTTCAACTCCGTTCTTCCCGTTCTTGATAAAATTGCTTATAGTGCTGATAAACAGATGTGACAAATGACTCAAAAAGGGATGCGACCACAGCATATATTTTACTCTTATGAAGATCTGAATGCATTAAATGACTTTTAGGACTAGAAGCATGAGAAAACTGAGGATTAACAGATTTTTGTAAAACAAAGTAAAAAAACAACTTACCACTGAGTAGATAAATGACCAAAACTCTTTAGTATTTAAAACTTTTCTGAAGGTGAAAGATGCAACATAGGTAAAAAGAATAACAGATGGTACATAAGCAATAAGGCAAAAAACCTGCAGGAGAAAGAGAGGGGCATGCTTTATGTAAAAGATATCAATAGCCAGAAAAATTTATGTGCAACAGAGAATGCCACAGTCATACTTTAAAAGAACAAAAATATCTACACTTCATATTGTGTTTCTTGACTTCCCAAAAAATACAAATAACACAAATTCCAGATAATTTAAGATGGAACCAGTCACCTTTCTCTTTATCTATTACATATCCAAGTCTTAAAGTTTTTAATATAATTATGGAGAGTAATTAGGTTGTCGAGTTCTTTGCTGATCATTATCATTAGTCTACTTTTCCTTTACCCTATGAAGTTGGTAGCTTCTCAAAAGGACTCATAAACTAAAAGACAATCACTTCCACCTGAGGGAAAATCTAAACCAATAATTTTATGCTTATGCTAGGTTAGTGCTTTGCAGTTGTCTGGGATTTTCATCATGGACAGCAGGGATTTGGGGGCTAATCTTTGCTGTGTAATCTCATTTTTTTAAGAATTATGACTTCCTAAAATAAACTTATATTCAAAAGAAATATGAAAATATATTCCATGGATATATGCAAATGCATTTTCCATTATCCTCATGACTAATACACTTTCACTAACTCAGATAACTAAGAGATAAGTGCATTATCTGCTTAATGTCGTGTTATAGGATCTAGAATTGGAAGCCAGTTAAGAGGTCATGTAGTTCAATTGCCCTATTTTACAGCTGAGGAAACTGAGGCCCAGATGGTAAGCAGCTGAATCATGATTTGTAACCAAATACTAACCAAATGTGCTTTCTCCTAACACCAGTGATGGGGAACCTTCAAGTTTTACTGAACAAATCTTTTTATTAGGTGAATTTGTTCTGTAAAGTTTGGATTCAGTCAAAGGGTTACACTTGAGGGCTTCAAAGGCCACATGTGGCCTCCAGGCTACAGATTCCTCACCCCTGACCTACATCAAATGCACACTGATGCATTATTAATCAAAGTTAGCAAGAAACAAAGTGCAAAGTCAGTAAGAAACAAAACAGTCATCTGTAACCTCCAAAAGAAAATAAGACTTCCAATGTAAGTCTGTGATACTGAATAAGTCATGTGTATTTAATACTACTTTCATTTCCTCCTCCATAATATAATACAATTTGCTTGATCAGCATATTAATTGTTGTTGTCAAATTCATCTTTATTAACAAAAACCTTGAATTTTATTTGCAGTTTGAAGTAAATTATATAAGTGTTACTCTCAGCTACTCCATGAAAATCTAGCCTAGGCAAAATTATCAAAGCATTAAACTTGTTTTTAATCCTCCAACCTTCCTTTAATAACTTCTTTTCCTCCAACCCTCCTTTCATATAAGTCCTTTCATACCTCTGCACATCAGACAACTATATTCTTTTGTTCTATTTGCTATATTATTCTTCTTATCACCACAAAAATAATTCATACAGTTGTAGAGCCATTATGTTTTCAGCAGGACCTATAACTTCATTCTCCCAATAAGGAACTTATTCTCCCAACAAAGGTTAGCAATTACTCTGCCAATTATGGCCTTTGAGTTGCCTGGGACTAAAGAGATTAAATTACTTTCCCAGAGTCTCACAGCCCAAAAGTAAGCCCAGGGCTTGAATGCTACTCTTCCAGCCTCTTAGGGCTCTGTCCACTATACCATAAGATGATAATGCTACAGGAAAGTGTTAACTTGCACTTGTGGAGGGAATCTTCTTATCTGAAAGTTCCCAAAACAATGAAATCCATTCCTAACCCTCCCCCACTGTAATGGCAAGCAAAGAAGTACTTAGCTCCTTGTTTCAGCTATTTAATTACTTAGCACCTTGTTTCAGTTCCAAGTTTCTTTTGGGCCTTGCCCATGATTATATCAAGTCTGCCTTAAGAAACAGAACTTGTGAAACCTACAGTGGGAGGGACTTATCAAAGTCAGGAACAGGAAGGAAGTAAGAAGCAGGTGGAAGAGGGAAAAGTTAATGACCATATATATGGAGAAGCCCAAGCTGGGAAATGGCAGAATTGAGAAGAGAACTCTTGTGGTGGCGGCACTCAGTCTCTTCTGTCTGTGTTGATTTTTGTTTGTAACACTTTGTATAGAAGCCCTGGGACCTTACTGGAAGTCTTGAAAGAGGATTTTCTTGTTGTCTGTTTACATAAGTCCTGGAGGAAGCTTTCAGAGGTCTGAGACTATACTGATGATTTGTGTTGATTTCTTAGACCTTGTTTGTGGGTCTGTGTTGAGTTCTCAGACCTTGTTTGTGGGTCCACACTGGTTTCACAGACAGAGAGTGAATTGATGATGGTCATGGCAATGTGCATGAATGTTGTTTTGGCTCTGTTAAGCTTTGTCTTCCCAGAAACAGAAACAGTGAAGGACTTCAAGTAGACTAGACACTATGAACTTCAATGTGGAACTAGACAAGGAGCTGAGAGTTGCCTACCTTTGAATGCAGGTGACAGTTGGGTAAATTCAGGCAAAAGCCAAGACCATGAAAGAAGAACCATGGAATCTGAGAGTCAGCTTTGAGCAAAGATGAAAAGACCTCTCCTTCGGTACTCAGTGCTGACTGAGAAGATCATGATTTACTGTGGGAGAATTTTGTACTGTGTACCTTTGTATCTCTTCAGAATGACTGAATTAAGGATGACTGGAAACTAATCTTCCAATCAAGAAGAAAGAAGATTTTTTGACTGAGAGATTAGGACAATGTGACCTAGGGGTGGAGAACTTTGACCTTTGTACTTTATGTCACTTAAGGAGGACTGCTCCATAATGATGAATAAGACTTAATGAAGGATATCTTTTATTTAAAACTGTGTGGCCACTTTAATAATAATTTGTTATGTTATAACATTGTGAATGCTGCACTTTGGTTTCTGTGAATATTTTGTCTTAGTTTATTACTGAATAAGTAGAGAGTTCACTATACTATGTAATCAAAACCTTAAAGTTATTCACAGCAGCAGTGCTCTGGAGAGCTTCTCCTGCTTGGCTTTACATCCACTAAAGTAGGCAATACACGGATTAGTATCCATGCATTACGAATGAGGACACTAGGAGCCAAGCCAGTATAGCTAGTCAGAGCTGGAGTTGAATGTGAACCCAGCTCCCTCCAGATGCCAAGTCCAGCAGTATGTCCTTTAAACTTCACAGTGTTTAATTTTTTCAAGCATTAGTATAAATTTAAATCATCTGAATACTTCTTTCAGGAGTATTTGCATTTTAAACATTATATTGAGAAATAATGGACTTTTCAGCAAGTGACATACATTTCAAAAAGTAGCAGAAGGGATACATAAACCACTCACACCTCCAATCAGAAAGTAAAAATTAACTACTATGTGAAAAGTGGCCTTGTCCCTGATAATCATTTTTCAAACTATAAAATATGATCACTTTATTTAAAAGCATATATTATTACCTAATACATACCTAACTTTGTATAGTGGTATGCTAGGCACTATGTAAGGAGAACTACACAGATCTACCTAATTCTTGCATACTCTCAAGAAATTTATAATGATGATGATTATTTCATCTCCTCAAAATCTCAATACCACGCATACTGACTATGGTTAACTGATAATGGCCAGGACATTTTATAGATTTGGTTATTGAAACAGAATGGTCTGTAAATCCTCCACTAAAGTCCACTTACTGGTAACCCTGTGCTTCCAAAGGAATATAATTTTGGTAAGATTTGCCAAGTATCTGCTGTCTGCAGACCACCTTGGCTAAATGCAATTCATTTTTCTGGTGGAAGTTGCAGGGGAAAGGAGAAAAACGAAAGGAAAAGTAATGATTAAATGATACATGCTAATGAATAACCATACATCAAAGAATTGTAGAACTTTCAAAGTACTGTTTTAAATTATACAAATACAAACTGAATTATAAAAGACATTAACTTACCACAGAAAGGAACTTCAGAGCATAAAAATAAACTCCATAGTGAAATGCAAATAAGCTTCCTAGCATCAAAACAAGAACAACAAAAAATAAGGGAAAGTCAATTAGAGCTTGTCCAGTCCAATAGGCAGATGGAAAAAGACCTGAGATCTTCAGCTGGGTGTAAGATTTGATCTATAAGAAAGGGGAGAAAAATCAAACAAATTATCCTGAAAACAGGATATAATTTATATACAAACAAACATACACACGCACATAAAATGGTGAATTACTGAAATAATCTATATATGACATTAAAAAATACAAGTCATTTGCCTATCTACTTCTCCAATCCCACCTCCTCATATCCAAGCTAAGGAAAATTCTCACTACCACTGCCACCAAAAACAAAAAATGTACACTTTACATTAAGCAACCAACTTGGCTTAATATTTCTCATCTTTTAAGAATTTCAACAAGTCATCAAGAACAGAGAGACTACTAAAACCACAGTTTGCTAGGCCAAAATGAAATAAAAAATAGCAAACTGTCAGGTGAACTGAGTATAATCTACACAGAGAATGCGTCTAACATCAAATTAAGATCATCAGTTTTCTCAAACTCATATTTTATATTTTAAACATTAAAAAAGTGTGTATACACATATATGTTTGTATATGTTTTAATTAAAGGACAAAAACTCTGCGAAGTCCTTAAGTTCTCTGATTTTAGCAATTACTTAATTCAACTCATAGAATTTATGAATGTGTGAAATATATTATGTCAAATCCCATTCTTTATTTTATAATCAGCTCTGTACCTAAGTTGGAAGGGCCAAATAAACTCAATCAACAACATTTCTTAAGGACCTACTATGCACAGGCACTATCCTAAGCTCTCAGGATATAAAGACAAAAATACAAAGGAGCTTCCTTACCAATTGATAAGATCAAATATAAATAATTAAGTATATACATGACAGATACAGAGAAGAAGGCAAGTGATCTTAAGAGGAAAGTGTTCAAGTGACTAAGGCAGTGGTTCTCAACCTAACCTGTGGGTCGCAACCTCTTTGGGGGTCAAATGACCCTTTCACAGGGGTCACCTAAGACTATCAGGAAACACATACTTCTGATGGTCTTAGGAACAGAGACACTGCTCCATCCATCTCCAGGAAGGTCCACCTACATGCAGATATGCCCACATACGAGTATTAAAGGGTCATGGCATTAGGAAGGTTGAGAACCACTGAACTAAGGGGACTAGAAAGTACTGCAGAAGGTATCATTTGAGTTAGGTATTGAAAGAAGCTGGAGGTATTAAGAGATACAGGTAAAGGAGAGTTGTGTGAAAGGGAGTAAAGGGTGAGAAAACTTCCATGAAAAGGCAGGAATGGGTCAGGTTGTGAAGTCTTAAATATCAAAGGAAGGACTTTATATTTGATCCTAGAAGTAGGAGAGAGCCATTGGAGTTTATTAAGAAGGGGTTGGAGATTAGGTGACGTGATCAGAATTGCCCATTAGGAAAACCAGCATAAGAGCAGTGCGGAAAAATATCAGAGTTGAGAGAGATGTGAGGCAGGAAGACCACTAAGAAGGTCATTGCATAAGACCTAAAGTAGGCTGATGGATATGTGAATGAGCAGAGATGTTATAAAGGTAGAAATGACAAGATCTAGCAACTGGTTGGCTATGATGGATGAGTGAGAGTTTAGAGTCATGGGAGATGCTGAGGTTGCAAATTTTTCCAAGGTTTAATAAATGAGTTCAAGGATAGTGGATTTCAAGGGAAAGTTAATGAATTTTGTTAAAAAATGTACAGCAGGCAGTAGGAGATGTGGATTATAGTTCAGAAAAGAAACAGAGAGACCTGGGACTCACGATAGAAAGGATAACTGAACTGACGAGATCATTAAGGGATAGTTCCAAGAAAACAAGAGAAGAGGGTCCATGATAAAACTCTGGAATATACCCACTGTCAGGAGGCAGGACAAGCACAAAGATTCAACAAATGAAGTTGAGAAACAGCAGTAGGAAGAGAACCAGGGAAAGCAGTGTCAGGAAAACCTACAGAGAAGAGTACATCCAAGAGAAGATAGTGATCAAGGGTATCAAATTCTACAGAGTTGAAGAAGGATGAGATTGAGAAAAGGCCATTAGAAGCACAAGTGACTAAAAAGAGTAGTTTCAGCTGAAAGAAGAGTTTGGAAGGCTAACTACAGTAGGTGTAGAAGAGAATGAGAACAGAAGAAGTAGAGGCTCCAAGTGCAGACAACTTTTTCAAAGATTTTAGTAGAGAAGACAAGATATAGGGCATTAGTTAGTAAAGATGATAAAGTGAATGTTTTTTGAGGATGAGAGAGACATGGAGGCATTTATAGGCACCAGGGAAAGAACTAGCAAACAGGGAGATATTAAAGAGTAGAAAGAAAAAGGGACCTAGGTTATGGAGGGTTTTTAAGGCCAAACAGTACAGTTTGTATTTATTCCTGGAAGAAATAGGGAACTACTAGAGTACTGAGTAAAGAAGTGACAAGATCAGACTTGTGCTTTAGAAATATCACTTTGAAAGCTGTATGGAAGGTAAAGTGGTGAGGAGAGTGACTTAAAGACAGAGAAACCTGCTAGAATGCTATAGCAGCAGTCTGGGTAAAAGGTGACAAGGGCCAGAACTAAGGAGCTGGTTGAATAAATAGAGAGAAAGATATGAGATGTACTGCAGAGGGAGAACTGACAAGAGTTGGCAACGGAATGGATATGTGGACTAAGGAAGGGCAAATAGTTGAGGATAACTCCCAAGGTTACAAATCTAAAGATGGTAGTACCCTTGACAGAAATAAGAAAGTATGGAAGGGGGTTGGAGGTGGATGTGCATTTAAGGTGAAATTTAATGAGTTGTTTTAGCAATGTTTAACAACTTTAAGATCCTTAAAGGATACAGAGTTCTATATGTCCAGTGAGCTACTGGTGATAAAGGATAAAGGAGCTCAGACAAGAAATCCAGTCGTCATCTGCATAGAGATAATAATTTAATTCATGGGAGGTGATGAGGTTTCTAAGAGATATTATAGAGAAAAAAGATGACGGTTTTAGTGTACACCCACAGCCATGGGGCTAGACATAGATAATCATCCAGCAAAGGATGCTGAGAAGTAGTAGTCATACAGACAGGAGATGAATCAAAGAGAACAACTCCAGGAAAACTTTGAAAGGAGAAAATACACAGGAAAGGGGGATCAAGTGTTCAAATGGTGCAACACAATCACAGAGGCTGAAGAAAAGGAGAGTGAGCAGCTACAGGAGAGGTTGTAACAGTTCTTTAATCAGTCAGAAAAAAAGTTGGAGGAAAACAATACCAAGAAAAACAGGAGGTGAGCATAAGTTAGGCCAAAACTGCTAAAAAGCCACAAGCAAACAAAATAATCTGTAAGTACAGAAGTATGCGCATTTCAATATATACTGCTTTTGAATTTAATTTTTCATCTGGTTTTGGTCAAGGTTGAGTCAAGAAAGATAAAGATTAAGAAAAGGTCATAGGACTTCCATTTAATAGATCACTGTTAACTCTAGAAATAAGTCTTATCAGACTGATGAAGTCAGAAGCTAGATTTCAAGGAGCTGAGAAAGGAGTGAGAGGGAAAAATGGAGGAAGGCAACAAGTGAAGACAGTTTATTCTAGGAGTTTGGTTGTGAAAGGGAAGAGAGGTACCAGGACGATAACCTGAAAATAGTGGGGTCAAGTGAGAGGTTCTTTTTTTTAAGGATAATGCTAACTTCAGTTTTGGACATGATAAATCTAAGGTGTTAAGATTATATTTCCTATAGGAAATGCAGGGCTAAAGATTGAACAAATTTTTAGGATAGAATAAGGATTTCCTTGGCACAGAGGTTATTTTTAAGAAAATGAGGATAAGAACTCAAACCTACACCTTTTTAAGGCATTTTAAGGTTTCAAAGCACTTGTCTCATATTGATCTTGTAAGGCATACAGTTAAAGTATTATCTCCATTTTACAGATGAGGAAACTGGGGCTTTCAGAGTTAGAGTAGCTTGCCAAATAGCTAGTGAGTCTCTGAGGCTGGATTTAAGCACAAATCTGACTTTATGTCTAGCACTGTTCCCCCTGCTCTTTCCTACCTCTCACACAGTATCTCAAGTTTAGGTCTGAGATTCAGATAACTACAAGGTTTTCAATAGGAAACAATATAACCTTATTGTGTGGGGTGTTTCCATTTACAAAAGCTTAACAATAAGTATCATAGATGGATAATGTTCCTTGAAAGTAATAATAAATAAATTATACTGTATGGTAACAATACGGGGAAGTAGATCTAACTGGAGAGTAATTTGGTCAAGGGAATAAAGGAAAATTATGATAATGTAAGATATAATGGAGTAGGGGCGGCTAGGTGGCTCAGTGAATAGAACACCCACCCTGAAGCCAGGAGGACCTGAGTTCAAATCCAACCTCAGACACTTAAGACTAGCTGTGTGACCTTGGACAAGTCGCTTAACTCCAAATGCCCTCCCCCCCCCAAAAAAGCAAGATATAATGGAGTAGAAAGCAAGGACAAAAGATTTTAGTAAAGTGGGGAAGAGACTTGCATATATGAGAGCTGAATGTTACTGACAGATGACCATGTAAGAAGCACTAAGGTCATATAATGACCTTGGAGCAGGTCATGGGTAAAGGTTTTGGGGTACCTGAATGTGCTCACGGGTGGTAGTTAATATTATATAAGAATAAGTAATATTAAAGATGAAAACAATTGAGTTGGCTTTGGGTAACTTGTACTAGCCCTCCCACAATCAGTGAATCATGCAGAGTTGCAAATAAAGCTATATCATTAAAGTTTGACAACATAAAGTCTTCAACTTGCTCCTTGTCTCCATGGATAAAATTGGGGGAAAGTAGGAATGCCAGCTAAAAGAGATTCATTCTTTCCATAAACTAATACTAATACCTACTATGAGAAACACAAAAGGCAACAAAAGGCAAGTGGAAAGAGAGCTGGTATCAAAGCTAGGAAGGCCAGGGTTCAAATCTTGCCTCTGATATTTTCTGGATGGGGGATCCTGGTCAAGTGACTTAACACCTTAGCATTCAAGGAAACTCTCTAAGGCTAGAAGTTGCAGGAAAAGTGCCATAATGCACTGGTAGAAGGAATGTCCATACCTATTAGTTCTCTATACCAATGAAATCACAGTTCCAATTCCTATCACTGTGTGACAGGCACTGATATAAAAATTTATATTAACTTTAGGAGTCAAATTACCCCTGCAGCCACATATGCTGCCCCCCCTTTGGAGGTCTTCAAACTGAAACTGGATGACCACCTAATCACTATGTTACAGTATGGATTTCTTTCTTGTGTAGGTCAGACTACATGACAACTGAAATTCCTTCCAAATCTCATATTCTATGATTCTTTGATTTATGTAAGAAGGTCTAGAAGACCACTGTATTATCGTTTCCAAAATAATGATTCTCAAGAATCATTAGCACATATTTTGTACTTCTGTTTTCACATTTTTTTTCCAGATTGGATTTGTGATTTCATTGCTAAAGGGAACTTTCTCAACCAATAGAGACAGGCACCTGCTCTCTGCAACTTAAAATCTGCTAGATGGCACAATGGACAGAACGCATAACCTGGAGTAAGCAAGACCTGAGATGAAATACAACCTCAGACATTTACTATTTTACAACAGGGCAAGTCACTTAACATTTTTTTGCCTCAGTTTCCTCATCTATTAAAAAAGCACCTATAAAAGCATTCCCATGGTTGTTGTGAGGATCAAATACGGTCATTGTTAAGTGCTTAGCATAATGCCTGGCATATAGTTATATAAATTATATAAATGTTATTACTAACATTATTGTTTTATTGAAAACCGGTCTCATAATAAGGAAGAATTAATGTCAAGCCCTATCTCTGACACATCATGGCCCAGAAAACTCTCTATAATATATATGGCAAATCTAGCAAACAAATTTAAAATTTCCAAAAATTACATATATATTTTGGCTAACGCAACACATATGTTCTTGAAAAACTGTATAAAAGAATCATTATTTAAAATGTACTAAAGACTTGAGTATTAACTCTGGCTTTCACTGATCGGCCAACAATAGGTCCCAGATTAAGCCCTAGTTGGTCACTGTTTGGGCCCTGACTGGCTCAGAATGAATGTAAATGGCAATTGTTTCTGTTTTGTTCAGAAACCCTTAGAGTCTTCCCCTTGAAGATCTCTCTCTTTCTCTCTCTCTCTCTCTCTCTCTCTCTCTCTCTCTTTGGGATAGGCAGAGACAACTCTCTGACTCATTTCTTATTAAGCCTTAATCACTGAATGGGCATTGTCTCAAAGACCTGTTAAAGACCTTAGCTTGAAAGGGCCACACTCCCCCATTACTTCCTGGGCCACCTCCAGCTTTCCTGATCTATATCTGGCCAACGGACTCAGATGGCTCTGGAGTAGAAAATTAGACTGGTGACTGCACAGCCCTTTCCTCACTTAAATTCAATTCACTTGCATGTCATGGTATCATCTCCATGATGTTATGGTCCTCTTTGAAAAAGAATAACAAACAGCAACCAAAGACATGAGTACTAAGAAAAAACTTCCAGTATAAAATTTTAAAAGGCGAAAGTTGTTCCCAAATCTATTTTTATAAATTCAACTCTGTATGTTCTACATAAGCAATATAAAAGTACAGTTCATTTTTTTTTAAAGTATTTACATTACCTTATGATTTTCTGCATTTTCCATGGCAAAGTAGGGTGGCATCGCAGTCACAATGATTCCAAGTAAAGCTGCTTGAAAATACAGCTCAATTCTAAAAACTATGTCAGTAATTTCCTAAAAGAAATAAAAAAAACAAAGAATCCAAATAACTTTACACCATCCCAGTGCTTTTTGTTTTAAAGTATTAAAAGGACTAAATAACACATAAAAATATGTATTCATGATATGATCTAAAAGAAGGATAATAGAGCCTGATTAGGAAACCTAAACTCAAGTCAAAGTTGGGCCAATGACCAAAGCTGGGCTGTGTGACCCTAGGTAAATCACTTACTTTCTGTTTCAGTGAGTGTGGAATAGAGATAAAAAAGTGAATCTGTCAAACCTACTTCATGACATTATTGTGAAAGATGAAATATGCTTCACTTAAAGTGAGTTAACACACACATTTTGAGAAAAGGACCACATGGGCATTGGAACAAAGAGGTGGAGAGTGAGCAGCTGCAGGAGATGCTGACATATAAAACAAATATTGGAGGAGACAGATAATAATAAGAGTATGGTGTGAGTACAAGCCAGGCAGAACCTAACTGAACATAAATGAACAAGAAACAGAAAAAGTGCAGGAACATAGGAGTTCAGATATACATAGCCCTTTAATTTAATTTTCCCTTTGTCTTTGACTATTAAAAGTGTGAATTTATGTATAAAAAAGAACTCAAAATTCTGAAAAAAGCACTAATCTGAGGAGTGGAGCCAAGATGGTAGAATACACAAGGCACAACAGTGGAGCTCTTTAAAACTTCCCCTCCAAATAACTTTTTTAAAAATTTATTTATTTAGTTTTCAACATTCACTTCCATAAGCTTTTGTGTTTTAAATTTTCTCCCTCTTCCTCCCCAAGATGGCGTGCAATCTGATATAGGCCCTACATATACATTCATATTAAACATTTTCATTTTAGTCATGTAGTAAAGAAGAATTAGAAGTAATGGAAGGAACCATGAGAAAGAAGAAACAAAACAACCAAAAAAAGAGCAAATACTATGCTTCAATCTGCATTCTTATTCCTTAGTTCTCTCTCTGGATGTGGATCAAACGATTTTGAACTAACACTTCAAATGAAATTCTGAAGCAGTAGAGCCAAAAAAAAAACAAAACAGGTCCAGGTGAGAGATTCTTCCACTCAAAGTCAAAGTAGGAGGTCTCAAGAAGAGATCTCTGACATGGGAATAGAGAATGACCCAAAGCCCACATGGATGCAATACCCAGTGGTAGCACTTGGTGATGGCAAATGCAATAGCAGCAACAGAAGTAGTTTTGGAAATAAGGAGATAAGGCAACTGGTCTGAAAGCAATTACAAGGGATGCTTGTCTAGCACTATACATAGGACCAGACACTGTTTGGCAATTTCACTGCCTATACCCACTTCCAGGTCAAGTTTAAGGGAAGAGAAGATCACTTTCAGTCATAAGAAAGCAAATGCCCTGGGTATCAGTATCACTTTTGGTACCAAGGGATCAGGAATCCTGAGAGGCAGTATCAATAGAGATCCATAGGGATCATAGGTCCTTTCTAAAGAAGAACTAGAGCACAGATCAGAAAAGCAATGACTATACCTATCCCTGGATCACATCATCTTGGAACCTAGCTCTGAAAACAGCAGTGCAATAAAGCCTGAAGCTTGAAACAGTTCACCATCCCCCACCCTGGCCCAACCCTTTTGGGAACAGAGACCAACTTAAACATACCAAAGTTAAGGAACAGGTTAGAAAAAATGAGCAAAAACCCAAAAAGAACCTGACTATTAAAAAGCTATTCCAGTGGTAAGAAAAGATTATGACATAAATTAAGAAGGATAAATTCAGTGAGTGTGGAATAGAGATAAAAAAAGTGAATCTGTCAAACCTACTTCATGACATTATTGTGAAAGATGAAATATGCTTCACTTAAAGTGAGTTAACACACACATTTTGAGAAAATAACCACATGGGCATTGGAACAAAGAGGTGGAGAGTGAGCAGTTGCACAAGATGCTGACATATAAAAGGCTGAACAAATATTGGAGGAGACAGATAATAATAAGAGTATGGTGTGAGTACAAGCCAGGCAGAATCTAACTGAAAAAAAATGAACAAGAAACTGAAAAAGTGCAGGAACATAGGAGTTCAGATATACATAGCCCTTTAATATAGGTAACAAGCAAAATCTCAAAGAAAAAAATATGAATTGGACACAAGATTAATAAGAATTCCTGAAAGAGCTAAAAATGAATTTTCAAAGTCAAGTAAAAGTAGTAAAGGAAAAATTATGAAAAGAAATGAAAGCAAGGGAAGAAAATTATAAAATGACAACTAATAGCCTGCTAAAAGATATAGACATATAATATATAAATAAAGAAAATAACACTTTAAAAAACAGGATTTACCTAATGGCAAAAGAGGCACAAAAATTCACTGAAGAAAAGAACCTTAAAAAGCAGAATTGGCCAAATGGTTAAAAAAAAAAAAAGATACAAAAGCTCACTGAAAATCAGAATTGGGCAAAATGGAAGCTAATGACTCCATGAGACATCAAGAAACAAGAAAAGAAAGTCAAAAGACTAAAAAAAAAAAAATAGAAGAAAATGTGAACTATCTCATCAGAAAAACAACTGACCTGGAAAACAGAATGAGGAGAGACAATTTAAGAATTACTGGATGGGGTGACTAGGTGGTGCAGTAAACAGAGCACTGGCCCTGGACTCAGGAGGAACTGAGTTCAAATCCAACCTCAGACACTTAAGGCTTACTAACCACATGACCTTGGGCAAGTTATTTAACCTGAATTGCCCTGCCTTCCTCTCTCCAAAATAAGCCAAAAAAAAAAAAAAAAACTTACCGGACTACCTGAAAGCCATGATCAAAGAAAGAGCCTAAACATCATATTTCCTTTTTGCTATTAAATTCCTCTTTATTTTTTCTACATGTAAAAACAATTAACACTCATTAAGCTTTTTTTTTAAGTTTTGAGTTCCAAATCCTATACCACCCTGCCTCCACTCCACCTCCCCTAAGGTGGTAGGCAATCTTATGTAGATTATACATAGACATCATATTTGAAGAAATTATAAAGGAAAATTACCCTGATATCCTAAACAAGATGGTAAAATAGAAAGTTAATGAATTCACTGACCACCAGGACCTGAAAGAGATCCCAAAATGTAATCTCCCAGGAATACTATAGCTACATTCTAGAGAACTCAAGTCAAATAGAAAATACATCAAGCAGCCAGTAAGAAACCATTCAAATATCATGGAACCACAGTCAAGATCACATAAGAATTAGCAGCCACCATGTAAAAGGAAAAAAGTGCTTAGAATATGATATTCTGGAAGACAAAGGAATTAAAGTTATAGCCAAGAATAACTTACCCAATAAAACTGAGTACAATCCTCTGGGGGAGGGAGGAATGGACATTTAATGAAATAGAGGACTTTCAAGAATTCCTGATGAAAACACCAAAGACAATAGAAAATCTGACTTTCAAATACAAGTCTCAAGAGAAGCATAAAAAGGCTAAAATGAAAGAGATCTCATATGGGACTTAATAAAGTTAAATTCCTTACATTCTTATATGGGAAGATGATACAAGTAACTTCTAAGAACTTTATCATTAGTAGGGCAATTAGAAGGACTCTACAAAGACAGAGAGCATGGGAGTTTCTGTTATGTTTAGGTGATCTAAAAAATATACATAGGAGAAAGGGGAAGGCAACAGAGGAAGAATAGAGAAGATCATCTCCCTTTAGGTAAGATAGAAGAATGTAAGGACAAGCTTTTAAAGTGGTGGTAAAAATGAGGGGCAGGTGGGGACAGGGGAGACAATGCTTGAAACTCATTCTTGTCTAAATTGGTTCAAAAAAGGAACACATGCACATACACACACTCAGCTGGATATGGAAATCTGTCTTTCTCAACAGGGAAGTAGGAAGGGGGGAGAGATAAAAGAGGACAGATAAAGGAATACTGTGGTCAGAAGAAAAAGACTTTAAAAGAGGGACAGGATAAAAAGAAAAAGGATGGAGGGAAACATACAGTTAGTTATATTATAATTGCAAATGGGATGGTGACTCATAAAGTAGATAGCATAGTGGATTAGAAAACAGAATCAAACAAGATACTGTTTTTTTTAAAAAAAAAAGACACACTTGAAATACAAATAAGGAGCTAGAGCAGAAATTATTATGCCTCAGCTAAAGCAAAAAAAGGGAGAGGTAAGAATCGATGAATCAAGAAGGCAACTAAAAAAAAAAAACAAACCCCCTGAATAGAAAAAGAATATATTTGAAATCCCCAAATAAACACCAAATAAAAATCCTAAAAACCAAAGGGAAATTAATACATCTGAAAGTAAAAAATCCATTGAACTAATAAATAAAACTAGGAGCTGGTTTTATGAAAACAATTCAGTAAAACAGATTGGTTAATCTGAATTTAAAAAAGAAGAAAATGAAAAATGCAGAGGGTAAATTTAGCACCAATGAAGATGAAATGAAAGCAATTATTAGGAGCTAATTTGTCCAATTATATACCAATAAATCTGACAATCCAAGTGAATATGTATAGAAATATGAATTGTCCAGATTAAAATAAGAAATAGGATACTAATCCTATCTTAGAAAAATTAATTGAAAAAGTCATAAATATACTCTTTAAGAAAACTATTAGCAGTATCAGATAGATTCACAAGTGACTTCTACCAATCATTTAAGGAACAATTAATTCCAATACTGTATATAAACTATAGTTAAGAAGGAGTCCTACCAAATTCCTTTTATGATACAAATACGGTTTTGAAGGAAGAGCAAAAACAGAGAAAGTCATAACCCAATTTCCCTAATGAGTATCAACGCAAACTTTTTAAATAAAATACCAGAAAGGATATTATAGCAATATATAAGAAAGATCATATAATATGATCAGGTGGGATTCATACTAGGAATTCAGGGCTGGTTCAGCACAGGAGAACTACCAGCATAACTGACAATAACAATAATAAAAACAGCAAAAATCATGTGATTATATCAACTGGATGCAGAAAAAGTCTCTGACAAAATGCAACACCCATTCCTATCAAAAACACTAGAAATCATAGGAATCAATGCAGCCTTTCTTAAAATGATAAGAGCAGACATTATCTGTAAAGGAGACAAACTAGAAGCCTTTGCAATAAGATCAAGGGTGAAGCAAGAAAGTCTTTTATCATCATTTTTTTCAATATCATATTAGAAATTCTAGCTATAGCAATAAGACCAAAAAGAAAGAAAGAAACTGAAGGAATAAAAATAGGCAACAAGGAAATAAAGCTTTTCTGGGAAACACCCAGAGTTTCCCACATTGATGAAATCACAGTTCTTAACCAGAAAAAAAAAGGGGGCAGGGGAGACATATTATTATCAAAGTAATACTCTTTGCTTTGATTCTATAGTCAATTTAAACTGAGAATTATTTCTTTTTTTTCCCAAACTTTTTTTGGTAGGCAGAAGATATAATGGTATACTGAAAAAATCCTAGAGAAGTGAGCAGTCATGGAAACAACTGATATAATAACAAAAACATTTTAAGACAAACAACTTCAAAAGACTTAATCTGATCAATGTAGTGATTACCACAATTACAATAAGACCAATCATGAAACATGCTACTCACCTCCTAACAAAGAGATGATAAACTCAATATGAAGAATGAGACATATTTTTAGTTATGGTTAATGCAGAAATTTGTTTTGCTTGACTATGCATATTTGTTACATGGGCTTTGTTTTTATTTTGTTTCCCCTTCTCCCACCCCCAATTTGGGAGGGGAGAAGGGAAAGTAGATTTTTATTAATTAAAAAATTAGTTTAAAAATAAAGTTAACGTTGCAAAAATATTAGGGAATTTCTTCAGCTTTTCAAGAGCTTCCCTGAATCCTTTGATATTCAAAAATTTCTTTTTTGAAGAATCTACTGACAATTACGTAGAAACTGAAAATTAGAGAAGAGACTGACCAACAGAAAGTGAGCAGCAAAAACATTAACATGATGTCTAGGAACTGATGCTAGTGTTAAGGAAGGAAGAGATGTTTAAATGGGGCCTAATTTTAAAGAATAGTCATATAACTATTTGTAAACATATGTATTTTTCATTATTTTCATTTTTTGATACATTTTACTTCCTGCAGTCCTGCAGAGAATCAATATGACACAATGGACAAAGATGGCTAGAGTCAAAAATCTGAGTTCAAGTCCAGCCTCTAGCACCTACTAGTTGTTTGACCTTGGACAAATCACTTAACCTCTCAGTGTTCCAGGGAAGTCTCTAAGATATATAAGAGTTATTGATCTGCCAGGGTAGAAGGCATTTTTCTCACCAGTAATTCCATACATCAGTGAAATAATAAGACAAAACAAAACCAAAAATGGTAAAACAAAATGGAACCTTGCAATTGTGGGGACTTGGGACACTGGCTATTCAATTAACAAGAACCCCTGCACTGGAGAGACATTAGAATGGAGAATCAAATTGTTTTGTAGAACGTCTTTTCTAAATATTTTTCAGCTTGTGTGGGATGGAGTGTGGTTTCTCAGGTGAACTATCTGCTAAAGTTCTGTGTGGAATAAAGAGGATGGTCTCTCAGAAGAGACTGTCACTCTTATTGTTAGAAAAGATGTTTTGAAAGGTCTACAAAGTTTTCAATTGACATTATTGCTAGACTGATATAACGAGCTGTAAAGCAAAACACATCTTGCTGTTTCAATATTAATTTGTAGCTATTCCATGAACTAAGCAAAAGTTAACATTTGTAACTGAGTGTATATGTAAGATTCAATTTTTGAAGTATCTCCCTCTTCCAAAGTAAATATAATCAGAGGTTAGACTTTTGTGATGTTATGTCTGCTATTCAGTGGTAAGGTTCAAATCAGAAACCTCTTTTGTTTAAGGTCTACAGTTATGTTAGTGAAGACTAATACCTTGTGAGGTATCTAGTCTATGTAGCATGTAGAAATATAAAGGACTCTACTTCTGGTCGTTTTTCTCCTATTTTGGGGGGGCTCTTGTTTGTTTACTTTCTTTGCCAGATTTGTGTCTTCTAGGCTCAGCACCCTCCACTTGCAGATGATGGCTCAGGCTGAATGCCAACCACTGCCTGAAGTCACTACCCAACACCCTTTGGATCTGGTGTCTGCCAAGTTCCGGACATTGGGCACAGCCCCCTCCCCTTGACTGATGGACCCCTGTGAGGTAGGGACAGCTCTACCACTTTTCTCAGCATGAAGCAGCCTGGGTAGCTAAGACCTTTGTCCTTTGTCCCCAAAAGAATTTGGGTCCCATCTGTTTGTAGAGGGGAATGATGGGGTCTGGAATGCTTTTGTTTGAAACCTCAGTTTGTAAAAATCTCACTTGTGTTTGAGTACCTACATATGTAATATCAGTTTGTAATAAGCCTGCGCAATTAAGTTGTAAAGTTACACTCTCCCCCACCCCACCATAGAGGCATTAACACTGCCTCTCCACTGCCCCCAGCCTAAAAGTTTCTTTTTCCTGAGTTAACAGCCATCCCATGAGTACATCACCCAAGTATTTCATAAACAAATTTGCTAGTCTAAAGAAGTACATAGCTCCTTTTTTCTAAGTGGCCAGCTGCACCCAAAAACCTTGAAGAACATTATCAGAGAGAAGACTCCCTCCCAATATGGTATCTCCTGAACCCCTAATCAGTCTAGCTTCCAGACTTGGCACCTCCTCAATCAAGCCTATCCTCCCATCAGTCATATTGAACTTATCTGAAACCTTAGGTATACTGTGAAAATCTTCTGCTTGAGCCCTCCGTTCTATCACCCCACCTGCCAAAGAAGGGAAAAGTAACTGCAAGTGCCAATCAAAGATAAGAGCTTTGCATGGGGGGGGATGGAGGAAAATGGGCTTTGTAATATTTCTTTATTTAAACCAGCCTTCTGCTTCTGTACATTGGCATCCTCCTCTGGACATTTCCAGTGGTGTGGACTGCCTGCTTCTCACAAGATTTTAATAAAGAAACCTTTCTGCTTTCACCTGGAGAGATCTCTGTGTAGCTATTTTGGGGTAGAGACTTTGTACCCCACACAAGCTTATATGTGAAATCTCACAAAGCAGCACAGTTTAGAAGGTAGAGAGGCTGGTCTTGGAGTCAGGAAAACTTGGGTTCAAGTGATCTCTAATGCCTAATGGTTAGAAAATATGGGCAAGTCACTTAAATGTTCAGTGCCCCAGGCAAACCTCCAAGACTTTCAGACTACTTGCTGATATGGGTGGAGTGGGTTTCCACACCCAGAGTTTCCCACATTGATGAAATCACCGGTCCCAACCAAAATATCTTATTATCAGAGTAACACTCTTTGCTTTGATTCTATAGTCACTTTAAACTAAGAATTATTTCTTTTTTTTTTTTTCCAAACTTTTTTTTTTTTGGAGGGAGAAGACAAGGCAATTGGGATTAAGTGACTTGCCCAAGGTCACACAGTGAGTAAATGTGCCAAGTGTCAAATTTGTCAAGAGGTCGAATTTGAACTGAGGTCCTCCCGACTACAGGGCTGGTGCTCTATTCATTGTGCTACCTAGCTGCCTCAATAATTATTTCTAAATCCAGAATTTATAGAATGCCACCAGAGTAGTGTATCACTACAATACAAGCTGAGAGATAGATATTTTGTTGAAACATGAAGATATAATATTGAAAACTCACTGGTAACTGTAGACCAGGACTCTCAAGCACTGTCTCTAATACTGAACATATTTTTCCCTGTTTTCTTCTACTTTAACAACCATAATGTTAGTAACTAAGTCCATAATATTTGCTTAGAATTTCAGTCAACTTACTTGAAAGAATGGTGTGTTCCAGATCTGGATATTGTCTGTCACATTTAAATGATAAAGAATTGAATTGCTAATAATATTCATCAATACTGGTAGAGAATAAATCATTGTACTATTGAAAACAGTTACAAACATGTAGTCCTATGATAAAAGAGAAAAAATAATTACTAGAGTGCAACTGATTTTGTATTTTACTGTGAATGATATTAAAGAACAAATCACAGTAATAAGGAAAAGTTATAAACATGTCTTTTGACAAAAGAGAAAATTAAATGCTACAGTACATTTGATTTTATATTTTACTGTTACATATGCTGCTCTGTAACTATTATTATATCCCATATCCTTCTCATGACTCTCCAAATATTTCTTAAGGTAGCTTGATAGCTCCCGGACTTAGTACTTACACTTCCTGATTGACACTAAAAACAGTGTAACTTTGAAAAGAGAACCTTAAGCCATGAACTTAAAAGCTCATCTGAGAGATCTATATATATTTAGCAAATGTAAAATGAAAACTGAAAGACAGTTAAAGCCCTTTAATGTGTCTGGCTTATTGGTCATTCCTTAAGAAGAGATATATAAGCTTAATATTTCTATATTCTCAAAAGTAAAATTCAGTTTTTAACAACCACATTCAATTAGCTAGTAACTAGTTTTAACATAATTCTGGTCTTTTATCATTCCATATTAATTTATTTATTGTTAGTTTTTAACACACACTTTTGAGTTCCCCACTTTCTTTCCAGCTCTCCCTTCCCCCAACCCCAGGATGGCACACATTTCAATTACTCCTTCTCCCAATCTGCCTTCCTTTCAATCTCCACCACCACCCTTTCTCTTATATTCCAGGAAATATACATCAGATAAGCTGAGCTTTACCAACAAATATTTATATATACATGTATATGTATATATATATATATATATATAAAATATATCATCATATTATATATAGCATATGTAATATAAATATTATATATATATAATATTAAAAAATATACACACATATAGATAGATACAGATACCCTCACACCTATATCACCACCACCTCTTCTCTTAAATCCATGGAAATATACATCACATAAGCTAAGTTTTATCAAAAATTAATATATAGATACAGATACACACACACACACATTTTATCTACATATGTTTCTCTTACCTTTCCTGAATGCATTACATTTAAAGCTGCACTGTGAGGAGAAACAGATACATAGTCACTGACATTTAATAAATCTACCAAGATGTTCTGATTCATGAAGAAACTTAGGAGGTCATCAATATCAGTATCTGGCATAAAGGAATAAGAAAATACCAATGCATTAATTACTTCAAGTTAAATAATAATTACACTACCACACTGAAAAGTGACATTTTTATACAGGAAATTTCAAGCATTTTGTCTTTTCATCATTCCACACATTCCTGTTTTGTTGTTGTTGTTGTTGCTGTTGTCGTTGGAGGGGTGAAGGTAGGGCAACTGGAGTTAAGTGACTTTCCTAAAGTCATGTAGCTTTTAAGTACTAAATGTCTAAGGCCACATTTGAACTCAGGTCATCCTAACTCCAGGGCTGGTGCTCTATTCACTGTGCCACCTAGCTGTCCCTTCCCCAATGGTTTTAACGATCAGCTCCATTTATACAGAAGACTCTAACATCTATTATGTTCAACCCACAAATTTCCACTGTACTTCATTCCCCAAATTCCAAATATCTACTGATCACCTTCACCTGGCTGTTCACTTGTCACCTCAAAACTGAAGTCATTATCTTTCCCATGTTCAAAACTTAACTTACCACCTTTTCCATAAAAACTTTTCCATATTCCTCCTTCCCATCTCTCACAATGATATTCCCATCACCCAAGTTGCTAACCTTGTTACTTTTATCTCTTCCCTCTCCCTAAACCCATAATTCCCTAAACCATATATATATATGTATACATATGCACATATACATATATATTCTATATGTAAGAGACAACAAAGGGTTAAGTTTCCATAGAACTGCTAAAAACTGCTAAAGTAAAGACTACTGATAATAAATTGTGAGAAACAGTAGGAGTTGGGTTTCCATAGAACTGCTAGACATTACTAAGTAAAATAAAAGAAGTTAGCACACAGCAGGTGGACCCAACCAATCAGAAAGCAGACAGCAGTCTTGGGACTCTCAGGCCAGAATAAGGATAGATCTTGTCTAAACGAGTGAGGGGTCAATGACTGGGTATTCCAAAGTTATTACTGTGCTTGCTTAATAAACCTCATGTATATTATCCGACATGCCCAGCCCAGAATTAGAGCTTCATTAGCAATAATATATAATGATGAGAAGGGCATACTGGAAAAATGAGACCCTGAAGAGAACAAACCAATCCGTCTTCTGAAGGGAGTGTTCATGCTGGACTAATGGCATAAAACTTGCTTTGCTTTTGTTTCCCCCACTCCTCCTTCCTAAAGAACGGCAGAGTCTACTTCTGGCTAGAAGTGTTCAACTCGTCTCAATTTCTCTTCAATAAACTTCTTTTGATACCCAGATTTTGGTATCAATTGTGTTTGTGTTTCTAACATATAATTCCCTAAACTATAATTCTATTTAAATCTACATTCAATTATTTACCAAGTCTGTTGATGTTAGGATCCTAGGATTATAAATTTAGAGCTACAAGGGATCTCATATGTCATCAAGTACAGCCTTCCTTCTATTTTCCCCCATTTCATTGATGAGGAAACTGAAGCAAAGAAAGGGTAAGTGACATGCTCCAAATCACAGCTGGTAAGCAGCAGAGATGAGATCTGAAACCAGGTCCTCTCTCCACAATATTACCTTTCATGCTGTCAACACACTAGTTCAGCCCTTCCTACCCAGAACTAGTCTGTCTTTCTCCTCACTCTAATTCATCCTTTACACTACTGCCAAAATGATCTTCCTAATATACTTCTGACTACAACTTCCTTCTTTGCTCAAAAAACTATACTGCTCTACTGGTTTCCCATTACTTACTGGACACACAGCACAACAGGTACTTTAGAATGACATTTAAACCCTGCAGTCTGACTCAAACCTAACTTTCTGGCCTTATTTCACATTTTAAACTATAGTCCATATAAAATGAACCACTTGCCATCCCTCAATCCTGTCCAGCCTTCTCCTGCCTTCATGTTTTCACTTATGTTATTCCCATGTCTAAAATATATTCCCCCTCCTATTGTCTATCTGCTGAAATCTTTTCTTCCTTAAAGACTATCCTCATGATACCTTTTCTATGAAACCTTCAATGATTCTCCAGGTTCAATATTCCTCTTACAATTTCAAACCTTTCCTTTGTTCTTACCACATTCTAGTTTTTCTTATAATTATTCCTGTAGATGCCTCATCCCCACTCTTATACTGTTAGCTCCTAGACAGTGGTGACTGTCATTTGTCATCTGTTTCCTGAAAACAGTGAACATGATACATAAATATTTGCTGAGCTATATTAAGTTAAATTTCTTCTGTCAATTAGCAACAGGAGCATAATAATTTACTCACAAAAACCTAGATTTTCTTAAAATTAAAATTCCTCTCAAGAAAGAAACATTTTTGATATGTGTAGTCTTCATCATCAGAGATGAGCTAAATATAAATATGTTCTCCAAGTACCACAGTTAAAGGTTTAAGGTTGATGCTCAAGCTATCAAATGACAATGGTGAAAATTACAACAGCCAGAAAGTGAGGAATAAACAGTTCCAAATTTTTTAGAGCTCTTTCTAGTACAAGAAAATCTCTGAAAATGACAATATTAACAATGCCATTTGCTGGTCACCAAAAGTAAGAGAGACAGGAAAACTAGACCAATGAACATATTACAATAACATCTTAATAAGTAATATTATATCTATTTGAAACTCTGGTTTGATCCATGTCACTCCTTTACTTGAGAAATTTCCTACAGCCTCCAGAATAAAATTGACTCCTGTTTCTGACATTTAAACCCCTTCACAATCTAACAGTTCCACCATTTCTTCCCAACTCCAAGCAATATTTCAGATTACTGTCTCTCACACATTCTAGGAACTAACAAAAGTGGTCTACTTGCTATTCCTGATACTCCTGTCTCTTTGCCTTTACATGAGCTATCACTCCTGCCAAGAATGCTCTCCCTTCTTATATCTATCTCTTGAAATTTCTAGCTCCATTCAAGGTTGATCTCAAACTCGACCTAGTAATATAAGGCTTATCATGATTCCTCTGAGTACTAGTGCCTATTGCCCAAAATGATCCAACAATATCTTTAATAGGATAATACCACTTTGGGAATGAAAAACACAAACTGAGAAGGGAAGAATTCTTACATATTATAATAAACTACATAGTCTACTCTCTGTTATCCTTAGTATATGAATTTACCTATCAAAATTTTGTGTATACCATTATCTACTGTGTTCAATTTTGTACTTTATAACTAAAAATGAAATTTCTCTTTATCCTAATCCAGGAAGTGTTGAAAATTAAGGTTTTTTAAAACAAGGGGTGGCTAGGTGGTGCAGTGAATAGAGCACTGGCCCTGGAGTCAGGACGACCTGAGTTCAAATCCAGCCTCAGACACTTGACATACTTACTAGCCATGTGACTTTGGGCAGGTCACCCCAATTGCCCTCCAAAAAGCAGGGAAAAAAAAAGATCCATCCTACCTCTATGAAGGAGCTCACATTAAAAAAAAAGACATAAAAAAAGACATTAAGGTTTTTTAAAACAAGTGAAAATGCTTCTCTTTAATAGATATGAATAAAGAAGTTTACTGTTGTTAGTTCTGCTTTAGGAAGGTTGTGCACATGCCTGAGAGGTATTACTTAGCATTTCTCATGTATACAATGGGAGAGAGGAAGCACAGATATAGGAAGCAGTGTTAGACAATCAGACTTTCATGGAATTTTCATAATTTTTAAAAATTTATTTATTTACTTTTATTTTACAACATTCAGTTCCCCAATCCCTTGTGTTTCAAATTTTCTGCCCATCCCTCTCCTGCCTCTTCCTCCTCCAAGGCAGCATGCAATTAAATATAGGATCCACAAATACCTTCACATTAAACATTAGTCAAGTTGCAAAGAAGGATTATAACCTGAATTTTCATAACTGTTAAAAAGGTGAAAGATTTATATGATCTGAAGAGAAACCAGAGTATAATTTTCATAATTTTTAAATGAAGAATAGTAATACCTTAGTTCTATGAAGGTTACAAAACTGTAATGGTACTGAATCAAAAATTTGTATAAGACAATTAGCAAAGAAATGCATAGACATATAAGTATGTTTCTCTAACAGTTAAAAAAATCTCTATGCACTGAGCAACGATGGGAAAAGCTAGGAATAACTAAAGATTAGAAAACCCAAAGATTACACCAAACAAACTGTAATTCCTTTGCTAAAAATAAGAAAAAGAATGCCTTCATTATTTGGTGGGAAGAATGTTAAGGTTGAAAGAATGAAATGAATAATTTAGGGTCTTCCCTACTATGAAAAAAAAATTCTGAAAAACCAAAAACCAATATTATTTTGTACCTCTTGTTTCACCTCTCTAGTCATTCCAGTTAAAAAAAAATTTTAAATAAACAAAAGAGGAAATTGATAGAAGAATCAAGAAAGTTTTAGAGGGAAAAAACATAGAAAAAACCAAGCGTGTCAAAGGTTGGAAGAATGGGAAACATTAAAATTAGCAATAGAGTCAACCAGTCGGAACTATTTGACAATGGAGAAAAGACAAAAATAAATAATTTTAAAATACTTAGCTGCCTCTCAAGTCATTACTGTGGCACAGGAACTTACCAATTATGTTATAAGAAAAAGCAACAATACACACTCCAAAATATGTATTACAACCCATTATGATATTTAGAAGTATTAACAATGACCCTGAGTTAGTAAAAAAGCATTAAACTATATTCATTATATTCTGTTTTTAAAAGTAAAGTACCTAATATATAGGATAAAAAGAGTTAATTTTAAAGATTTTGTGTCTAAAGACTAAAATACCAACTACTTCGAAAATTTGGGCTTTAGTGAAAAATCAGATAATTCAAGCATCACTATACTATGAAGGCAAATTTATTATAAATATAGAAAATATATTGGAATATTAAATAATTATAATATTATCAACATAAATATCATTGAAATATTAAATAATTATAAGTGTTTACATATAAAATAAAATGCCATATCTATATATTACTCTTAATTAATACCAATATCATTTAACTTTGTTTTAAATTATTTAGATTTTAGGCTTAGTACATAATTTCACCTCAGACTATTTCAAGAATCTACCTGGACCACAAATCTTACCAGTTGAGTTTTGAAGAAGAAGGCCTGTTTTATATTTGTGTGCTTTCTCTCCAGGTCTCAAAAAATATAAGTCTGGAGTAAGTTTGATGGGAGCAACAGTATTCTTAAAGTAATGATGAACCAAAAACATGAAAACCTGAACAGCAAGAAAAATTAAAAGCAGGAGCAACCTTTAAAAAAGAAAAAGGCATGTTAATTTAAAAGACTTGTCAAGTCATGGCATTCTTTTCCTAAGTTACTAGCAAATGTTTTAAACAAATCTTTATTCACATTATAGGTACAAAGTCCCTGAAGAGGGAATAGCACTAACAGAAAGACTAAAAACAAAGCATACTGTATTCAGTTCTGTGGAAAAATTAATTTATACAACTTCAGCTCCAAGTACAAAAACAGAATATCTGATATTGAAATTAAGCAATAGTAAAAAGGATATTTTTAAGTCAAGTTAACTCTACACAGTTAAATCAGGTAAAACTAAATCGTTATATACACACATACTTTGGATCTGACAGCATATCACTCCTGACTGAAGAAATCCCAGACTGAAGTAAGAGCACCATGATTACAAATTTCTTCATGATGTGAAAGCAAAGAGAGGAGAGTCCTGGATTTGCTCCATCTTATTTAACAATAGTTTCTTTTTTTCAGGATAAATTAAGCAAATCATGTCTGCTGCTCACTGTTTGAGTATTTCCTTGATGCTTAGTCTCTTTTGCAAGAGATTTCAATGTCATATTGAAGACAAGCTTGTATTACAACCTTGTAATGAACAAGGTTATAAGGTATCATAAACCCACATCTCAGAAGTGTGTATTCTGGTATGCTGTATTTAGTAACAATTTGGAGTTCAGCCTAACTGATCTTGCTTTCTCACATGTATTTCATAAATATTAAAAGCTATTAAAATACAAAATATATGTTTATATGTATGAGGAATAAACCACCTAAGTACATTATCTATTTATCTTTAAATATTAAATTTCTATTATTAGTTTTTTTAAAAGAAACCACAGAAGGCAAGTATGATTTGCATCGAGATTCTTAATAAATTTATTTCATGAAGGCAATGTTTGTAAATATGACACCTTATAGACATTTGATTGATGAACAGTGTGACACAAATACATTTATACAGTGGTTTATGGGTTAGAAAGTGCTTTCCTTGTGACAATCCTATGAATTAGTAGCATCTTACTCATAAGGCAACTGAGGCTCAAGAGGTGAAGTAATTTATGTCCAGTTGAATAGCTAGCTATTACGTGTCAAAGCTGTAATATGAATCCACAACTCCTGACTCCAAGTATAGTCTTTTCCCAGTATACTACACTGTTTTCTAACTAAGAGAATACACTGAGAGTTACATTGGAGATCTGGTTCTAAACATGGATGTTCGATGAAATCTCTCAACTTCTCTAGGTTTCCTTTACTCATCTTTATCATCTATCAAATAGGGATAATAATAATTTCTCTCTTTAACATATAGGATTGTTGTGAAGAAGAAATGAGATTAAAAAGTATGAAAACACTTTGAAAAAGGTGAAGGAGCTATACAAATATATGTTGTGACAATGAAGAAGATCATAGAATATTTAAGCATGGAATTCTGAATTGAAGGTACTTTGAGAGATCCCTTCATTTCACAGATGAATTAAATGATGAAGATTACTAGTAGTCTACTAACTGAAGTAACTGTAAGCATAGTAGTATTTTTGTTCACCTCTGGTAATATGTACTAGTAGCTATTTTAGGATCACAAAATTATATGAATCATTTCCTACATTTAAAAAATGTGAAGAAAGCTCAGTGTATACCTCTTTTAAAGGAAAAAACTAAACCCGTGTAGAAGGGATGATTATACTTACACAGATCTCAATGATTTACTTTCACGTTTCAAAGTAAGGAAATGAAGCTTTGTTATCATACACACTTGCTGCTTCCAAAGAGCCATAGTGCTCACTGTGGATGTTTTGGTTTCAGAGAGTAGAAGTAGACTTTGCTCCATTTCATCAAAAGATTTTGAATCTGTTTCTTCCTCTGACTGCTGTTGACTGAATATACTATAATCTATATACCAAAAAGAAAAACAAAAATGTATTAATGTTAAGTGGTATACTTCTCCCAAAAGTAACAGACATCGTAATGTGCACAGAGAAAAATAAATTTACTTTCAATATCAATTTATCTTAAGCTGGCCCAAATCCAAGAATGTTAATCTTTCAAACACTGCTGAACATGAAATTATGCAATGCTTAAAATATGTGTTTCTAAAATGATTGCATGAATGCTTCAGTTAAAAAGTAAAATTATCAAATTATATTTTAACCATCTATGGATTAAATTGAGCAAAAAAGTATGAGCGTTTTTAAACCAAACACTAATATATTACCATTTTATTATGAAAGGAAAACTTAAAGTTTTAAGATATGAGTACACAATCACTTTTACCAATATCTTTTAACAAACTAAATAAAAATCTCTAGAGGTTACTTGAGGTATTTTCCCTCAAATAATGCTAATCATAGAAGAAAAGGCATTACATATTATAGTCCAACTTCCCATCCAATCTAAGAAATTCATTCTATAGCATGTCTGGCAAATAAACACACAGATTGAGCTTCAATACTGCTAGGACAGAAAATTATCATTTAATAGGCTAAATAAAATTATGCCTTCTTAAAACCTGTGTAATTGAAAATATTCTGGGCATAAATGGATAGATGCCTTGGGCATACATAGTCTTCCCAAAGAAGCAGAGGTATAGGGAAGTGGCTCAAGCAAACATCCTATATCCTTTGCTATCATGTATTTATCAAACTCTTAGGTAAAACCACATTTCTATCAACATCATGATATTCACATAGCACTACTACCTCCTCACCTCCACTTCTCAGAATCCCTAACTTGTTTCAAAATGCAACTTAAATGCTATTTCCTAACTAAAGTCCTTCCTGATCCCCCAGTTGTTAGCAGCCTCTCCTTCCCACAATCACTTTGTATTTACATATCTGTGCATATGTTGTAAATCCTCAGCAGAATGCAAGCTCTCTGAAGGCAGGGATTGTTTCATTCTGTCTTTGTATCCCATGCTTAGCACAATACCCTGCACACAGTAGATGTTTATTGTTTGTTAAACTGAACTGAATTTCTGGTTCTGAGTTATGAGAGAAGGTAAGGCTTTTTACCAGCTTGATCAATTTCTGCTTCAACTTCCAGCTTTAGGAACACATCTTCCAATGTTGTCATGGAGACTCCATAAGAAATAACTCCCAAATTAGAATGGGTCTCTAGGCTAGAAAACAAGCCTAAAAACAGAAATTAAAAAAAAAACTTGTAACTTAATTACACTCATTTCCCATTCTCTACAAATTTCCCTCAGAGGCAGCACTATAAAGCAATGAGAACTTTAAATCGAGAAATTTAAAACTGCCCTACGGTTTTCTAGTAACCATATGTATGACCTCTCTGAATTCCAGTTTTCTCTCAAATAAGAGAAATGGATTAAATGGTCTTTAAGATTTGTCAATAAATTTGTCAATAAAGCAGCATGTAATCAAATACTTTCCTGTGAAAGCAAAATAAATATGTAAGACAAATCAATTCTGCTAATGGAAAGGAGAGGGGAAAATGGCCAATTGGAGCCCAGTCTTCAGAGAGGCACTCTTGAAAACATTAAGGAATTTATTAATGTTCTCTCCATCTTTTTAGAGGTTTTTCACTTGTGTAACCAGGCTCTGTTCTTTAACATTTCCCTGCATTTATTCATCTGGACAACCCAGACAGGAATAGCAAATATAGGGAACACAGGAATGAAGTGCCTAGAACCCAATATATAAAGAGAATGGACAAAAGTTTGTTAATTGTTTTGCTAAGCAGGGCATTTTGAACCAAGGTAATAGAGTATATCTATTAATTAGGACACCAGCATAGACACACACAGTGAAACTACTTGGACAGTGACCTTACAACATTCTGGAAAGGAACTGATCTGTTATTAAGGAATTCCTCACTTCTCTCATAGGCCTTCAAGATCAGGGGGCATGGTCACCAAAATAAAAGACACCAGAAAGACATCAGCAAGACCAGCTAAAGACCAGCCAGAAAAAAAACCTAGAGGCTGCACAGAAGGTACCAAAGAAAGATTCAATGGTGGGTACTGCTGGAAAAACACTAAGATAGTAAGTCCTTTGATGGCTTGCTTATTGAACAAAGGTGCATGTTAGATGAGTTCTCATCCTTCCCCATTGATGGTACACTTCTAAAAGGTCATTTGGATTTGCCAGGAATAGCCAACACAAAAAATGGAGAAGTAGGAGTTTTTCAGTTCTTTACCAGAACAATTAATTTTCCATGAGTTTTATTACTGAATTTTTAAAATTCTGACTTCATTCAATAAATGTATTCTACTCTATGAGACCAGTGTATTTCCCTTTCCATTATGAAAAATGATCATGGACACAAGAATAATTCAAGGAAACTGGAGGCTGTAATAGTAATCAGTTTATCAGATACTTAGCACTTAGTAACTTAGGGCTAAATAGCACCTAGTAACTTAGGGCTAAGTATGGGAGGTGTGAACCCCATCCACTGTGGAGAAGGCATGAACTCCCCTGTTGACATGGAAGAAGGATATTGACTGGGACAGGAGGCCTGTGCTGTATATAAAGAAGAATTCTAGAGACAGGGAGAGAGAATTGAAATGTGGCTCCTCAGTGAAGGAAGATGCATGGAGACTGAAGCCAGCCGAGAGAGAGAGAGAGGGAGAAAGAGAGAGAGTTTTTCTCCCAGTATCTGGAAACTGACTGAGACCTGAGATGGGAGTTTTCTGAGACTAAAATCTGGTGAAGGCCATCCAGAAGGCCAATATTCCTTCTGGGTCCTAGGGCCAGATGAACTGCTGGAGGACTTCCGCGTGTGCCAGGGATTTCCCTGAGGACTGGACGAGAACCTGGCAGCTGTCTGCTTCTGAATCCAGGTGATTGTTCGGCAGATTCAGGAAGGAGCTGGAACCATGGAAGGGGATCCAGGGAATCAGAGAAACCTCCCAGAGTCAAGATGAAGAAAAGGCCTCCCCTTGGACTAAACTGAGGTTTGCTGGACACCAAGGGGTAGAAAGTTTGTGTGGTTTTCTAATGACTGTATTAGTGGCTAATGATATTTAGTAATTGGGAATCTAGTTTATTGACTGACTGCTAGATGAGTGACTAATTAGGTTAATGGTTGCCTCATGAGTGGAAGATACCAATCTTTAAGTGAGAAAGGTTTCCCCCTAAAACCAGGTGATTCTTCTTTTGTTAACTGATTGAATCTTTAAGTGAGAAGGGTTTCCCCCTTAGGGAAACCAAGTGATTCTTCTTTTGTTCCTTGTTCTAAATATTGTGGCCATTGTAGTGAAAACTGTGTGGCCATTCTAATAGTAAGCTGTTATGAACACTATATTGTGACTTTCTGTAATAAGATGTAATATTGAGAATATTATATTGTGAATATTGTACTGAATCTTGATTTGTAATGGAATAAACAGTGTTCACTATTACTGTGTAATTCAAAATCTTAAAAGCTGTTCTCAGTAGCATTCTTTTGGGAATCTGCTGGTGCTTGGCTTTACAGAGGCACAACTCAATTTTGATAATATAAGGGATTATAAGATTACTAAACTCTTTACTAAACTCTAGATCAATCCAAGAGAATAAAGGTAACCAGACAAGCACTGGGAGGTTTGGGGTGCAGGGACTCAGGCAAATACTCCTATCTTTGCACAGCATGAAAGAGGCTTAAGGCTATCAGACTACCTCAGAACAGTAAACCTGGTACTGAGACTTCACTGAGTAGATATCCCAGATCATGCCCCTGGAAGAAACAGTCATCTCAATCACCTGTCTTTCCTTTTTTCACGGAAAGATGCAAGTGTATCAGTATAGAGAAAACTACCTGTATAAGCACCAACAACTTCTGTTACACGTATAAATAACAGTCTATGATTTTTTTCCCATTCCTTGGACATCTTTTCCTTGAACTTGTACAAGACGAGCCCTTAATGTTTTCAAGATAATATAGTGAACTGTACGCTCAATTTCCTTCTGTATGTATTTAGTCTGATGAATCATTCATTCCCTTGATTTTTATCTTGTTATGTGTCATTTCAATTTCTTTGTATAACATATTGGGCACTGTAATGTTATGGTCCAAAGGTGGTGGCTCTTTTATTACTGATGACTAAGAAATTTGTCATACTTTCCACCAATTTATTGTTTTCTTGTCATTTTCATCTATGAATGCTTAGGATAATGTGGCTCAGTTGGACTGGACACTAAGTTTTTTCCAGACCAGTTTTTACTTCTAGTCCTTTTCTCTTTCTTTTACAGTTATATAACTTATAATCTACCACAGTGCTTTATAATGTTTTACAAAGGAACTGCCAGAACGTACTAACCAGGAACAAAGTTAACATTCACAAAAACTAGTTTTAGTCTTGTGGGTCTGTGATGTAATTTCTTTTTGGTTCATCCTCCATCCAGGATTTCCCCTGAGAACATGAGAATTTGGCCTGCTTTTCTCCTTGAAACACCAGATTATGGTTTATATTGCATTAAGGTCCGAAAAAAAAAAGCAGTTCTTAATGTAAGCAATTAGTTCTAAAAGACATCAAATAAAGAAACTACTTTATATCACATGTCATCAAATAGAAAAAGGAATTGCATTCAAGGTCATTAACAAGACAATTCTCCACTCTCTAGTAGGCTTCCACCTCCTCCAGTGATTAATATACGTCTTTAGATCTATAGCATTTCAAACTTCTAACAAATATAGTGACATGAAAGGTTCTAGTTAAAGTCAATTCCCTTCAGAAGCATCTCAAGAAATATTTTAAAAGGCAACTCATCATCTAAGGATATATTAAAATCAAAGGGAAACACCAGTAAGCACTTCCACCTAGTCTAGAAGTTCAAAAAAGGATGGCTGTAAACCTGTGGGGACTCTGATCAAGAGTACAAGCTAGAAGCCTGGAGCCAATGTGATCTCTAGTAAGAAAGTCTTGAAGCCAGATGCAATGGTAATGGTAATCTGAAGGTCTTTTCTGCCCCTGAATAGGCTTAATATAATCACATGGAGCCTATGGTGGGAGAAGCTTGCTGAACAAGTGGAGCAGAGCAGAGATGAAGCCGAGAGTCAGAACAGAATGGCAGGAGGAGAGAACACAGGCAAGGAGATAGCTAGGTTTGTGAGCCACAGGATGATGTGGCTCCCTGCTGTGTTATGATATATTAACTTCTTTGTTGCTATGATAGATTTGGCTTTCTGGTATCTGAATAAATGTTTTACTTCTGTCTTCTCTATGGAGAATCTATTTTATTTTGTGATTCAGGACTATGTCAGCATGTTCATAGTAGTCATCAGTGCTGTGAATATCATGCTGACACTACACCAGATCAGTCCCCAAATGTCAGGACCACAGCAGTGAAGTCAGCTCTCTATTGGTGACTACGTAAGGAAATGTAAATTGAACAGAGATGCTTAGGCTATCCATGCCCTTGCTCTGTGGAGGCACACTCTCTGATAGCCTTTTGTAGTAGCAGTAGAGCACTGCCAACATATAATTAATGATTTAGTTCAAGGAGATGGGGTCAAAGCCAGGGCTTGCACTGGGCCCCTAAGTTACAGAGGCAGAAACCAGGGAATGAGGCAGAGAATAGAGTCTGGTCCCAGTTCTGGGTCTAGTGCATCCATGCTGACTAGGGTTAAAGAATAAGATTCTCTCAAAGTAGATGGAAAGAATAAAACAAGAGATAAAAATTAAATTAAGAGTTCTAGGGTAGAGCCTTCTCTCTCCCTTCCCTCTTCAAGAAGAAAAGTACTCAGAGTTTCTAGGGAGTTCAACAATTCTATCTTCTAATGAGCCTCACAGTGCTATCCGGGCGTTGTAGTCTCCCATTGATAGAAAAAAACCAAGATCACTAGAAATTCAAGTTAATCCCTTTCCTCTGACCTGCACAGTCCAGATAACATATTGTACCACTAATGGGCAAGAATAGGGTTTGGTTCTTCTCTGTGACTCCGTATCTTTTTTTGCATTTCATTTTTTATTTGCTTCAGAAACAGAACATTTTAAACAAAATTTGCTTTTACAAGTACGCCATATAGTTTTATTAATTCCTGCCAAGCTAAAATGCCACCAAAAATTTAAAAAAGAGTCAGACATAAAACGGTCATTTACAAACTTTAAAGAGAATAGTAAGGAAAAAAATGAAAATGTAGTCTTTACACACTATTTACACATTTATTACAGGCCAGAGCAATAAAAGCTTTCCAGACATTGGCAAGGAAAGCAGAAAAATTGTTGGTCTTCCTTATTTTCTCTTGAAATTCTTCCAAGCATTCCTGATGAGGAACACTATCTGATATTTCATAACCCCCTTCTTCATTTATGCACAGGGAAATCGTAAAGGGCTTCTCACAGGAGCTTTAGGGTCAATATTTTAGAATATAAATTGAAGTTTACCACCATAAATTTTTTGGATTTCCAGTCCAAGGTAATTTTTATACAAATCATAAGATTTCTGCAGCATTTTCAACTTTTCTTTATTGGCTTTGTTAGCAGTTGAAATAATTTCTTTTTTCTTATCCAGTGATTCTTTAAAATCCTGTATACTTTTTTCAGCTTTTCCATATCATATTTCTTATCTTGTATGCTATCAACCAGTTTTGATAAGTGATCTTGTTTTTCTTGAATAAGCTTATTCTGGATATGACTCTTATTTCTGAATTCCAGGAAAGTTTCAACCATTTGATCCTCTTCTTTTATCTTTATGGATAATTTTTCTGTAAATGCTTCAGTGGAGGTTCTACAGGTATCTCTCAGCCCCACCACCTATAGTATTCATTGAATGTAGTATTTCAGAACCTGTTCCAAAAGTCATTTATACTTTTATTAAATATGTCCAGTTCCTCTTCTGTTTTTATGTGAGACATCATGCAGCGGCAGCAAAGGGGGTCCCGGGACCCCCTTGTGACTCCATATCTTGCCCCATCTTTTGCTTGGTCTAGGAACTCCTCTACTGGTTCCAAGAGTCAGAGTCCATAAAAACTTTGTAAACTACTCTACTATTACACCTCTCTTTCAGTCCCATGGCTAAAGTAAACACCCAGTAAATACCTCTCAGAAGCAAAGGATTTCTCTGTAGGTAATGATTTTGTATCTGTGTGTGAAATACCTTTTATATAAGAATATTACCCTCCTCTCTCTACTCCCCCTTTTAGAGATCCAATTTACAGGACTGCAAAGGTCCCTGGAAAGTAAGGCTCACAGGAGAGGTAGGTTATTTAGTATATAACAATAACAAGCCCAAATGTTTTCCTCTTTTAGAGGGTGGAGATCTGCCTAGCCTAAAACCATTATTATCTGGAAGGCTATGGTGCTTTGTGAAGTAATCCTTGAAGGAATTCACTGAAGGGGAGGGTTGTTTGATTCTTAGCAACCTCAAATTACTTCTTTGGGAAGTCAGCTTTCTACTGGGAGTAACATTATAAGACCAGAGCACAAAGGTTATCTGCAGGGAAAGGGAAAAGAAACCCAAGAGTTTCTAGGAAGGAAGGTAACATTCAAGAAGGGACAAGGAAAAGTTATCTTTACTGTTTAGGAGCTCAAGTGTGAGTTTCTTTAGTTGTTTTATTGTTTTGTTTTTTTCAAGTCAAAGTCTTTACTGTATTTGATAGTTTGCAACCCTGTGTGGTAACTAAAGTTCCTTTATCTTTTCTGTAAAGACCTAGATACAGGTCAAATTTCAGCACTTCAAAAGGAAATCCAGCATGGAGGTACAAATCAAATGAGAGATGGTATGCAATTTAAGATTGGATCTAGTTCTTGTAAACTTAAGAACTCAAAATCTGGGCACTCGTTTACCTTACTGTAAACCCAGTGTCATCCTTTGCTACCATGACATTTAGTTTTGGCAAGAACAAGTTGTTGGGAGTGTTTGGACTCCTTGCTGTAGTCACTATTTATAATCAAGGTGTTTTTTAAGTTTCCATTTTTAAAAAATCATTAACAGCACATTTAAGTATGTCAGCTTGAAGCCGTTTCAGTTGTTCTGAAATGTCTTCCCATCCTTTCTTCTAATTTGTTGGCAATTCTGATCTTGGTTTAACAACTGAATAGTCTGATCACAGTCAATACAGTACTGACAGTACTGTCATATCAGTAAACAGCAGTTTCTTGCATGTTAAAATGTTGTCAGCATTACTATTTCTGTTACTGTTCAGTGCTCATAACATTTAGCACTTTCCAAATCTCTTCTAGACATATTTATGATATATAAACATAAGGTTTCTGAGGAGGATATAAACTCATAGCCTCTTCTATGTCCTCAAATCTAAGTCACATTTCCCAACAAACTTTTCTCTGTCCTATCCTATCCACCCACCTTCTCATCAAAGTCACCAAGTGTCACAATGTACACTGACTTGAATTAGAAGATTCTGCGAAGTTCTTCATAGACTTTCATCCTCTACATTACACACTGATACATAAGCTGCTATTATCTTCATGGTGATCTTCTTTGCTTATGGTTTATCATGAACACTTCAATGTAAGAAGGCCAAGTATCTCATGAAATTAAGTTTCTTAATGCCTTTGGGAAAGTGATGAAACCAACTTGGTCAATTTGTGTATTTACATGCCTAATGAGACTTCATAAACAATCTTTCTATTTAATTACAACTTTTTAATTTCATTTATTGTAAAAGCTATCAATACTATTCTGATTCCATTCCTGAAATTATTATGTCCATTCCAATGGATATTTAAAGTATCTACCGTTTAGTTATTGTACACAGATTACATAAAATTTATGTGATTCTTAGCCCCATCCCACCATTAACCCCTTTTCTGCCACTCTACCACTACTATATAGGACATAAAAAGGGCTACAAGGGACCGAGTGATATTTTTTATTTTATTTCATGCAGTGCTATGGGGTAAAGAATACATTGCCTAGTGAACACAACCTAATGGTGATTTGTCTCTTTATTACTCTGGTCCTCAGAAAACATTATGAAGTCTATTGCTGGGCTGCTATTATAAGAATATCTAGCATGGCAAAATCTCCCAGAGCCTAACCTCAGTTTCCATAGCCTTTGAGAATTCACATATCTCTATGCCAGGATTACATAGTAAAGCAAGGCTTTGCAGAAGATTTCCAAATAAATCCAAAAAAACTCAGAAAATGTAATATTTATCTTCATAAAAATATATGCAAATAGTTTAACTATAATAAAGACTTCACTATCTTTTTCACCATTACACTTGAGTTTTTATCAACCATTAATATAAGAAGTCTGAAGCTGGAAGGAAATATAAAAATCCATATCAAGTACATTTCTCTTAGGTACGGTTACAAGCAAACTTGGAGCACTCAGTTTCTTTCAAATATTATTCTTATTCTTTACAAACTCTTCATTAAAGTCAGTAAGACTCAATGAGAAGATAAAGAAAAAGCATATTATTTGGAAATGAAAGTAATAAAAAATAACAAACATATAATATGTTTTTAGAAAATGAAACATACCTTCCAACTCCTCCCCCCAAATAAAGTTAGTAAGACTTCTTTCATCCAGACAGGACATACCCCCTCCTAAGACAATCTTCTTCCACGATGTAAATTATAAATTATGGTATCACTTTTACCTGCAAAACTCTAAGTCTCAGTGAGGTGACAGACCCTGCTCTGATCTTGTAATATAATATGTTGATATTATTTACTGGATATTTTAATTATTGTGAAAACACTGAATTCAGAAATCCACTCTAAAGGAGTGAGGTCTGAGAAATTTATTCCATGGCCTGAGCCTCAGGTTCAGGGTATGGAGCAAAAGAATAAATGCAAACAGGATTCTAGAATTCGGATCAGGAAGACACCTTAGAAAGTATATGTTGCTTCTTATTTCTATCAAAAGTAAAGCAGAAGAAAGCAGCCTTCTCTTTAATTAGAAAAAAATGAATATTACTTTACCACAACTACTAAATAGTAAACTTGTCTGTGTTGGTCCTTAATCTCAATTCAATATCAACAGATGGAGCTAATCAGTCAAGAAATCATAAAAATTAAGTAAATACCTGAAAATTTGTCCATGTCTTTAAAAGGCAAGCTATAGACAAGTTGCTGGTCATTCTGCTGTAATAAGTTTGCTCCAGGTACATGCTGTTTAACCAGTGATGAAAGAGATTCTATGATGCAATCATTGTCTATGTACATGCTAAAGAAAACACAGAAATCATAATGATGTTTATTACTGAATAAAATAGGAAAAGAGTTCATTTTAAACTATGATTGCTTTGAATTCATACAAATAATTCAGCTACATTGAGAGTGCCAAATGGGAAACAAATGTTTAAAATAATACCTCAGTCGGTAGCCAATTCCCCATTTGCTTTTGAGAAATAAAGAGGAACCAACACATTTCAGCATTCCTTGTGATATCACAGCTTTCCTATCTGTAAAGAAATTTACAATTTAAGAAATCCCAGTTTCATAACAGCTATACTTTGGTACTGGTTATTTTATTTTCATAACTGCATATTTAAAAACTACTTTTAAGTATTAAACTTTAACAGAGAGAACACCAATAAATAGATTAGTGACCTACCAGACATAAAGTAGTGGCAAAGATTACAGAATTCAATTTCTATCTCCTAATTTATTTTTTTTAATTGTTCTATTAAATCTGTAGTGCAAAAAAAATTGCTTGCTTGTGCAGAACAAAGGTTTTTTTTACCATTCTTGTCACAGACCCCTTCTCAGAATATTTTGGAGGGGGGAGGGCAGGACAACTGGGGTAAAGTGACTTGCCCAAAGTCACATGGCTAGTAGGTGTTAAGTGTCTGAGGCCGAATTTGAATTTGGGTCCTCCTGACTTAAGGGATAGTACTCTATTCACTGTGCCACCTAGCCAGCCACCCCTGCTGTCTATATTAAATGCGAAGTTTCAATTAGAGGTTAGTGAAAATAAAAATGTTATTATTACCATAAAAATTCCTGGACCTCTTGAAGTCTGTCCATAGACCTCTTGGTCCATAAACACTAGGTTAAGAACTTTGGCGTAGAGCAAATACTCTTAGGTAATATTTTTAGTCTTTAAATTATCTTAGCTATTCCTCAAAATGCAACATCTGATGCTTGTTTCCTTAGCACCCACATTCCACACCAACGTTTTCTTTAAGAGAGACAAAATCTCACCAGCAAGAATATCAGCTTCATCCATAAAATGTGTACTAAGTACTATTACTCGATTAGTTTTTCTGTATTTCAAGAGATTCCAAACAATATGACGTGAGCAAGGATCCATTCCAGCAGTTGGTTCATCTAGTAGTAATATCTGCATTAAAAGAAAATATGAAAAATTCATATGGAGATCTAGAAATTTAGCATGCAAAACGTATGAATACATCCAAAGACTTCCTTTTATAAAATAAAATTTCAAACCAGAAGTATACATTTTTTATTTTATTAGGTTTTTTTACCTGAAATTTTTAATTGCTAAACACATAACAGAAAACTGATTACAGATGTCTCCAATTTGGCTAGAGACAATCATTTGGGATGTAAGTATGAACATGACTTTGGTACTAAAATTTTTAGAAACTAAATTTTGCACTCTTATTTGGTAATAAAACGCATAAAGCAAGTAGAAATAAAGACATAACTAAGGTGGAAAGGAGAACATAACATAAAAATTTCTGATTGATGTAAAAATTTATCAAACTGTTTTACTACAGTATAACTCAAATTATGCCAAGACAATTGTTCAGTGAGCTTAACACACAGAGATATCCAAAGGGTCCCTATTTAAGTCTATCTGCAATTTATTAAATTTATTAAATTTATTAAATCCTTATTATGTGTAAGGCCCTGTGCTAGGCAATTGGGACATAAAAACAAAAAGTCCCTATACTCAAGGAGCTTATGCTCTGTGGTTATGACATGAAAAAGGATAAGTAAAGTCAAGATTACATGAGGAGGGATCCAGTACTAACAACTAAGGGAATCAAGAAATGTGTCATATACAAATGACACCTAAAATGTGATTTGAAGGATACAAAGGATTCTAAGATTAAGAGACGAAAAGGAAATGTATTCTAGACACATGGGACAGTTTGCCCAAGGCAGGAGATGGGTTATCAAGTTTGGTGCACATCAAGTAAGTCTTGGAACAAAGAGTATATCAAGTGGAATATTGTGAAGGAAATCTGGAAAGGATGGGATGGTCTGGTCTATGGCTATATGGGGGAGAAGGAGAAATGGAAGAACAGGAGCAGGTGAACAAGAGAGGAATTTCAGAGCTCAAATACATGAATAAGGATTAGGGTTATCTGTGAAATAAAGATACCATTTCTGAGAAGACCTTCTGAGTACACCTTCATATTGGGTGAAGTTCTATTCTAGGTGTGGATTATGATTTCAGTCCAGTAACCAGACAACTTAATTACTACCTTATCCTTCACTCCCCATAGGCATCTCAGAACAATAAGATCTCTTGGATTTCCTACGTATAGGTGACAATTCCTTCTCATTTTCCATTGGTTCCTATGTGTGGGTACCCTCCAGCCTCTGTACTGTCCCCTCTGTTTTTTTCCTCAGTATAATCTCTTCCTCCGATGATTTTATCAGCTATCATCTCCATGGGTTTAATTATCATCTCTTATGCAGACAAATTATGGTTCTATGTATCAAGACTTTAACTTCTATTTCTAGCTCAGTCACTTTGAGTTCCAAACTCAATATATCCCAAAGTGAACTCTCTCCCCTTTCCCAAAATTCACAGCTTCTATTGAAGGAAATACCATCCTTCCAGGTTCCAAGGTTCCTAATCTCACCATTAACCTTGACTTCTCAACTCTCCCTTATCCCACATATCCAATTAGTTTTAAAATCTTGTCATTTCTACCTCTACATCTCTCAAACCAATGCCTTCTTTCTACTCACATGGCTGACACCTTAGTTCAGGCCCTCATTATCTCTCATCTAACTTACTGGAACAGCCTCCTAATGAGTCTCCATGTGTCATTTCTCTCCTTCCTGTCTATCCTACATAATTGCTGTCAATATCATTTTCCTTAAGCACAGATCTAACCATGTGTTTTCTCTACTCAACTGATGCCAAACGCTTCCTATTGCCTCCATGATCAAACTTTAACTCCTGTTTAGCATTTAAAGTCTTTTACAACCTGGCCCCAAACTATATTTACAGCTTCACTTTCAATTATGTCCCTTCTGATACTTTGCCATCTAGCCAAAAAGGCCTTCTGTTTTAAACTTATGATAATCTATCTCCAGTTTCCATACTTATGCATAGTCATACCATGTTGTCAAGGATACATCTCCTTCTTACCTTTTTCTCAGAGTCCCTCCCTTTGAGATGCAGTTCAAGCATCATCTTCTGCTAGATACTTTTCCTCATTTCCTCCTACTACTAGTGCCCTCCTTCCCAAACCGCCTTATATTTAACTTTGTATTTACTAACTTTGTATTGTACATATTTTTATTTGTACTTGTCTGTCCCATTTGACTGTAAATTCCTTCTCTAAGAGTTTTTTGCATTATTTCATTTTTTGTATTTGTATCCTAAGACTTTACACAATGTCTGGCACATAGTAGGGAACTGATATAGTCTTACTGATTAACTGATCTCCATATATGATTGTTTTAAAATATCTCAAATACTAAATATGCTCACATGAGAATTCTTATTTCCCTCCAAATCTATCCCACTTCCAAACATCTATTTCTATTGAAGGTACCACCATCCCTCCATTCACCCTGATTTGCTACCTTGGAGGCATCCCTGATTCTTCCTTCTCCATTACCCCAGTCTAATCAATTGTCACATCTTTTTTTTCTCCTTTTGGAGGGCGGAGGGCAGGGTAATTGGGGTTAAGTGACTTGCCCAAGGTCACACATCTAGTAAGTGCTAAGTGTCTGAGACTGGATGTGAACTCAGGTCCTCCTGACTCCCTAGTCATCCCTGTCACATCTTTTTTATTCTATCTCTACAATATCTCTCATAGCTATTCCCCCTTCTCTCTTTTTATATAGGCTCTACCTTTAGTTCAGACCTTAATTACCTCTAGCCTGCTATTATAAAAGCTTTCTAATTAGTTTCTGTCTCCAGTCTCTCCTTCTTCCAATTTATCCTCTATATAGGTTCCAAACTGATGTTCACAAAATGAAGACTGTGCTATGTCCCTACCCCTAAATCATTAGTTTCAGTCTCTCTTTCCATGGGTCTACATATGTATGTATGTAGGTAGGTAGGTAGGTCAAAACAAGTAATCTAGTAAATGCCTGAAAGAAGAGTACTATAGATGGATTCTATGAACTTCAAAAGAGAAGAGGCTACTCAGTGATGGCTGCAAAAGGAAGCAAAAAGTACAGAATGTCCGTGTGTTGAGAGGGATGAGAGAAGGTGCACCCAGTCCTGAAGAGGACGGCCTGAGATTCAGTATCTTCTGAGGGAGACCCTAGACTGATTTCCACAGGTACAAGAAAATAGAAGGAAAATGAGGAAGAAATCTAAGATGAAGGGAAGTATGTTTTCATGTTTTAACATAATTGGGTGTTCTGGGAAATGCAATGGAAAAAAAGCTCCACCCAGAAGAGGATATATTCTGCAGGGGTAAGGCTAAGGTGTTTGGAGAGTACAGACTGGTAGCCCTGCAAGGGAAGTGTGCATTCAGAATTACAGGAATTAGAAGGGAGTGAATGGGGTAAACAGAAATAGATTATCAATCACAGTAATTGAGAAGGTGGTCAGAGTTTATTAATCACTGAATAGGGAAGTACTATTTTCTGAGGCTCCCAACCTCAAAGGTTCAGTGATGACTATGAATGACATTAGTTTTTCTCTCAAACACCTGGGAAGAAAGGAGACTGAATCTCATTATCTAACTGAAGAGATCCTCAAGGGTCTGAATGAATTCATATTCAATAGTATTTGTGCTGCTTCTTTGTTAGGACGGCAATTTTCAGATGCAGCTCCCCTTACTCTGACACAGCTTTTTCCCCCACATACAACTTCTTTCAGGCCCAGCGTCACTAGTGGCTTGCCTGGTAAAACTTTCTCTCTTTGGGAGACCTGACTGGTCCCAGCCTCTCTGATCCTGCTTTCTGGCCTAGGGTCAATAAAAGCCCAAGTTATGTGGTCTCTCAGATATGGTAGATGCCTGAGACCATGGGAGTCACTATGCCCTAGTGACTGACCAGATAAATTTCCAACTGAGACAAGGGGGATTATGTCCAGAGAAACTAAGTACTTCCATAACCTTTTGCATATCCTTGTTATGGTACAGCAAAGTAAACTTCCTTCTTTGTTAAATGTTCAGCAATTCATGAGTATCTAATTTTATCCCAACACTGAACCTGAACTAGAGTTGTATCTACATCAGGTTAGTAGATGGTCTCATGGATAGCTGAGTTGAGAGAAATACAGAGGAAAAGGAAGGTGACACGAGCATTGGAGGGAACTGCCTAGTTCCCTGTTGCCAGAGCTCTCCTCTGTGTGATCATGTATACGGAACAGTCTCTATGGGACAAGGAGCAGGTCCTCATTCAAGCAGATGAATTAGCTCTGTAAGTGCTGGAAGATGCTGTCTGGGAGGGAGCTGAGGGGGTGGTTGGGAAGGGAGACAAATAAAATGCTGTTAACTGTGTTCAAAAAGCCAGACTGCCAGTGTAGTCAGAATGAGAGTAAAGCAGGAAAGCACATTCCACCCTCGACTTTCAGGGACCATGCAATGAAAATCAAGGGGAAGCTAGAGAAGTTAATGGTGAGGCAAGCAAAGAGATCTCTCCTAACATCAGTAGGGAGTGAAGGGCCCCAGTCAGGAATCTGCCCCTTTGGTTTCTGACTCAAAGGTTCAGGTTCCCACTGAGGAAGAAGCCATGAGTTTGAAGAGGGGGAGCAGACTAAAGGCAGACCCTGGGGAATTCCTCTCTGTGGTTAGAAAGTCCCTGACTTATCCTATCATTGCTCCCTGGAGAAGAACAGTGACCTCCTCCCCCCACCCCCACCCCGTACTGAGGGAATAAAATGTGGGCAGGCCCTCCCCACAAGAGAAGTGGTAGGTGCCTGAGAAATTCAAACAGAAATCTGAGGAACTCCTGAAGTAATTCTAAGATGACAGAATAAAATGTACAATGAGAAGAGTCCTGCATGTGAAGTATATGCTTGGCTCTTCATTCAGCCTTCTGTATTGAGACCCTATTCCTATACTACATCCTAGAAGTAAGGGGCCTAGTGTCTGAGGGGTCTGCTCATCAGGGTCCAGGAAGTGAGAGGTCTAGTGCTTGTGTGCTCAGTGGTTATAAATGATTAAGATGATGCTGTTTTTCTCACTTGCTTTGATGAAGCTAAGTAGGATAGCATCTCCACAGGCGGCAATAGGTTCAAGTTTCAAAATCTAATCCATTCAGTGGTATGGAAGAACTGCACCATTATTACAATGATTCATGGCAGAGCAGTTGTATACTCTTGGGCAGTGGGTCTCCATATTAGACAGCAACTTCCAAACTTAGTTCTCTAAGTAGGCTAAGAGATAAGGTAGCCACCCTCAGCAGTCAAGCAGAGACAATTCTACTTCAAGTCCCAGCTTACTGGCAATGACTCAGAGCAAAACGTATGCAGACTCCAGAGCAGATTCCAATAAGGAAATGAGCCTCCAAACCTGGGTAGGGCTGTGACTGGAACATCTATTTTTTAGCAGTCAAAGCAACATGGCTTTGAACGGAGATGATGGCTCCCACAGGTTCTATGTCCTTATTGTCATGTACTTATTGTCATATACTCCGAGGAAGAAAAAGAAAAAGCCTCAAAAATTATTTAATGATTCATATATAGCTTCAAGTCCCAATTAAAATCATACCTTTTACAGGAAGTTTTCCCTAAACTCTCTTAATTCCAGTGATTTCCCACTTTTAGTTATTTCCTATTACTCCTGTATATAACTTGCTTGGTACATATTTCTCCTCATGAGATTACAAAACAGTCCTGAGGGCAGGAGCTGTCTTTTGCCTCTTTGTAACATCAGCATTTAGTCTGGTACATGATAGGTACTTAATAAATGTTTATTTCTTGAATGACACATAATTTCTTTCAAAGTGTGGGAAACATAAGGAAATCTACCTGCAGTCCAAGACCAGTAGAATAAAATGTTTTCTCTCCATTAACAGGAAACAGCAATCAGTCAGTCAATAAATACTCAAGTGCCTACTAGTGACAGGCAATATGCTAAGAACTAAGTATACAAAGAAAGGTAAAAAGCAATCCCTGCTTTCAAGGAGCTAACAGTCTAGTGAAAAAGCTAAAAAAAAAAAAAACTAGGTACAAAAAAGCTAAATATAAGATAGATTGAAGCACTAGAATCAAGGCAGATCAGGAAAGGTTTCCTACAAAATGTGAGATTTTAACTGGAACTTGAATGAAGGCAGTATGTAGAGATGAGGAGGGAGAAGATTTCAGCCAATGGGAGACATGCTCAGAGTTAGAGGAGATGGAGTGCCCTGTTCAAAGAACAGCAAGGTGTCTAATACCACTGCACTGGAAGAACATGCAGAAGGGAGGTGGAAAAGGTGTAAGAAGACAAGAAAGGTACTTCAATACTTTCATAATCTGTGACCTCATTAATGTGGGTATTGCCTCAATGATGAAGTAAAGGTAATATATATGTGTGTGTATGTGCAAATATATATATATATGTATATATGTATATATGTGCATATGTGTCTGTGTGTATATTAATATATATTTATTTATGTATATAAAATCCTTTCAAAGAAATCAATGTGCTAATTTACCATTACCCAACCCAAAGTAAGCCGCATTACAGCATTTCAGTTGCACCTAATTCAGATTTACGGATTAGTGAATATTGATTGGTTTAAGCTTAAAACGAAAATAAGAAAGCAAAAAAAAAAAATTATAGCAAAAGGCAATTGTATTCAGTTAAAAGGTGGAGACACTATAGTGAGTAATCAAATCTCTTTGGGCTTTGAGTAAATTATAAGGCCTAGGACTAATGTGAACTGCTTAAAGCTAAGATTTTTCCACTTAAGGTTCAATCACTTTGGTTATATACCATAAATGTCTTCACAAAAGTCATTTCTCAGGGGTTACTATATCTGGTAATCAAAGAGGAAGTACAAGCTAAGTAACTTGGTAAAAGTGGTTTAGCTTTCTCAACAGGCTGGGTATTGTTCAACAAAAAATACTAGGTATCTCAAATGCCTCTACATCACTTCTCTATTCTGCAATTTTCAGAATAGGTTGCAGTTGTCCTATGGACAGAGTTTAGATACTTTAGTAGTTTACAGTATTTACCTTGGGATCTCCAAGAACAGCAATACCCAGTGATAACTTTCGTTTCTGACCTCCACTTAATTTTTTTGCTTGGTTATCTTTGATGGCTTGCATATCCAAATCTAGTAAAACTTTCTGTACCTTCATAAGAAAAAGTTAGAAATCATTAAAAATAATATATAATTGTGCCATAAAAATGATGAATTTCAGAGAAAACAGGAAAAACCACAGAGAACTTATGCAGAGCAAAGTGAACAGAACTATGAGAACAATTTATACAATGACAATAAACACTACAGAGAAAAATAACAATTTTTTAATCAATTAATAAACATTATATAGGAAAATAACAATTTTTTCAATCAATTAAGTGATATACCACTTGTCCAGAAATCTAAAGATGAAACATGCCTCTTACCTCCTGTTAGTAAGGAGAATTTAAGATGCAGAGGTAGATGCACATTTTGGGGCAAGGACAATATTCGAATTTATTTTGCTGGATTATGTATGTTTATGATGAAAGGTATTTTTTTTTCCTTTTGTAATTCTTGTTCAGTGGAGAGAGAGAGGGTGGCCAATGAAAGGGATGGATTATTAATTCAGATGAAATAAGTTTATTTTTTTCTAAATACACACATATATATATATACATATATACATATATATGCATGAATATATATAGCAGCAATAACAATTTGCTTAATTGTTAATATTGCTTTTTAAATGCCTGCTTTTAAGGTATGAGGATTATTTCTGACATATATTTACCAAAAAACAATCAAAAAAACACTTAACCATGCCCGGCACAGTGCTAGAACAGTATCTTCCACATTGTGAATAGCACTTTTTGAATGTGGTAAGAATACAAATTTGTGAAAGCTCATCCTAATCTTCTACACTGTCTTTTTAATTTTTTTTTTTTTGTCTTTTTTGGAGGGAGGAAGGCAGGGCAATTGGTGGTGATTTGTCCAAGGTCATACAGCTAGGGTCAAGTGTCTGAAGTTGGATGTAAACTCAGGTCCTCCTGACTCCAAGGTGCTCTCTATTCACTGCGCCACCTAGTTGCCCCTAATTTTTTTTTTAAACAAACATAAGTTTTTCATCTGGCATGAGGCAGATTCACCTTCAGGGTTTATTATCACTATTCAGTAAATATATGGCAAGTAAAGGTATGATTTTTCATTTGAACAACATACCTCTTGTATTACACTGTTAGCTGGAATCCCTTTGATAGAGGCCAAAATCGACAAATTCTCTTCGACTGTCAGCACATCAAAATTTATATCTAATTGTGGACAAATTCCAATCATTTTTCTTGCTTCAAACATTTCATCAATTTCTGAGACTCTATGTCCATAAATAGATGCGAGTCCTAAAAGCATAAGCATAAAACATATATTATATCATATATAAAACCTTAACTCTTAATATGATAAACTATATTCCTGATAGGGGCATTGTGTGATTAATGAGAGAAATCTGTTTTTAAAATGGTACCCATTAGTTTCAATTTCTATCACAAAATATTGGTGTGTTTCTTTTCATTTGTAAACTGAATTCTTTAATTACTCTAAACTAAGGAATAAGAATAAAATACAACAATTGAAAATGAAAGTAACTTTTTACAAAAGAAAATACCAGGCAATAATATGTAAATGCTTTACTTTTCAAAGTGAAATATTGTACTATTTTATATAAATGATTTATATATATGTAAATATAAAAAGAACTTAAAGGTTTACAAAGCACTTTGTATACTATAAATCATCTCATCTGAGCCTCAAAACAATGCCAATGAGACAAAGACTGCAGGCATTATTATTTCCATTTTACAGACTGAGACTCAGAGAAGTTAAAGGATATGGTTCTAAAGCTAGTAAGTCTCAGGTGTGGGTTTGAACCCAAGTCCTCCTGACTTTGAGTTCAACACCCCGCCTACTAGATCACATACCTTTCAGTTATTTCTTTAGTTTGCAAAGAAAATTTAGAATTGCCATTTTGTGGGCAACGTCTTTTCACGCTCCTAAGGAAAGGTCAAAAGAATATTCTTATCCTCTTTATTAGCCTCATACACCTTAGACTGGCTTACAAGTATTTCCTTAAACATGTAATTTTCTGCGGGTTCCATTTAATCTTGATCTAAAATTGATGACAAATCTTGAAAAATATTCTGAATTTAAAATATATAAATTGTATATAATAACTGATAGCATGTAACAGATATAAAATTTAATCAATATTATACTGATATTTCATAAGGTTTAAGGAGGCCCTTTTCATTTTTAAATGCTCTGATTATCACCAATCAAACTACCCTGAATTGATACTTAACTTATGAAATTATGAAATGGAGCACATATATCCAATTCTTTGGGTATGTACCAAGAAAGGCCACAATAGCAATGGGAAATGAGGCTGCAATTATACTTTAATGAGGTACAGAGAGTGAGGGGAAATGGCACAGAAAGGACAGAGGGAAGCAGCAAAAAAACAATGTAGGGATGGTGGAGAGGGTGGTGAAGGAAGGCAAGCAGTATGGGTAGGGGGATAAAAAAACAGATAATTATTCACATGACCACAGATTAGAGTTAGGAGCACACACACAGCAGCATGGACCCAGATGAAAATGGAAGAGTACCGGGGTGGGACTGAGGGGGAAGAATTTGAGGTCTCATTTTTATAGGGTTTTATAGTGGAATATACTACTTCTTATTTGTGCCACCTTGGGGTTAGCTCATTAACACATCCAAATCATCTCAAAGTTGTTGGTAAAGCTTCAGAGTTAACATAATCACATCAACTCAAAGTTATCAGAACTATTTGTTGTTCTGCAGGTATTCTAGAATATATCTGAGATTTACATATAATAGGATCAAAAATCCATGACAGCAGAGCCTAGATGGCTTCCCTTGATGCAGCACATGTTGCCAGTCTGTGGTAGGATATAATTTTTAAATTATGCTCCTTTGACCTTTGGGACAATTTGTATGTGACTTCTAGGTCCCCCTTTACCCTTTGAAATCTTACTTCCCGCTGTTGCTACTTTATACCAGCTACTTATGAACTTACTATACTGATTAAAAGGATGAGGGTGGGAGGAAGATGGGGAGAGGTTTATGGAGACTGAAACAAAATCGATTTTAATACACACTGAATGTATTCAAAAGGGAATATATCACATCAAATCATTAACAATTTGGAAAGTTTTTACAAGTTCAAATCAACTAAGAGCACACTATGCCAGTAGTCTTCCAAGCTGGGGCTTATTTCCCTGGGGATCTATGTTCTCAAGGGGGCTCATGGAATACTTATGGAATTAAGAGGTGTGAGACTGACCAAGAAGAGGCTAAAAAGTTAGTTAACATCCTATCCTTCCAGCAACAGTAAATTATGGGGCTTGTCTTAAACACAACTACACTCACCCTTCACTCATTATAGCCCAAATCACTCATTCTACCTCCTCCTTCTACCATGCCACCTTCCAACTTTCCCCCTAAAGGGGCAAGTTACAACCTACAACAAGAGATTCTTAGCAGTATCGACACAAGCATCCCTGAAAAAAATACTCATGCCTCTTTCCTCATCACATTATTCCATTAGGAAAAAAAAATTGATAGCAATACACTATGAAAAAAGTTTGAAGAAGATTAGTATAAAGTATACCTTTATGAATAAAAGAACATCAAAATAAGAGGATCTTTTAAATTGCTCAGAAGACATAAACTCTTACCATCTGAAGGTGGGCAGAGTCCACAAAGAATGTTCATTAATGTACTTTTTCCTGTTCCACTATGGCCAAGTAATGCTGTAATCTGACCCTCATATATGTCAAAAGATAAATCTAATTAAAGAAAAAAGTAAAAGAGAAAGCTATGAACATAGTGATAGTATAGATGAAAAAATTAACAGTGATCAATGGATTTACAACAACAAAGCAACTTTCAGTTATTATCGCAAAGTAAAAAATAAGTTTAAAATCTGTCACCATATTCTGCAGCAAAAATAAATGACATTATTCCATTGGTCATAATTTTTCATTACAACTTGACTAATGTTTAATGTGAAGATATATGTAGAACCTATATTGGATTGCATGCCACTATAAGAGGGGGAGGAAGTTTGGAACTCAAAAACTTGTGGAACTGAATGTTGTAAACTAAAAGTGAATATGTTTTTTTTTTATTACATTATTCTAAATGGGTAAAAACTACTACAAGAACTAAAGAGTAAAAGAAACCTTAGCTTTATTTGCTATAAATGGTGTAAAACTACTAGGGTTATAACATTTCTTCTGGATACGAGTTGGTATATCAAACTGTTGAAGTATGTTGTACTGAAGGAGAAGGGGGAAATGGAATTAGAAGAAAAATAGTCCACCAATACAGGAGTCAGGAGAATCTGAACTTCCTTCATTTAACCCTAAATTAAACCCAGAATCATAGCACAATATACAATTTTATGGAAATTTTCTGTATGCAGAGGCACAAAGAATATCAGAGAGAGAAGGTCCAAAGCCTAAAAGCCCTTACTCTAATTCAAAAACAGAAAATGAATACTGAGATTATTAAAACCACATGATTTGACACAATAATCAGGAACTATGAATTAGTCTAACGACTCTGGATATCATTTTGAAATTATGAAATATGATTAAACTGTTCATTCCCTTCAATCCAGTGATCCCATTACTGCACACATAAAAAGGTCAAAAAAAGAAATAAAAGTCCAATCTAGCCTTACATATTTATTATCCAATATTATATTTAAAGGAATACTTTTTTATGCCAACAAAGAACTTGAAACAAAGTAGGTACATATTGATTAGTGAGAGGCTAAACTATGGTGTAAGAATACAATATTATTGTGTAACAAGAAATCACAATTATGAGGAATTCAAAGAAACTTAAGGCAAGTGGAAGAGTATCATAGAGCACTGGAACTGGTTAGGAAGACCTAAGTTGAAAACCAGTTTGTCACATATTAGCTGTAAATCACTGGGCAAATCACTTAAATCTGTCTGCCTCAGTTTCTTCAACTATAAAATGGGGAAAGTACTTACCTCCCATAGTTACAAGGATCAAATGAGGTAATATTCGTTAAGCTCTTTGCAAACCTTAAAGCACTATGTAAGTGCTTTAGAATGATGATAATGATGAGATATGGAAATAAGCAGAACCAGAAGAAAAATTTACACAAAGACTACATCATAGAAGATTACTAAAAAGGAAGCCAGTTCCTGAGCAATATAAAAACTAATAACGGTTTTAGCAAGCAAATAATGAAACATATCTTACTTCTCTCAGAAGACGCAGGAGACTAATAAGGACAGAATATGATAACATTTGACACTCACTGAGTGTTGGTATGAAGGGAGATTTAATTTGGAGAATGAGAAGAGAAGGAAGAGTACCTTCAGAAGCGATCATGATATAAAAACTAAAGGCATCAATACAAGTTTATTTTTAAAACATTCATAATACTTTGTTCTTAAATTTAATGTAAATTAAACTAGAAAATTACATACTTCTTAATGCCTCCACAGTTTCATTTTTCTTTCTGAATGTTTTCTGAATACCACTGATTCTGGAAGATATATTTTAGTGAAAATAGAACAGAAATTAAGAAAACACAATAAAATACTACCATTTTGCATCAAACATTGATGAATATATAATAATTTGATGAAGGACCAACAGTTGAGTTCTTTTTACAAACTATAAAGGAAAGACATTTTCTTCTCTTCCATGCCCAAAGCCCCTTCAGAATTAAAAGCAGCATACTTCTCATCAATAATGCAGTTATTTAGAAAAATATATAAGCAACTAATCATTCTGTCTCAGTTTCAGCCATCTCCAGAAAAATCTGAAGACTTAATATTTCGATTCAAACTGCTAATATTAGCTTTTTAAAACCCACAGGGTTGAAGTCAGACTGTCACAGTCTTACTATCTCCATGTTTGTGATTCAAAATTCTGCATCATGACCAAAAGACAATAGTGTAGGATAGTTTTTTTGGGGGTAGGGATTTAGTTTAATATGTTTAATTTCAGTAACAAGACAGTGAATTATAAACTGGACTACTGTACAGAAAAATAAATGTAGAACTGGATAAATGGTCAGACCTCAAAAGAGTAGTTAAAAGACTAATTTCAATCTGAATGGAAGTAGATAGTAGAATTTCAAAGTGCAAAGTACTGGGAACAGCCTCCCAAAAGTGGAGTTCTTCAAACAGATGCTAGATGACTACTTATTAAGGATCTTTATTTTGTTCTTGTTTGGTCATTTTGGTCGTGTCTGACTCTTTGTGAGCCCATATAGGTTTTATTGGCAGTTACTAGAGTAGTTTGCCATTTCCTTCTCCAGCTTATTTTATAGATGAAGAAGCTGAGGCAAATAGGGTTGAGTGACTTGCCCGAGGTCACATAACTTGTAAGTGTCTGAGGCCAGATTTGAGCTCAGGAACATGAGTCTTCTTGACTTCAGACCTGACATTCTATCCACTACTCCACACAGCTTTCCTGGAGTTAGTTATAGCGGGCTCCTACTCACATACAGTTTGATCTAAGTAACCTCTTAGGTTGCTTCCTACTTGGAACTTTTAACTTACTCTGTTACCAAAGCCCTAAATGGCTATCATTTATTAGTCCTGGGGTACATTTATTATTACAGTCCTACCAATGAAGTAAGAAGAGGTGGAGGTAGAAAAAAGAAAGGCCATGAAAAAGTATTTATTTTCAACAAAAAATAGGCTCGTTCTGAAAATGATCTCCATATATCCAAGCTGTCCAGGTTGGAGGTAAGACAAGTTGAAGGGTTAAAGGTGGGAAGTTATCTCCAGGGAGAGATGAAAAGGTAAAGACGCCAATTTTACAGTTTTACAAGCAGACAATAGAGAAGATTCTCACACGAGGAAATACAGTAAGGTGGATCTCACTGGCTAAATGGAGAACTACCTATCTCTGAGACATCTTAGACTCAGGGTGTCCAAATCAGAACACATCATTTTTCCCCTCAACTCTACCCTCTTCCAAACTTCCCTCTTTATGTGGAAGGTATCACCATTCTTTGAGTTTCTGAAGTTCATAAAGTTATGTTTATCCTTATCTTATTCTTCCTTGCCTTTTGCTTTTCAAGCTGTTGTCAGATCTCTTTATTTCTAGTAGCACAACAATTTTCATATCTAACCTCTTCTCTTTACCAGTGTAGGTCAGACCCTCATTATACTTGCCTAGAATATTACATTGGTTTCCTAATTGGTGTCCCTGACTCAAGTTTTTCTCTGCTCCAATTGTGATGGGTTTTTAAAAGCATCAATCAAAAGAGCTTATGTTTTACTATAGAAGCAACAGGAGGACACTGGAATTGTTTGAATAGGGAAGTTGCATAGTCAGATCCTAACCAAAATCCCTTTGGCAGCTATGTGGAGGAGAATTTCACTCCAATCTGTCTTTCCAGTCTCAATGGACATTATCCACCTTCAGGTACTTTTCAGTGGTTCAGCCATTCAACCTCTCTATTTCTCTCACAGGAAACTCCATCTCCTATCTTCCTGTCTTTCTACTGGCCATTTCACATGCCTGGAATATAGGCCACCCTCATCTCTGCCACAAAGAAGCCCTCTTTTCCTTAAAGACTCACCTTAACACCACTTTTTATTATGAAGCCTCATGTTATCTTCCCAACTGCCAGTGCCTCCTTCTTTAACTACCTTGCACTAATTTTGTGTTTATTCAGTATATACTTATATGTATACAGCAGAATATAAGGTCTTTGAGAGTAAGGCTCATTTGATTCTTTATTTGTATAACCCCAGTAACTAGCACAGTGTCTAGCAAATGATAGGTGCTTGATTTGTCAGTGATTTCTCAAACATTTTTGGAAAATGGGAGAGATGTTACAATACTTAGAAAAGAAAAAAAAGTTGTTCCATTTTTAACAAAAAAGAAAAAGAGCAGTCTTAGAAATACAGACCAATGAATTTATCTAGAAATCACAACAAAATTCTAGAATCTATTAATAATGAGATGGTTAATGAACATCTAGAAAAAGGAAGTGATCACTAATGATTCTGTCAAGGACTAGTTATGCCAAACTAATCTTCTTTCCTTGCCCCTCCTTCAGTTATATCAGTAAAATGCTATAGATAAGTTTATCTAGATTTTAGCAAAACATTTAACAGTCTTGCATTCTGTGATGCAAGATGGGATGATAGTTTAGTTATGTAGATTTGGAAGTAGTTGAATAGCTGGACCCAAAGAGTAGTCATGAATGATATGATGTCTACTAGAAGGAAGTCTTCAGTTGAACGAACATCCTGGGAATCTGTGCCTGACCTTGTGATATTTACCATTTTATCAATGATTAGGATAATGGGACAGATTTGCAGATGATACAAAAATGGGAAAGTTTCAATGTAATATTCCAGGCAAGTATAATGAGGGTCTGACTTACATTGGTAGAGATGCGTGAGTAAAGAGAAGGGGTTAGATATGAAAATTGTTGTGCTCATAGAAATGAAGAGACCTGGCAACAGCTTGAAAGAACAAGGTGAGGAAGAATAAGAAGATAAGGATAAACAGAAATTTATGAACTTGAAAGGCTCAAAGAATGGTGATGCCTTCCACAGAAAATAGGAAATTTGGAAGAGAGTAGAGCTGAGGAAAAAAAATGATGTGTTCTGATTTGGACACCCTGAGTCTAAGATGTCTCAGAGATAGGTAGTTCTCCATTTAGCCAGTGATATCCACCTTACTGTGATTTCCTCATGTGAGAATCTTTTCCATTGTCTGCTTGTAAAATTGTAAAATTGGCGTCTAAGATATCTGAGAGATATATACTTTAAAATATCTAACAGGAAGTTAATGATATGAAACAAATTCAGGGGAGACTAGGTTTAGTAATTTCAACTCATCAAGGACAGCTCAGTGCTGCTTAATTGTCTCTATTCATCTTGGGTTTCAGCCAGTTACGTCCTGTCCTTTACAACCTCAAAATGAATTTCCTTGTCAAAGAAAACAAGTAAAATAAGATTGAATCAGTTCTGCCTTCTCTCTGTTATCAGTTAACATTATCCCATCTATCTAGAACAATAATTTTATCCCATTTTCAATCTTTCTTATCTATCCCCAATGAAAATTTTAAAATATATCTTTTGTCTTTCCTAACTTGCTTCACCAATATTCACTCATTTGCTTTTGCACCACTTCTGATTTCTGCCTAAATTATAAATGAGTACTAATCATTCATACCTGATAGCTTCTTTTCCTAGAAATTCTGAAGAAACACATTCAATAATCTCACTAAAACCAGGATTTCCATTAACATTGCCCTCAGACAGCTCTTTATATCTTTTGCTCTTTGACCAATATGAGGGTTTTATAAAATATAAAGATGGTCTTCGTAGCCCAAATTCACCTGAAAAGAAAAAAAAAACCTAATTTTTCTAAAAAATATTACAATTACTTTTAACCAGCGCCTTAATCACTTATTATGTGACTATTATGTGAAACTTAAGACAACTTAGAATCTACAATCATAAATGGAATTCTAAAATTCAAAGAAAAGATAAAATATTTCTTCAGTGGAATTCCAAGATTCTCTCTTCTTTTTCATCTCACTTATATGTAATATGTACACTTGTTTTAAATGCCAAAAAAGTTCATTTAAAACTTTGTTTTAAAGCCTAAGTTATTTTCTCTTTGACATAATTTCTTATTTGAGGGACTAATGTATAAAAATAAAAATTTAAATAAAATTATTAGAATTATTATTCTAATTCTGTTCTAAAAGGGGGCTCTTCTCTAATAAAGTTTTTGCTTTAAAAATACATACACACACACACATACACATATATTCTAGAGACGAACTTATGACATACCTGGAATGACTTGATCAAGATAAACAGCTAAGAGAATGTAAAATACACTATTGAGTGCCAACATTATAATGGCAATAATAAGAGGATATGGACCTTTGATCAAGTTGGAAAACAATGCACCTTCATCTAAATCTTCCAAATACATGACCTGAAAAAAATTAAACTGAATTTTAATATTATTATGTTAAAATAAATGCACAGCAATAGATTACAAAACAAATTATTAGCTATCACTCTTAATTAAACTTACTAAGATTATTCCTCATGGCCAAAGTTGGAAGTAAGTAAAATGTAACAATGAAGTTACAAAGAAAACAATAAAGATAGGAGTAACTAGGGTCATTCTACAAAAACAGAGTGTAACTATCATACTTTTATTCCTAACCTGAAAAAAAAAAAAGAATACTCTCTTAACAGAATGCAGCAATTATGGCTAATATCAAATAGTAAACTTAGATATTTGACACATAACAAGTGGAGAAAAAGGACCATAGAAATAGAGCTAGAGTGAGAGTTTTTGCAAGTGAGAAAACTGAAGCCCAGAGAGATTAAATGACTTATCCAACATTACACAGGTAATAACTGGCAGAATCATGATATGACCCCAAGTCCTCTGAACTCAGAGTTAGTATTCTTCCATTCCATTATTTTTATCATTAGGGTCTAGCACAGAATAGGTGAATAAGCATTATTGATTAATATCTTTTGTTAACTTCTATATATCCAGATTAAACAAATAATACTTACCAGAAATATAATTAGTATCTCTTGTCACCAGATCAAAATCAAATATGAATTAAACAATTTGGGCGGTCTCCATTTAAAAAATTATATACAAATATACATTAATACATACACATACACATATACATATATATCCAATACTGACATTTTTAAACATCCATAATTATAGAATTCTTGAGTTCAATAATAACAATAGTAACAGCATTTATATAATAAGTTAAGGTTTAGAAAGTGCCACATAAACATTATCTCATTTTATCATCACAAAAACTTTGGGAGATTAAGTGCTATTGTCCTTATTTTGCAGATATGGACAATAAGGAAGAATGAGGTTAAATGGCTGGCCCAGAGTCACACAGCTGAAAAGTGTTAGAAGCTCGATTTGAACTCAGGTCTTCTAGATTCCAGGACCAGCACTCTATGAACTGCACCACCTACCTGCCTTATTTAGCTGGACTGAATATACTAAATGTTCTATATGCCACATGTACATAGAGTTAAATGACACTGTTGCAAGACAGGTACACCAAGACATTAAAAGAAGCTGAATAGCAAAAATCATAAAATGTCTGAAGTGAAAGGTCATCTTTTTCAACTCTAACAGAAACTAAGAAAAAGGTTTTTTTTTAATTTAGTTTTTTGTTTTCTTGTTTACATTTTTCATTTTCATTACATCTTTGAATTACACATTTTCTCCCTGTCTTGCCCCTGCCCCAACCATAAAACAGCAATCCCACTGTAAAGCCCCTCCCCTGCTCTGCTCTCTTATTTTCTAGTAGGACAGGGAGGGTCTCCCTATCCCAGCCCCTGTATATCTTAATTCCTAGTTGCAGGTATTGCAGAACTTTAAATTCTAGATTCTTTCAATTCCTCCCTTGTCACCCACCCCCACTGGAAGGACACTCAGTTCAATACAGGCTATGGATGTGTGATTATACAGGATATCTTCGTAGTGGACATACTGTGACAGTGATCATCTGTCTCTCCTTCCTATCCCTTCACCCCACCTTGTTCTGTTCTCTACTCTGTCCCTGTCCATTTACTGAAGTGTGTGCTTCCAGCATCCCTCCCCCAGACCCTGCCCTCCCCTCTGTTATCCCCCCTCTCATCCCATGCCCTACTCTCCTGTGTGACATGATGCCCAGCTTAGAGTTTATCCCATTTCTTCCCTAAGACAAATTCAATGAGAGTAACTGAAAGTAAAATTGTAATAGTTATCCCTTGCCTCTTCTCA
>CM053593.1:173980613-174019396 GCA_028646575.1 Pseudocheirus occidentalis | reverse complement strand
GCTCTCTTCCTCCCGTTCCATGCTTTGACCCTTTTTATCCATAAAAAAGGATTCTAGAGTTTTATTGGTGTTTTTATTTTGCTTCCTCTTCCTCATGTTGGCCAGTCAATTAATTGGTTGGTTTTTTTAGGTCTGTGAAACTCTGCTTCCAAGGGGGGAAGCTCTGTTCCAAATCACTGTGGTTTTCCCAACTTCCAGAGCTATTAGGGGGGTGTTGCAAGACCCCCTAGCTTTGGCTTGCTGAAAGTGCACCCCAGGACCACCACCCAAGACCACATTCTGGATCTAGGCCGCTCAACGCAAGAGCACTTGGCCCTGATCAATCGATTCAGCCCCACTGAGGAGTCCACAGACCAGGGGCTCTCCAGCAGCCTGCTGGGTGCGGCCACCAGTTCCATCAGTTCCCTTCCCCCACTGCCTCCTTGCCCCGGGGGCAGATTGGCCGAACTGCTTTACCATCCCCAAATTAATTTTCAAAGTTCCACTTTCACTAACCAATGTCTGAGGATTTGAAGATCCCTTAGGAAGGTGCTTTAGATTTTCTTTGAAATAGACTCAGCTGTGGTTTGGGAGACTCAGCTCCTCCAGGCCACCCTGGGGCCTAGAGTGGCCCTGGCTGCGGTTTTGGGCTGGCCGGGTCTCTGCTTCTGCGGTGAAAGCTGCCCGTCCCGTTCCTCACGCCTTGGCAGATGTGGAGGTGCTGGAGGCTGTAGATCTCTCCTGCAGACAGGCTCCAGTGCCCGCTCGGCTCAGCTCAGCCAGGCTACTTCCCATGGCCCAGCCATGGTCTTGGCTTCAGGCTGTTCCAGCCTCCATTCCCGGCTGCCGCGATGAGCCCCTGCTGCCAAGCTGCCTTCAGCAAGAGATGTATTCTCTGTATTTTTCTGTGAGTCTGAGAGTCCTAGGCTTTATCTGGGCTCATATTTTATGGGTATTTAGGGTGGCGGTGTGGGAGCTGCAGGAACTTGCTGCTTCTACACTGCCATCTTGGCTCCGCCCCCAAAAAGGTTTTTTTTTTTATTACATCTAGCAAGATAGTACCTCTCTGTTTCCTGACACTTATTGCATAGTACTTACTTAGCACAATGCCTGGCACATAATAGGTGCTTAATAAACATTTATAGACTGACTACTGACCAACTACTCTACTTTTTCAATTGTACTTAACAACTATACTTCTTTACCAAGTGTCTTTACCTGCTTACTGGAGAAGACAAAATTCTGCCAGTTTGGTAATATGTAACATTTTCCACAAAGTACTTAAACTACTGTTTGTCCTTCATTTTCGCAGAGGACCAATTTTATCACAGTTCATATCCTGACTTGAAATAAATTGGATTTAAGTGAGGCAGAGCTGCACAAACTTAGCCTCACTCTCTCTTCCTGAGTTATCTAAGTCTGGTGGCAACAGTCCAGTATGTAGTGTACGATCTTGGTGATTCTAATGCCTGACCAAATTTTAAGTGCTACACAGAGCTGGCTTTAGCCACATTCATGGCTACTGAATAAGTTGTTTAGGGAAAGTTTTCATCTGCTCAGGGAACACATCCACCTAACTCACTGATGGGTTTGATGCCCGTCAGTTACCTTCGACCTGGTTTAGCCCATCTGCTGTTTGTGGCAACTCTGCATGCCACACCTTCTCAGAGCTGAGTAAGAGCTGAGTGACAGGTGGACACCAAAGGCAGATGAGCAACCCTGAAAAGATCTCAGCAAGTCCTCACAACAGAGATGATAGTCCTCCCTCAACATGTCATACACAATTAAATAAATTTACACTGAACTATATATAATCAGTTTTCTCCTTCATCCTACCTCAGCTACACACAAAGAGGATCATACCCTTAATCATGCCATTAACCATAAATGAAACATTTCCATGTTCGTGAATTTTGGAATTCCCTTATCAGATCACTATTTACACCTCTCCCTTTGACTTCCAATGCTAAACTCTGTTCTTCATCCACACTGAGACCCCTAATCCCTTCACCCTTGAGTTCTCTCCCAGGTCTTTATATCTTTGCAATGCCATAATTTCCTCCTTTCCCCAATTTGGTGAACCAGTTTACCTTTACACTGTCTCTTCTTTTGGGTTCCCTGCCCTCTTTTCATATCACCAATTTTGCCTTGCCAACTCTCAAACTTGGATTACTCCCAGCATTCTCTGCCTTTACTCCTACAAATGCTGATCAATAAAGCTGGAGAAAAATCACAAAAATGCGCCAACTAAGTGGTGTCCTGTTAATCTGTTATATAACCTCAGCTGGGCTCTCAGTAGGCAATTCTTTTACACCTCCCTAATTAATTCATTATGGGACATCTAGGTGGTGTAGTGGATAGACCACAGGGCCTGGAGTCAAGAAGATCTAAGTTCAAATCCAGCCTCAGACACTTACTAGCTCTGTGACTCTGAGCAAGTATTCTTGTTATTCAGTCATTTCAGTCATGTGCGATGTTTTGTGACGTGACCCCGTTTGGGGGGTTTTCTTTAGAAAGACACCAAAGTTATTTGCCATTTCCTTCTCCCATTCATTTTGTTGATGAGGAACCTGGGCAAATGAGGTTAAGTGACTTGCCCAAGATCACACAGCTAATAAGAGTCTGAGGATTGATTTGAACACATGAAGATGAGTCTTCCTTATTCTAAGCCCAGTGCTGCCCTGGGCAAGTCACTTAACACCTAGTTGCCTCAGTTCTTCATCTGTAAAATGGGAACACATTGGAGAAGGAAATGGCAAACTCCTGCAGTATTTTTGCCAAGAAAACTCCATGGATAAAGTCCATGGCCTCATAGAGAGTCGGACACAAGAGAACAATAACAATTAACTCATTATTACAACTTAGCACAGCAGATCTTCCAAACCTTTTCATTCCTCCTCAAACCTCCCATAGCTCCCTCTCCCCCTCCCTTCTCAAATGAGAACACTGCCACATATTTTACTGGAGAAAAAAAAAAAGAGGTCATTTGCCAAAATCTTCCTTTTCACCTCTCCTCCTTATCTCACATCACATAGATGGCTTCTGCCACTATCTCTTATTTCAGCTCTGTTTCACATGAAGTAAACCTTCTCATTGCCAAAGCCAAACTGCATGCACAAGCAACTGCACTCCATTCTGTCTCCTCTAGCAAAAGAACAAGAGCCTCCTCCTCCAGAATGCATGCTTCACTTATCTCTCTCTGGTGACTGGCTGCTTCCCTACTGCCTATAAACAGATCCATACCACCTAATCATCAAAAAATCCTCCCTTGATCCATTCATTCCCCACTATCATCCTACATACTGCTTAAAAAGGATATATTCCATATCCTACTAATCTCTTTGAGAAGGTCATCTTCAACAGATGCCTCCAATTCTCCTTATTCTCTTAATTCTCTACAATGTGGCTTCTGACCTCATCACTGAACCAAAGCTTCTCTGCAAAATTACCAAATACAATGTTGGTTTGTTTTTTTCCCCCTCTCAATCCGCATCCTTTTTGATCTTTCTTAAAGCTTTGACACTATCATTCCCTTCTCCTTGACTAACTTCTCTCTTAGGTTTTTGTGATACTACTCCCTCCTGGCTCTCCTCTTACATATCTGACCACTTTTTCTGTCTCCTTTGCCAGATCTTCATTCAAATCACTCCCACTAATGGCGAGTATCCCACAGAGCTCTATCCTGGGTCCTGTTCTCTTCACTCTATATACTATCTCATATTGTAATCTCATCAGCTCCCATGGATTCAACTACCTCTATGCTAATGATTCTCAAAACTATTAATACAGCTTTAACCCCTCTACTGACTTCCAGTCCTACATCTTGAGATGCCTAACAGATATCTCAAACTAGATGCCCAATACATATTTTAAACTCAGTATGTCTAAAACTGAATCATCTTTTCCCACAAACCTGTCTTTTACTGTCAAGAACACCACCATCGTACTAGTCCCTCAAGTTCACAATAATAGACTCATCTTCTCACTATCCCTCACTCCCTATATCTAAACCATTGCCAAGGCTTCTCAATTTCACCTTTGCAATATCTCTTGAATATGTCCCCTTTTCTCTTCTGATAGTGCCACCACCGTGGTTGAGGCCCTCATCTCTTGAAGCCTGAACTAATGAAATAGCCTGCTGATTGGTCTGTCACAAGCCTTTCCATACTCCAAAATATCCTCCATCAAGCTACAAAAATGATTTTCATAAAGCACAGGTATGCCCATGTCACCACCCCAGACCCCTCAATAAACTCCAAAGATAATGTCTAGAATCAAATTTAAAATCTGCTGTCAAGCAAAACCCCTCATAAACTAAGTCTCCTATCTTTCCACTGTTCTTTTATGACTTACAGTGCTTTCTTGCCTTTTTTGTGAATCACTGATATTGGCTTCCTTCGTGTTCCTTAAACTTGGCAATCCAACTCCAAGCATTTTCACTGGCTATCTCCCATGCCTGGAATGCTCTCCCTCCTCATCTCTACCTCCCACCTTCTTTCAAGTCCCAGCTAAAATCTCAGTTTCTACAAGAAGCCTTCTCCAAATCCTCTTAATTCTAGAAGAGAACTCTCTTGATTATTTCCTATTTATCTTGTATATATCTTTTTTTACACACAGTTGTTTGCATTCTGACTCCCCCATTAGACTATGTGCACCACGAAGATAGGGGTGTCAAGAACATATAGCAAGTGGTACCAGATCTAAAACTGTACTATAAAGTAGCAATCATCAAAACTACTTGGTTCTGGCAGAGAAACAGAATGGTGAACCAGTGGAATAGGTTAGGTACAACAGACACATTAGTCAATGACTATAGTAATCGGTATACTGTGTGATAAACCCAGACTCCAGTTTCTAGGATAAGAACTCCGTATTTGACAAAAACTGCTGAGACAAGTATAAAACAGTATGGTAGAAACTAGGCACAGAACAACATCTTACACCATAAGGTAAAAGGGGTACACGATTTAGACATAAAAGGTGAAACTATAAGCAAGTCAGGAGAACAAGGAATAGTTTACCTGTCAGATCTATGGAGAAAGGAAGAATGTATGACCCAACAAGAGAAAGAGAACATTATGAAATACAAAATGGATAAGTTCAATTACAATAAATTAAAAAGGTTTTGCACAAAGTCAGTGCAAACAAGATTAGAAGGGAAACAGAAAGCCATTAAATAATTTTACAGCCAATGTGATAAAGGCCTCATTTCTAAAATATATATAGACAACTGAGTCAAATGTGTAAGAATACAAGTCATTCCCCAACTGATAAATGGTCAAAAGATATGAACAGGCAGTTTACAGAGGAAGAAATTAAACCTCTCTACAGCCAAAAAAAAAGAGTTCTAAATCACTACTAATTAGAAAAATGCAAATTAAAACAATTCTGAGGTACCACATCATACCTATCAGATTGGCTAACATAACAAAACAGGAAAATGATAAATGTTGGAGATGTGGGAAAATTGGAACACTAATGTACTGTTGGTGGAATTATGAACTAATACAACAATTTGGAACTATGCCCAAAGGGCTATAAAACTATGCATACCCTTTGATCCAGCAATACCACTGCTAGGTCTGTATCCCAAAGAGGTCATAAAAAAGGGAAAAGGACATATACAAAAATATTTATAGCACCTGTCTGTTGGTGGAAAAAACTTGGAAATTGAGGGTATGCTCATCAACTGAGGTACAGCTAAACAAGCTGTGGTATATGATTGCGATGGAATGTTATTGTTCTTATGAAATGGTGAGCAGGCAGACGTTAGAAAAACCTGGAAAGACTTTCACAAACTGATGCTGAGTGAAGTGAGAAGAACCAGTAGCAACAGCAATACTGTGAAACGACAGACACTGTTAAACTTAGCCCTTTTGAGCAATGCACTGACCTAAGATAATTCCAAAAGACTGATAATGGAAAATGCTGTCCACATTCAGAGAAAGAACTATGAGTCTGAATGAAGAAAGAAGCATACTATTTTCTCTTTGTTTTGTTGTTTTTTCTTTCTTATGGCTTTTCCCTTTTGTTCTGATTCTTCTTTTACAACATAATTAATGTGATCATACATGTATAGGTTATATCAGATTGCATGCCATCTTGGGGAGGAGGGAAAAATTTAGAACTCAAAATCTTATAAAAGCAATGCAGAAAACTAAAAATTCATTAACTAAAAGATAAAAACAAATTAAACAAAATTTTAAAAAACAACATAGTAGGCACCTGATAACTATTTATTGAATGATTGTAAAAATTCCTTCCATTATGAAAGCAAAGAACACTAAACTTTTCTATTCGTGTAGAAATGTGTATATATGGCACTTAATATACCATCTATCCTGCACATTGCTAAGAATTCCTCCCTTGACCCTACCTACTCATGGAACTTCATGGGACATATCAACGTAACTTATCTGATGTGATTTTATATGAAGCAGATGAACTTATAAATTTTTTTCCCTTCAGAAAAAGCAGCCTTTGACTGAAGGAAGAATGGAATGGGTTATTTGGAGTAATAAGGAGGGTATCTGGGTTAGTATAAGAAAAGTAGTACAATTAATTCCTATACTTAAAATTTTCACAACTAAAGGCCTTAGAGAAAAGCACCTTTAAACATCTGAATGCTGCAAAAGCTATTTTTTAGAAATAATGATCAATCAAAAAATTCTGAATTCATTTTTACTTGAGACATTGCAATTGATTAAGGAAAAAAAATCAAACTTCCCTGGACAACTTATATAACATGGATCATTCCTAACACCAATCAATCATTCAAAGAGCTTTTCTAAATGCTAAGGAAAGCAAAACTATTAATAAAATATTTAGTGTTTATTAATACTAGCCATACTAATTTTAATTTTAAATAGGCCAAGTTTACAAGAGTTCTATTTTTTTGTCCTGTGTTTTATACCTCATATAGTATGATGGATGTCCCCTTTTATAATCAATTAACACATCGTGTGGACAAAATATCAAAAGAGAAATTAGCAAATCTAGCAGATACCACAGAGCTATGTTACCTTGGACAAGTCATTCAAACTCTGCAAGTCTCAGTTTTGTCATCTGCAAAGAAGAAATAATCTTTCCTACTTACCTAACACTGCCTACTCACACTTAATCTTGTCTGTCAAATAAATGAACAAGTGTGGAGAGGATTAAATAAGAAAGTCCTAGAAAATAAAATTTAAATATAAAGTGGCACATTATTTTATGACCATTTGGTAGAAGTTTTACAAGTCAATTTGTAGATGAGAATTAAAGGAGAGAAGTAGAGGGAATGAATGCACACAAGACGAGAAAGGGAGAAGAGATATACAGAACGCAGTAACTGGAAGGGATGGCAAGGCCGAGTAAAGGTTTTAGAGTTTTGTTTTGTTTTTTTGATTTGTCTTTAAAGGATAGGGTAGATTTAGTCATTTGTGTAGAAAAAAAGGAAAGAATCATTAGATAGGGAAATATTGAAGATCAAAGCGAGATGAAGGAGGCAATCTACTACAGGAGGACAACCTCTTCATCAGACCAGAGTATTGTTCCTTCTTTCAGTCAGGACTACAGCCCTTACTTTTAACATTTCTCTGTATAAAAATAAAATTCAATTTAATACAATTTGATTTTTTAAAAAAAAACTGTATTCCTGAAAACTGTTTTAAAGTGTTAATTATAATATCTAAAATAAAATCGAAAAAAAAATCTTAAAGTCACCAGTACAACAATGATCATGCTGCACTTTGCAAAAGAAAATGGCATTCCTGACAGCTATAAGAACATGTGCTCTTGATTTTTTTTTCAATAATGATTATATTATGGAAAGAGGATTTTAAAAAATGACTTTATTCAGTCATTCAAATAGTAAGACAGAGTTTAACCAAGTTATGGAAAAAATAAGAATGTAAATTACATCATAAAAAATGTATCTTCATTACTCTATATAGTTATTTTTCATATTCAAAACCTTTGCATTTGTAACATATCCAAACTTTTCCAATGTCATATAAAATTTCACTTGAGATAAAAGAAGAGAAGATTCGGGCGGCTAGGTGGTACAGTGAATAGAGCACCAGCCCTGGAGTCTGGACCTGAGTTCAAATCCAACCTCAGACACTTAACACTTACTAGCCATGTGACCTTGGACAAGTCACTTAACCCCAATTGCTCTGCCTTCCCCCCTCCAAAAAGAAAAGAAAAAGAAGAGGATTCAATGAAAGTACAGTTATCATTTTACTCACCTGTGCAATACCAATTAAAAATGTACACTGACAGATGGGGCTCAAGAGCCATACTAAAGACTTAGGGAAATCCTCCAGCAGAACAATCAAAAGGCCCACAAATCCAAATGCCACTGTAGCTAAAAATTCAACTATTCCCACATGTTTTGATTTTTTAAAAAGAGGTGTAAGCATTAAGGCAAAGAAAACCTAAAAAAAAAAGTTTTATAGTTAATAAATTAATTTTAATTATAAAATTATTTTCGAAAATAAAATCAACATTAGGTACTTGAGAAAGAAATGTAATTTTCATAGACTATTATATATATATTCTGAGAAGCTTACATAATCAAAATGCCCAAATATTAAAAGATATATAAATGATATCTGCAAGTATAGCCACATTTTATTCATATAGATGTATATGTATCAGGGAACCTGTAACTATCAAATAAGTATTTACCTTGCAAGGAATTTTAACAAACACTAAAGAATTGCTGTTAAGGTATAGTATATATGTTGCATATAAATAGTGACCAACAGGTTCAAAGACTGATATATCTTCCATACCAGGAATATCTTCAAATCAATATTTAATGGAAATAAAAATACATACGTAGTTAACTGAGGAAAGAGGGGAGAGTCTGAACTATTATTATTTTATCAAAGAAGGGAACATAGTATGGAAACTTGCTCCCCCAATGCAAATGAGCAATCAAAGGCTAGATGACTTGCTAAAAGTAATACGGCTAGTATACATCAAAAGCAGGACTTGAAACAAGTCCAAACTAACCCCAAAACTAGCTCTTTCAACTAATCCACATGACTCCCTTGTTAATTAAGTTACATGTATTTATATACAATTAATAAAATTAATGTAAAATCATGCACATTTGTGTCACCTAAAAAGCTAAGAAGAAGCATATGGTGGGCATGATTAGGCTACAACAGAACATCAATGAAGAATTATGCAAAATAGTATAAAGGCTAACAAAAAAAAAAAGTCTGACCACAGATGAAGATAGGATGATGATGCAGTAAGATCAGAAGAACAATCAATGTATGGCCTATGTGCTCCATACACTGTCATGTCTAGAGGAAGGGCCCCAGCACACTGAATGGACCACTTGCAAAGGATGGGGACAGGAATTACCCCAGGTGAGAAGTGTTAAGATCTGTATCTTTGAGGGAATAACATGAATAAAACCACAGATCTATCAAATTATCTAATATATGATTATATAAATACATCCAAAATTAAATCCTAGTGTACAAACCCATTATTATATAAAATACGACTCAATTTTATAACAAAGTGAATATTGTCTGTCCTTACCAAGGCTATAAAGCCACAATGATGGTGCATGCAGCTATACTTTTTAATGATCACTTGATAACAATTTTAATTAAAGATAAAAGAAACTATGATCAAATAAAAATCCTTCTAATAAGTCTCAAATACTTGGGGAATTGCTCTTTAGCCAGTTTTAAAGTTACTTACTGAAGATAATCCATACAGGAAAAAAAGAAGAAATATCACAAAACAGCTACTTTGAGGAAATAATGAAGAGGCTGTTGCAATGACTGCCATAAGAAGGGACATAATAAAAATCAAACTTGTATACAATAGAACCCAAGAAAGCCTAAAAAGAAAATACAAATACATTTAGATTAAAAGTATATAGGCCTGGAATCATAAGAATTCATAATATAAAACAGTTTTAGCTTCTTACTATTTCCTTTTTTTTTTTTGGAGGGCAGTTAGGGTTAAGTGACTTGCCCAAGGTCACACAGCTAGTTTTTTGTGTTAGGTGTCTGAGGCCAGATTTGAACTCAGGTACTCCTGACACCAGGGCCAGTGCTCTATTCACTGTGCCACCTAGCCACCCCTGCTTCTTATTTATTTTCAAAACAAATTTAAACAATTTACTCAGCTACCTGTGAAAATTAACATGAATGTATTATAATTTAAACATGTCATAAACAAGACAGTTGTGAAATTAAAATTTTAAATTTTGTTAAATATGAAGATAAAACTATTTTCTTTCCAAGACTCACCAAATCTTAAAGCACTATACAAAAGCTAGCTAACTGTATTTTTTAAAGTGATAACAACTCATTGTACTTAAAAAGGAATAAAAGAGTCACATAACAGAACAGCAATTGAATTGTCATAAAATACAAAAAAACAAAGTCAGTGAATTTTAAGATTGTGTAGAAACCCTCCATCATAAAAGCATTTGATGTAACATCTATTGTATACTTAGTCAAAACCACTCTATTTATTTAGCTGAGTTTTATAAAACCCATAGTTCAGTGGAAGAGATGAATTATTTAGGGCTTTTTAAAAATTTCCCTTCTGTCCATTTACTAAAGGATGCTTTTGGGATGTATCTGAGAATTTTAGAGCTACAAGGGAACTCAAACGACAAGACTTAAGTCTAATACTATGATTTGCAAAGGAAAAATTATGACAAAAATACTATGATTTTGAAGGAAAAAAGGTGACAAGAGTAAGTGACTTGTCTGAGCTTATGTAACTGTTATAGGAAGTTTATAAAAACAACATCAAATAACAAAAATAATAATAAAGGTAATTTCCAAAACTTCAGTGTATCTAAAAACTTTTTTTAAATTCCCCAAAGATAATGAATAAGACAAAAAATGAGAGCATATGAGCACTTATACAAGATACTCCTTTTATTAAAAAAAAAAGGAGTTTTTTTAGGGTGCAGCTAGGTGGTGCAGTGAATAGAGTACCAACCCTGGAGTCAGGAGGACCTTTGTTCAAATCTGGCCAGACACTTAACAGTTACTAGCTGTGTGACCTTAGACAAGTCACTTAGCTCCAACTGCCCTGCCTTTCCTCTTCCCCCACCACCCCAAAAAAGGAGTATAAAGTTAGTTCTATGCAAATGCACAGATTTATAAACTGTGGTTTAGTGACAATTTGCTAATTTGCACTCTTTCTTCCACACAAAATGCCTATTAAATAGTAGGAAAATCAGGTTTAACATAATTGATCATAATCTAAAACTAGTTATGTTCATGTTACAAATTGTACGTGACAATCATCCTTTAAATATAATAGTCTCTTTTTAAGTCATTGTAAAGATACTGACCTACCAAAATTAAATAAAAGTCTCACTTTAATTGAATTTGCAAATATTGCAACAGAAATTCTTTATGTGATTCCTTGTAGTATTTACATTAACTAAATTTTAATTTCTCAATGCTACTCTGACTACCTGGGAAGAAAAGTCCATATTCTATACACTCAAAACCATTCAGATTTGTAAAGTATATAAATCAAGGTATTTGAGAAAAGAATCAAGTATTTACTTCCTAGCTTCCCAAGAACTAAATTTGTAATCTGTAACTGTTAAACAGATTAGAAAGTATACAATGAAAATGAGCCTTGCATTATCAGACAAATTAATTACAAAAAATGTATGAACTGGTCTTAACTTCCATGATAGTAAATTGAATAAATACTACAATATGAATCATACTGACAGAAAGAAATCAGCATTTGAATAGAATTTAGAAATTATCAAGCATCAACTATAGACATATATACAGCATATATACTGCATACCCATATAGTCAAAAAGAACGTTTGTTATCTTTGTTTATATTTTACTTATCTTTAAATGGCAGTACCCAACCAGCAACTCCATAAAAATAGTATAAGAGAAGTCAGATTGTGTGTATGTGTGTGTGTGCATGCATGTACATGTGCCCAGGAGAGCCAATAGAACAAATCACCCAGCAGAGATGCTACATGATATGAAAGATTTGGCAGAGACTTGCAAGAAGAAACCAAGTTGCCTCAGCTACATTTATTCCCTATGTCTACATAATGGATAGACTAGTGTATAGGATTGTATTATTCTCTACGTAGTAGAGAACTGATGCTGGAGTCCTGAATATCTGGGTTCAAATCCTATTCCTGACATTTGTAGCTGTTTGATCATGGGCATCATTTAGCCTCCCTCTAAGTTGCTTCCATTGTAAAATGAGGTATTTGTACTAAATGGCCTTATCAGGTCCTTTCCAACACTAATATGCTCATATACTCTTAAGGGATGAGGACATTTGGGGCAGCTAGGTAGTGCAGTGAATAGAGCATCGACCCTGGAGTCAGGAGGACCTGAGTTCAAATCCAACCTCAGACACTTTAACACTTATTTGCCATGTGACCTTGGGCAAATCATTTAACCCCAAATGCCCTGCTTTCCCCCCTCCAAAAAGAAAAAAAAGAGAGATAAAGACATTTACCATTTTTAAATTTAAAGTTAGTGTACAATGCTATGATCAAAATAATTGTCATTCCATTATCTAAAATCCACTGCTCTCTTTCACAGCATAATATCTGTATCATACAAAATTTGGGGGACAAAGTTGGAGATCAGCAAATTCATCTTCAACAACATGTCACCTTACCAAAAATACAAATGAAATAAATGCATTTTTTTGTTAATGCCACACCAACAATAGGCTAAATCTGATCTGATATTATCAAGTTAATTTCTACTACTGAAGAATCAAACATGTAAAAAGAAAGTTAAACAAATCAACAAATTTAAAGTTAACAAAAATTTACAGATGTTATTACAGTGAAAAATAAAAATTTTAAAAAACATACCAAAAAGCAGTATCATGAAGCCCCATTATCTTTAAAAATTCTTTCAGCTTTTTCTCTTTTTCTGCCACAATGTGAATTGCCAAAAAATATCCAAAAGGTGAAAAAGCTATAACTAGGTAAATTAAAATTACTCCTCGAGGAAAGTTATCTATTTCTATAACAGCAGTTTCTCCCATGACAACTGCTTTAGTAGACTCCAACTCTTCCCAGGCTGAATAGTTGGTCTTCAACTATAAAAGAAAATAAAAGGGACTTTTAATCAATTTGGTTTCTAATAGCTTCCCCTAGGAAAAATAAAGAATAACTTGCAAAATAATCAGTCAATTTAAAATTTAACAAAATTCCAAAAGACCACAAAACTAAATTAAATAAAATTAATAACCCTGATTTCATTCTACCAAGTGGAAAAAGATTTCCTTAATCTATCATACCAAGAATCATCAGGCCTTACTCTGAAATATAAAATTAAAAAAGGATTATAAAAGTTGCTGAAATAAATTTTCACAAGAAAGTTGTCTGTAAGTTACAATGTATAAGACCTTTTTAAAGAAAATTTAATATATGAAAATACAGACTTACAGAACGATAAAATGTTTGTGGAATTTTGGTTTTTTTATCTTTTTTTAACTGACAAAATTTATTTTCTTTCCCTCTTACCCTTCTAATTGAAAAAGAAAAAGGAAGACGAACCCTTTAGAAAATATGAATAGTCAAGCAAAAGTATTTCCCTTTTTGGCCATGTCCAAAACAACATATCTCTCAATCTGCACCTCAAGTCCATCACCTTTCTATAAGGAGGTGAACGACAAGCTGTTCCTCTGGAATAATTTTTGATTACTTCATTGATTTGAATTCTTAAGTCTTTGAAAGTTATTTGTCTTTACAATGTTATTGTTATTGTATAAATTATTCTTGTGGTTCTGTTTACTTCATTCTGTGTCAGCTGATACAAGTCTTCTCAGCTTTCTCTGAAACCATCTCATTTTTTCTTAGAGCACAAAAGTCTCCATTACATTCAATAAATCATGATTTGTTCATCTATTCTCAAATTAATGGGCGGCCTCTTAGTTTCCAGTCCTTCACAGCCACAAAAAAAATTTTTTTGTACATATAGTTACTTTTACACTTTGTTTTCTCTCTTTGGGGTCTAAGACTTAGTAGCAGTATCATCAAATCAAGGGGTATGCAGAGTTCAGTAGCTTTGGAGGAATAGCTCCAAATTACTTTTCAGAAGGGCTGGATCATTGACCAACAGCATATTAATGTGCCTGCTTTCCCACAGCTCCTCTCTTACTCGTAATTTTCATTTTTTATCTACTTTGCCAATGTGATGGTTTGGAGGTGAAACTTCAGAGTTACTCTGATCTGTATTTCTTTAATTATTAGTGACTTGGAACATTTTTACATGGCTATTAAAAGCTGGGATTTTATCTGAAAATTGCCTGTTCATAACATATAGTTAGGGAACAGCTCTTATTCTTATAAATTTGAATTAATTCCCTATATGTCTTAGAAATGAGCCTTACCTGTTTCCTTTCTAATTTTTTACTACATTTGACTTTGTGACAAAAACACTTCAATTTTATGTAATTAGAATTATCCATGTTATCTTCCATGATCCTTTTTATCCTCTGGTCATGAACTCTCTCCCTAGCCACAGATTTGCTCCTCAAAATTATTTTATAATGTCATCCTTTATGTCAAAGTTATGTTTCCATGAAACATTCTTTTAAATAAAATCCTTGCTATACTTAATATACACTTATATATTTAAATTTGATTATATTAATAACAGTAGTAATACAAGGAAAGTACAACTTGAAACTATAATATATATATATATATATATATATATATATATATATATAAAATATAGAATCTTATATCAAGTTTAAAGCCTTACTATAAGAAAAGTAGCCAGGATGTAATTGTCCATCTCAAAATAAAGCTTACTTATAGCATGATTAAAATTACTATACAAGGCACTGAAATGAAGGCAGAAAAAAAATAAAGTAAAATGAAAAGTAAGTAGTGACAGGGAACATAGGTAAAATACTCTTATTTAACATAACATGAATTCTAACAAGAATAAACTCAGTCTAGTCTATAAATCTCCAGATGAAGGTTTTCTCAATGTTCAGCATTCCAGTATTATACGAATATAAGCAAATTTGTGCAGAAGTATACATGTACATGAATGCTGGGATGTATTCTTGGCACAATACATACATACTACTCTAAACAGCTGTATCAATTATTTAAGATAAAAAAATGTGTAAGGAAAATAATCAACAAATAGGATCTAAAATATTATCTATGAAAAACACTAATTATCCCCAAAATGAACTGCTAAATCACATAATTATAGAAATTTAGGTCTTCATATTTTAGATCTTTATACATAGTATAAAGTTGAACTTTTTATTTTTTACCCTTTTCTAAAATGCAACACAGCAAAAACTTAATATGATTTTTTACAAGTCAAGCTAGCTGCTTTGCAAAGACTAAGACAACTTATAAAACATTCTTTTCTAGGACTCCTTTTTCATATTTACCTGTATAATTGCAGCATCAATGGAAGTTTGTAAAGCTATGAACCCTGAGTGCCAGTATAGAGCAGCCTCACATGACTTTGAACAACCAGCTATAAAGGGAACAAAAGGCAGTACACAATTTTGCAAAATGATACAAGCATTCCTCTCTAAAGACAACATAAATAGGAATGATACATATGTTAATGGCACACCCTCATCATCATTATGAATACTCGTGCTACCAGTAGAAATCACAATTCAATTGCACTTCATCCTGTGGTATTCTGTTTTCTGATTTTCATCATTTTATCCTTGATAAAGGATTTACCTAATTAACATACTGGAGACTTTCTTTTAGGTTTGCCCGAATCTGTGGAAATGAGTGCAGGGCCTCACTCAAGCTACCCCTCTATTATCCTTTGGCTCTTGCAACAGGCCTAGCTTACCTTATTCTCTAATCACATGGCTCCTAGACAATGCTCATTTATTTCAGTTCTTGTAGGCAATTCATGTTTGGCAATATAATACAGTACATTACTACCTCTACAATACATTACTACAGTACATCTATGTATACATAATGATGATTATTGAAACAGTACATGTAACCAACTTCTATTTGCCATGGAAAACAAACTATTGTTCTAAAAGTCATGGTAAATATCTATATGCAATAGCACACTAAAAGTCCTATCAATCTGCACAAATAGAAGTAAACTGGTTATGAAGAGTTATGCAAAACAATGTAATTTTCTTTAATCAATTAAGCTTACCACAATCACTTATCAGCTTCAAAGTTCCTACAAACAAAAGGACAGGCCTAATGCGTGACAAGGAAAACATACACACAAATTTGAACAAGAGCCATAAAATTAGTTTGTATAAAATTACATACTACATACTACATACCAGGCACTAAAATTTTTAATGATGATGTTGCTAGGTTACTAGACAATAAACTTTTTTTTTTTTGCTTTTTGGAGGGGGGAGGGCAGGGCAATTGGGGTTAAGTGACTTGCCCAAGATCACACAACTAATAAGTGTTAAGTGTCTGAGAATGGATTTGAATTCTGCTCCTCCTGACTCCAGGGCTGGTGGTCTCTTCACTGTGGTCACCTAGCTGCCCCAAGGCAATAAACTTCGTATCTCAGCACCCCAGCACAATGCTATGAACACAGAAACATATAAGTGCTTGCAAAATATTAAGTTAAATAACTTTCTATGGATGCACAACTGGAAGTCAACGTTCCTTATTCAAAATAAGAAAACTATTTGTTTCTTGGAATAAAAAGCCTTTAACAATTTTAACTGTAATAACATAGAATTAGTATCACAAAAGTACTTGTATTAATTTAAGAGGGAAAAACATGAGAAATTCTGAGAAAGTAAACAATCGTTACAACACTGAAATGTCAAAGAAGGACAAGGTTAATACATAATGCATATATACCCATTTGGGTCATGTGTTTATATTCTGTATTATCTTCTCCTATACAAAGTCTTTGTTATCTCCCTAGTTCTTAAGTGCCTACTTCCTCAAATTATATTTAATTTATATATCTGTATACATGCTGTAGTCCCTTAACCCCCTCCCCAACTAACCTCCTTGAAGTATTATTCCAGGGCCTAGAATAGTGCCTTACACAGAATGGGTACTTAATTATTTATAGCACTGAACTTAAATTTCTGCTTTTGACAATGTTTCTCTGAGCAATTAAACTTGTCTGATGCATTATATAGTGAGATCACATGTTTAGAGATTCAAGAGGTTCAAGAGGTCATCCACACCAATATCCTCATTTTACAGATGAGGAAACTTGAGATCCAAAGGAAGGATAGTAGGGCTAGAATTTTAACTAACAAAGAAGACCAGGAAGGGATTACATATAGGAATATGCCACAAATGTCTCCATGCCATAGGAGTATTACTATAAAACATATAATATGGCTTACTTATTCATTTCAAACATGCATCAAAATCACAACAAAACTGCTTGATATACAACTCTCAAAAACTTGACTAAGGATGCTTACCTCTGGAATTCATATAGATAGAAGATACTGGGATCATATCAGGAAAAAAGCGCAATTCATAGGACATGAAGTCTTTGAAAACTACACCCACAAAATTGGTAGGCTTAGAAAGACTGGACTCCTGCAATTCTCTCTCATTTGCATACTTTTCAGTAATTAAGACTGTAAAAAATGTTATAAATATAGTTATTATTCACAAACTAGAATGTCCAAGGAAAACACATAAGTCCAATATTTACACATTTTAAGAAATATTTATAAAATTTTTTCTGTTTTCAGTGCTCCTCGAAATTTATTAAGGAACTGTACAATACTATGAACAATATAATATTTTAACAGATTTTGAGATTTCTATAGTGCTTTTCCTCCAAAGGTACAAAAAGTCTAATAAACATTTCTCTTTCAGGGCCAGTGCTTTTTAGTTCTTAACTAGAAGGTAAAGGAGAGCTATTTATAATTAAAATGATATTTTTTCTTAAATTAAGCATGAGAAGACTACAGACAAATGAGAGAATCACAAAAATGAACAGCCATGAAATTCAGCCATCTCAAAGCAAGTCTTTTCCTCAAAAAAATGAAGATTCTATACAGTTGTCAATAGATGAGCTCCTACAGAATTCTTGATTATATCAATATACAACCTAACAGCTGTAGGGAAATTCTTTGAAACTTAAATTCCTAATGTTGCCATTTAAATCCAATCTTTCTTGATCTGTCATTAGAGAAAAATTATCTTCTCTTCTTTCAGGCTTATCTTTTCCAATTCCAACATTTAAGATCTATCTTCATAGATCTATTTTCAAACATTTAATCTCCTTTTCTGAATTTTCTATAAATCATTCACATTTCTCTAATTTAGATACAAATTTTTAAAAGGTCTAAATAATGAGAAAAATCACAAGGAAAATTATTCATATTAAAAGTATATGTAAATTACATGTAAAATTATTATCCAAGGGGTAAATGTTTTATTTCCATGCACATATATCCTAGTTTGATGCTAGTATTTCTGTGAAAACACTACAGAATTTAGGTACAAATATAATTAGTCATTCTTCATCTTATATTCATAGAAGTTATCTTGTAACTTCATTTTTTTGGTATTTTTTTTAGTTGTTCGAGAATCAGAGATTCAGAACTAAAAGAGAGGTCATTTAGTCCAAGAGCCCCATTTTACAAAGGAGGCAAATGAGGTACAAGAGAGGTTATGTGAACTGCTCAAGGTAATGACAGAAGGATCAGAGCCCAGATCATCTGACTCCAAGTCCAGTGCTCTTTTACATTATATCACATGACCTTTTCTGATTTCTTGAGCTCCTCATGATTTTAATAATGTTGTTCTGATGTACCACCCCTCCCAATCTAATATTCACACACACTTTTAGTGCCTGGTGCATTCTTTCATCACTTAGATTTTTTATAAAATTATTTAATACTATTAGAGTGAGGAACAATCTTAAAGAAAATTTTCATCTTCTTTCTAATAAAATTAGCTAATTGTTTATCAATTCTATTGTGGTTTTTCACCTCCAAAAAAAGAAAAAAAAAGTCCAGCTTCTATTTTTACTTATTAATTCAATGTTTTTTTTTTACTTTTCAATTCTGTTAATCTCTTAATTTTCTGAATTTCTTTTCTAGTGTTTTTTTATTTGTATACTTTTTAGTTTTTTGTTTTTTCTTTTAGTTAAATGACCCTTTCACTGATGCTTACAGTGTTTAAAAATATAAATTTTTCCCTATGGACTACTTTTTGCTGCATCTCAAAAATTCTGGTATAATGTCTTACTGTTATTATCTTTAATGAAATTATCTACTGTTTCTATCATTTATTCTTTGACTTCCCAATTCTTTGAGATGAAATTATTGAGTCTCCAAGTTAATTCTTAATCCTTTTTTCAGCAGCTCTTTCTTTATTTAATATCATTTATTGTATTATGGTAAATAAATGATATGATTAATAATAGTTTTTCTATATCTGTTAGGTTATGTCCTAATGCATGATCAGTTTTTTATAAAGGTACTTTGCACAGTTAATACATATGTATACACACACATATATATGTTCATATATTCCATTCTCATTAAATAATAATTAACTTTGAAAAAAATTTACTCAGATCTTTAACTTCTTTTTTGTTTATTTTTTGGTTAGATTTATCTAGAACTGAAAACGATACAATGAGATATCTTATTATTCTAGTTTTTTCTCAATTCATCTATTTCTCTAGTACTTCTCTTCTTAAATTCATTTAACTTTTCCCTTAAATATTTAAAATCAATGACACTTGGTGCATATACGTTAAAGTACTAAAATTGGGGGCAGCTAGTTGGCACAGTAAATAGAGCACCAGCCCCGGATTCAGGAGAACCTGAGTTCAAATCTAGCCTCAGACACTTAACACTTATTAGCTGTGTGACCTTGGGCAAGTCACTTAACTCCAATTGCCCTACCTTCCCCCCTCCAAAAAGTTAAAAAAAAAAAAGTACTGAAATTAATTTATTGTCTATGGTACTCATCACCATGCTTAGGACCTATTTTATTTATGAATATTTTTTCCATGAATAAACTCTCTCTTATGCCCCATTCCCTCTCCCCTATTCCTGTTTCTTTCTATATCCTGAATGAGTTGAATATATTCCTATATCAAACTTTCTTTGTTTCCTCTTCTGACCAGTTTAGATGAAAGAATGTTCAAAAGATGACTGCTCCCCTCAATTCTGTCTAATTGGCCATGATAACTTCCCAAAGAAAAACCTTCAATAACTTCTGTAATCATAAAACGTGATGTGATACATACTGGTCTGCCATACACATTATTCAAGAAAACAACAAGCCAACATACAGCTAAAACTCAGTAACAACCAAAGACCCATATATATGGCATTTCAAATTCTCCAAAACCATAATCCTTATATCATCTCTCTGGTCTCAAACTGAGAGCAGAGTTGCCTTATGTTCTGAGGTATAGCTACAACCACCATTTTATGCTGTTGTCCCATCTATTGACAGTGACTAATTACTAATACTGGAAATATTTTTATTTTTTTATATACTAAGGTATCACTAGATCAGAATCAAAATGTGAACTACTAAATATAGTTATTTTATGAATGTACTTATTTTATAAGTGGTATCAAAGAAAATATAATCAGAGAAAATATTAACTTAAATAATTTAAATCTTCTCTCTACTGCAAAATATGTCAGTCATATCAATTTTGTTGAAATACCCAGTAAAAGTCAACAGAATAACTTAAATTATGCCATAATTATAAAGCCATAAATGTCATTACAGAAAAATACATATCACATAAAGACTTAAGTGTACTCAGTATAATCAACACATAAATAATCTAAGAAACTACCAAATGAAGCTGGAAAAATATATATATAGGCTCACAATACCATCAGGAAGATAATGAGAAGACACTATATTCATGATGTTTCTTGTAACGTTAGTCACTGGAGCATATGCAATAATGAATTCAGACAGGACAGATTTATCCAAGGGGTCAAGTTCTGTATCAGGTACTTCTGCATACTTCTTATTTGGATGCATCATGCTTATTAGTATTAACCAAAATAAAAAAAATAGTGGAAAAATAATTTCCTGCAATTAAAAAAAAAACAATGTGATTAAAATGTTTAACAATGAAAGGGAAAGAAAAGTGAATACTCTGGAATTAGAAATTTTTGAGTTAGTTACCCAAATCTTCTTCCTAAACGTATTATGTGGTCCTTCCTTTGCCTTCAGTATCATAAAAATATTTTAAAATCTAAAGCCTGGGACAAATGAGGGTGATGCATGAACTAATGTCACTGTTTCCTATAACCATTACTGCATTTAAATATATTTAATGAACCAGTAATAAATATATCTATGAAGGAATTTTGTATTTAAACTAGCCATAGGCATACATTTATAAATGTGATACTGTATATGTGTATATGTATAAAATTTGTAAAACTTGTAATATTATAATACACCAATAAGTCAACAAGTATTTATTAAACAACCATTGCATGTATGGCGCACTGTACTTGGCACTGAGGATACGATGAAAAAAAAAATCAAACAACCTCTGTCTTAGAAAATGTATCTTCTATTGGTGATGACCACAGATATACATAAGTATATAAAGAACACATACACAATAAATACAAGGCAATGTCTAGAGGCAAGGGTGAGTGGGAGGCTACTGAGTTTGAAATGCACAATGGACACTTTGTGAAGCAAGACAAGTTCTGGAGACAGCCTCAGGTTGGATATATACATGTAGATGATTATGTGCAGAAATCATTCAACCCAAAGGAATTGGGTCAGATCAGAAAGAAAAATTATGTAAAAGGAAGAGACCTAAAGTAGAGGAATGAAAGATATACACAATTGGGGGAAGATGATGATTCAGTAAAGGAAACTGAGAAGAAGTAGTTAGGCAAGTTGAAAAGTGAAGAGACAGTGGTGTCATGAAAATCCAGACAGTTAAGAATATACAGGAGAAAAGGCTGACCAACAGTATCAAATGCTACATAAAGGACTAGAAAGATGAAGACTGAGAAAATGTCATCGGATATGGCAATTAACATATCATTTGTAACTTTGGAGAGAGCAAAAAAGAAGGTTTGAAAAAGACACTGAGGTACACAATAGAGAATCAATTAAAAAGGAATAAAAGCATTGCCTCAAGCAGTGAAGGCCCAGATAACATACATTTACATGGGACTTAGTCACCATGGTGGTCATTTCTTCCAACATTATTCTACCACACATAAGGAGAAAAGGAGGAAAATGGTGGGAATAATCCAGGATTAGGATGTGGCAAGGCATCTTTGGCAATAGGTCAATAGGACAAGGAATTTAAGAGGAGAGGACAATATGTTAAATTGGCTAACTATAAGGTCAAGATTAAGAAGAGACAAAGTGAAGTCAGAAGAGTAGTGATGGTAAAGGAGAGTACTACAGGATAAAAAGACTGGAGATTATGGTAAAGCATTACTGAATAGGTTTAGGAGAAGTGAAATTATACTTAAAAATTTGGAAGCCATACCACTATACTTGTCAGTGAATAAAGCTAATGGTGTTTTCTGATAGTAGCACAGTTGGTATGATCACAAAGACTGTCACTGAAATGGAAAAAAAAAATTGTCACTAACACCAGCTAGGCTTTGAGGAACAAGCAGGGCTTTGAAGCTTGATGCTATAGATACAGAGAAAAAAAAGTGGACAATTACATGAGCAATTAAAATTAAAAGGAAAAAGAAGATTATAATACTGCTACTATGAACTATACATGAGCAATTAAAGTTAAAAGGAAAAAGATTATAATACTACTACTATGAACTACGGAAAAAGTGGACTAAGTTATCTTCCCTAGATGAATCCCAAAGACTGCCTTCAGCAAGTTTCCTGAGGTTGAAAGCTTCCAATGAGTCTCCTTACCTCCCTTACCTTAATATCCTTTACTAGCATCCCATGAACTTCTGACATGTTTGTGCAACACATAAACCTTGCCCTCCTCAGAAACAGCCATACTTCAAGGAATACTGACTCTACCTTGCACATTGGTCATTTTGCTATAAATGATCTCTTGAGAACTGCAAGACCAGCTGTAGGACCCAGTGTCCTTCAGCATCTCCTTTTCACTTCTTATCAGTATTAAAAGACTTAGCTGATGATGGAGGATGCTACAGTACTGGAAAAGTTCTCTTCCCTATATGGCACAATGGATAGATTTCTTTGATTTAGTGTATACTTGGACAACTAACATAATCAACCTCCTGTAACTAATATACATTTTTCTCCAATGAGCATACTATTCTTTTTGTATAACCACCTTTGTTTTATAAATAGCCATATTTCTTTTCTTTGTTTCACACACAATGTTATTTTGAATATTTAGCTTATTCATGTTACCCTAAAATTTGTGTAATGTTTTTAATTATTAAAAATTATTATTAGCACATTTTCTTGTCTAGTAAACAGGAATAAACAGAACTATGCTCCACGATACTCACCATATATATTTTAAGGCTGATTTAAAGGACAGTACAAAAATGGTCAATAGAAAATTGAAACCTAAGAGGAGAAAACATTCTTGATAATATCAAGTCACCAAGATACAGAAAGAACTGGTAGATGTGATTGCTGAGCCACTGTTACTAACTTTTTAAAGATAATGGAGAAGGAATGGGGGTAATGCAAAGATTACTAAAAGAGAAATGTTATGACTTTTTTAAAATGAAGAAAATTGAATATGCAAACTATATTACAATGAACAGCCCATTTCTAGCAAAATTTTGAAATGTACTATTAAAAGGAAGATTATTGACCATTAAAAGAAAAGGATGCAGTAGTGATTTAAAAATCAATTCATTAAATATTTATTTATGGCCCTGAAGGAGCTCAAATTTTATTGGAGGAGACAGTATGAATACAGATAAATACATATAAACTATACAAGTTCACTAATAACTTGGTGAAGTAGGGTAAGGATCAGGAAGAGATTTCAGTAGTAGACAGCACCGCAACCACTCTTTGAAGGAAGCTAGGAATATAAAAGGCACTGCTGAAGAGGAAACAGACTATAGAAATAGAAGATCATGTGTGCAAAAGCATGGATGTGGGAAACAATGCTATGGACTATAAACAGCTAATAGATCAATTTGCCTAGAATGGAGAATAAAGGGACATGAAATAAGATTGAAGAGGGAGGTAAAAATCATACTATGGAGGCTTTAAATAACAAGCTGAGGATTCTCTATTTTCTAAAAGCAATAAAGAAATATTGATGCTTTTTAATTGGAGTGACATGATTATAACTGTTTTAGGAACATCAGTGTAGCATCTGTGTAGAGGGCTGAGCTAGAATAAATTTCTCTCTCTCCAATATTCTCACCCTTAACTCTCCTCCAACATGGTCTCCTTTCCAGCAACACTGGCCCACATGAATTTCCTTAAAGAGGTCATTCCACCTCTGATCTCTGAGACTTTGCAATGACTGTTCCATGCCTGGAATGCTGAGTCTAACCCTTCATCTTTCACTCTTGGTTTCCTTGACTCCCTTCAAAACTCAACTCAAATCTCACCTCCTCCAGGAGGCCTCTCTCTGTCACCCCAGCTGCCAACACCTTCCTCTCTCAGACTGCCTTCCATTTACTCTGTAATCTTTATGTACCCAATTGTTTACATGCTGTTTTCCCCATCAGAATGTGTCATAAGCAGCAACACTCTCACCCTGGAAGTACCTCTCTCCCTCCTCTGACTGGTGAATTCCTAATTGAAACCTAAGAAAATTCAAGATAAGAATTATACTCTGCTAACTTATAAAACCAAGAAAGTACCATTCAGCTTACCTGAACACTACTTTTTTTAGTCCTACATTTAATTAGATAATTCTTGAGTAAAAGAGTTCGAGTTTGTCTCCACACTCCCACCTCTCTAATAGCTGTAGCCATGCTGTCTGGATCAACCTAGGAATAAAAAAAATAGATATCATATAAATACACGCAAATTTACATAGCACATAATCACTACTGATAAATATAAATTAAAACAACACCTAAAGTACCACTTCACACCTATCAGAAATGACAAATGCTGGAGTAGACGAGGGAAAAATAACTACACTAATGAACTGCTGGTCCAGCAGTAAATTGATCCAACCATTTTGGAGAGTAATTTCAAACTATGCCCAAAGGGCTTTAAACTGTGCATACATACCCTTTGATCAAGCAATATCACTACTAGGTCTATACAGCAAAAAAAGAGATCAAAAAGGAAAAGGGACTATATGTGTAAAAATATTCATAACAGCTCCTTTTGTGGTGGCAAAGAACTGAAACTGAGGGGATGTCCATCAACTGGGGAACAGCAAGTTGTAGCATATGATTGTGATGGAATACTACTGTGCTATTAAAAATAATTGGGGGGGGGGGCGTTCAGGAAAAAACAGGAAGACCTATATGAACTGATGCAAAATGAAGTGAGAAAAACTAGGAGATCACTGCACAGTGACAGCAATATTGTAATTGAAGAAGTATAGGTAGGAAGAGGTTTGTAAGTAAGTGCTGGGTGTCCAAGGGATATCATATAATCTCTCAGACAGGGTTCTGGTCTGGAAAGAATTTCAATAGGCTCCAAGCTATCTTTTGGCAAAGTTACAAATTTTATTATGCTTAGCAGCGGGCAGGACAAAGTTAAGGGACCTGTATAAACCTGCAAGGTCCTGCAGGGTCCTGCAAAGAACTTGGGCTTCAGGAACAGTATTTACAACCCTATGCTCAATATGGCGACTGGGAGGATAGTTTTCAAGTCTGGGAACTAGGCTGATTAGGGATTCCCAGAGTTATCGTATTGAAACAGAGTTATGTTGTCACACGGCAGATACGGCTGTTGGGAGGATGAGCTAGGACATGAGGTACCATACTGAAACAGAAACATATTATTGAGGGAGGATGAGCTAGGACATGAGGTATACTGAAACAAAGTGATCTCGAGGCTTTTGGGTGCAGCTGGGCACATAGGTAGATTTCTAGCTATGAGAAACTTTCAACTGGGGGAAGGGGAGAAGCAGGGTTTGTGCCTTTATGGCAGTGTGACTTTTACAACTTAATTACACAGGCTTGTTACAAACTGATGTTATATACATAGATACCCGAATGAGAAGGAATTTTACAATACTTAGGCTACAGAAAAAGGCATCCTATACCGCATCAGTAATGATGATCAACTGTGAAAGATTTGGCTGTTCTGACCAATACAATGATCTAAGACAATTCCAAAAGACTCATGATGAAAAAATGTTATCCATCATCAGAGAAAATTGATGAATTCTTGAGTACAAGCTGAAGTATGATTTTTCTCACTTTATTTTCCTGCTTTTAAAAAAATATGGCTAATATGGGAATATCTTTTGCATGATTGCACATGTATAACTGCAATTATACTGCTTGCCTTCTAGGTGGGTGGGGTAGAGGGTGGGTAGGAGGGAAAGAATTTAGAACTCAAAATCTTAAAAGAATGTTAAAAATAAATAACAAATTTGGTTTTTTTAAAGTGTGTTCCTCAGAGACTGTTATTAATAACTTAAGTCACATTTCTGCAGAAGGCCTTAGCTAGGCACACTGTTCAACATAGCATAGAATAAAACTTACCCAAATCAAAACTTCTAGCATAATACTTTATATCCAATAGTAACTCAATAAATATATGCCTACTGAAAATAAACAATAACTACATGAATATTTCCATTTAAAAGTATAATATAGATTTGATTTTCAGACTTACTATTTCCTTTTTTGATAAGGAAATCAGGGTTAAGCTTGACCAGGGTCACACAGCTAATAAGTGTCTGCAGCTGGATATGAACTCAAGTCCTCCTGACTCCAGGGTTGGTGCTCTATCCAACTGTACTACCTAGTTACCCTTCTGACTTACTATCAGAATAATTTTAAATTGTGCTTATTAGCTGCCTTGAACAAGTCACTTAAAGCAGTCTGGGATTCATTTTCCTCATATGTGAAAGGAAGAATTAACCAAATGAACTTCAAGGTCCCCTCCAATTCTAAATCTATACTATGAATTATTTTATGAGGGAATATGTATTTTTCTGGTCAATGACATCTTTATATTGGAATTACCCAGTCAAAAGATTTTCATATAAAATATGATTTACATTACTCAGTAAATAAATATTTATTATGTACCCACTGTGTGCCTGGCACTGTGCTTAACAGTGTTTTTACTTCTTAAGAAAACTCTAGTTTTGTTTCTTCCTTTAAAATGTATCACTGAGGAGCAGCTAGGTGACGCAATGAATAGAGGTCTAGAGTCAGGAAGATGCGAGTTCAAATGCAGCCTCAGACACTTGACAGTTACTAGCTATGTGACCTTGGGCAAATCATTTAACCTCAACTGCCTTGTCTTCCCCTTCCCCACCCCCCAAAAAAAAGTATTACCAAGAGTGACAAGAACAGCAAGATGCCAGAATAGATGAATCCAGCAAACTTCCTATACCCTAAAAGAAAGGAATTGTTTGTCAAAAGGAGGGGCAATTGCATTTGATTCTTCAAAATAAGAGTATAAGATCTGTAAGTAAGGCTAAAAAAAAACCCCAATAAATCACAGAATTTAGTTACTTAGAAGAGCTCTCTTACTCAGCACCATACTCCACATGCCCACAAAGAACAAAAAACAAGCAAATGCATAGAATTGTGCTGTGAGACCCAGTCTTGATCCCTATGGTTTTAGTGACTATTCCTGATTCCCAACCATCCTTCCAAACCCACAAGAAAGCAACAGACACTAATGCTGCCAAATTATGTGAAGGAAAAGAGGAAAAGACAACATGCCTGTGGCAGCAGTGATCAGAACCACAAGCTAGAGAGGAGTAACTTATTCTTATTCTTGATGGAAAAAGGAATTGGGAAAGCCAACTTGGGTGAATACCACTTCTCCCCCTTGGAGGTTGCTCAGAGCAAGGAGCAACAGGGGCATCCATAAAGCCTAGCCCTGGATATGCACTTAACAGTAATGAGGGAGAAGACAAAGAGTATAGCTACTGGGGGAAAGAGAAGAAAAAAACTAAAATGGCAAGAATATAAAAATATATTCAATAAAAACCAGCAAATAAAGCATATGATCTAAGACAGGAGAACAAGGAGGAAAAAAAAAGGAAAAAACGGAGAAGGGAAAGAAAAGGAGGAAAAGAAGAGTGAAAAGAAGAAAAAGGAAGAAGACAAAGAAAGAATAATTAGTAAGAACTGAAAGAAAAATCAAAACAGAGTAAGAAAATACAATAGGAACAAAAAGGAAGCAATAGAAAAAAGAAGAAATCCTGAGGACACTTTAGAGACCACAGGACAAAAAGAAACTATACAATGGACTTTTGGATCACATGAGTACAAAAATGAATGATTATACATTTTTTTTTCTGATCCTCATGACCTCTCAAACCTCTCCAAAACAAAAATTATATGCCAAAGACAAAAGCAAGCTTCACTGCCTCCATGGTCTAGAATAGCCAAAATACAAAAGTAAGTCTTTTTTTTATTACTACAAAATAACATGAATTAACACAGCCTGAGCTTATTCTGTATCCTTCCCCAACCTCCTCTCAGGCTACAAGCAGCAAACAACCAACAGAATTTCAACAAAACCAGATCCCAAACTCCATTTCCCCTTCTTCTTTCCAGTGCTATTTAGGTCCTGGCTCCAAGCTGCAGAACTTTGCTTGAGTAACAAAAACTAGCGAGAAACAATCTGCAAGGCAGCAGCACTTCAAAAGCAAAATCCTGCTAAGGGCCACAGAACAGCCAACAGCACTATGGAAGACAACCTTATAGCACAGGTGTTGTAAAGTTCTGAACTGTCAATGCCTAGCAAGAGAACTGAGGAACAAAATAGGACACTGTTGGGGGGAGGGGTGCAGAATGCAGCACTCCACTAACCCTAAGGGAAAGAGCTGAGCATTCAACTGGAGTTTGTTTTGCTTACCCCAAAATCAGTTAGGTCAGAGACCTAGGACAGTAAAACATGAATTGCACACTGTGGGAGGAAGCTGAGATATACCCAAAGGCAACCATCATCAGAGGGGAAATCAGAAAGTGAGCAACAGGGGAAAAGGAGTGGGGGGGGGGGGAGGGGAAGACTGAAATTACCAAAGATCCCAGGAAGAAGAAAACTAAAATATCTTGAACATAAGTAGCTATATCAACATTAAAAAAAATTAACCACAAAAGGAAATATGGCCTCCAGATCTACTGGGAAAAAAAGTTCAAGCATAAATGAATAAATCATACTGCAAAACAAAGGAGAATGATCCAACACTTAATAAGACAGAGGATCCTGTGGAATATGAGAAGGACATTGAATCACCACAACTTACTGTTCCTAAGTGGTTCAAAACAGAAATGAGAATTATGAGAGCAGAATTTTTGGTCTGAAAAACAAAAAAATATGCAGAATAGAAAAACTAATCTGTGACACTAAAGTATCACTAAAGAAACAAAAATGAGAACAATAGATTTAAAATGTAAATATACAGAAGTAAAAGGTAATCTAGAAGAGAAGCAAAAACAACTTAAAACATGGTTGCAAACAAAACATATAGATCTTAAAGGCTGGACTGCTTAGAAACAGCCTAGGGATCATACATTTCCAAGAACACAACAGGACAAAAAATTTTAACACTTTATTGCAGGAAATAATAGAAAATAACAGCCCAGAACTTCTGAAAACAGAAAATGAAATATCAATTGAAAGAGTCAATAGATCACCTTTAGAAAAAAAAAATTCAAGGCTGCAAATCCCAAGACACATAATGGTTAAATTTAACAGTTCATTTCAGAAACAATTCCTGCAATCAACCAGGAGAAAGACTTTCAAATACAAAGGAAAGAGAAATGCTTATTTCTGACCAACCAAAAATTGTAGAATGGAATGGAATGAATTTAAAAAGCGATGGAATTCAGGATGCAACCCAAGGTAACATACCCTGCAAATCTAAGCTTAACCATAAAAGAAAAAGGATGAACATTCAGTAATAAAGAAGTGTTTGCTATATCATTAGAAGGAAAACCAGAAGAGACTGTTTACTTCTAAAACACCCCAGACAACAGAAATGCAGCAATAGTGACAGAATAGAGACCAGTAGGAGACTTCATTCTAAATGTACAGAAGGAGACAGCAGTAAATGCAGAAGTCAGGTCAAAACAGCAAAAAGATGGGCCTGGGACAATATGGAAAGAATCTGGAGGTGCCGTCGCTATACGAATAGATGTTTTTTGTGGGACTACAACATAGGAGAATACAAGAAAGGAAGGGGGAAGGAGAAACAGAGGTGAAAAGAGGAATCTGTGATGTACCCAGGAAAAACTTAAGGGCTAGCCATGAGGAGAAGGTGACCTGTGTGATCTCAGTAAGAGAAAAGCCTGCAGAGATGTAGGTTAATAACAGTGTAGAAGAACTCAAATGGGGGAAGGGGGAAGGACTCCTTGCTTTGGTGCTAGGAAGCGGTTCCACGAAGAATACTCCTATGAGTGAAGAGAGATAGGGATCTTAGGCTAGATGTTGTATGGGGGATGTGGTGCTTGTCCCACTGGCTAAGTTGGAACTCCTAAGGTAACTGGTACCTAAAGATGCATTAGGGCATGGACCCAGGGAGGAAATTTTGAGGTAAATGGAGAAAAGAGGACAGCTGGGAAGGGTGGACACCTGCAATAATTGGTATTCTTCTGGGAGCAAAGCACAACAGAAAAACAGAAAAACAGAAACCCACGGTGAGCTCTACAAAGTAGTGGCAGAAACTGCCCAGAGGAGAGAGCCTAGAATGGACACCTGGAAAGTTAGAGTTGCATGAGTAATACATAGAATAAAGAGACACCAGAAAATATAGGGATTGTGAATCAGAGCATAACGGTCCAGAGTAGACAGAGAGGATGGATGACAAAACAGCAAGACTTTGGGAAAATGAACAAAAACTTAAATTTAAAAAAAAAATCTTCAAATTGAATGGGAAGAAAGGAAAGGGAAACCTAAAACTGAATGGAAAAAGGAGAGGAGGAATTATATAACTAGATAAAAGCAGCAGAGAAAAAGTAACTAATAATCACAACCCCAAAGAGAAATGAATAAGGAGGGGATTGGGATAAAAGGAAGAAAACCAGTCAGAAAAAGATAATCTTGGAAAAGATTAAGGTAAATTAACTGAAGAAACACAATACAGTGTTTATAGAAGGGGGCAGGAGGATAACTTGGGGGGAAAAGTTAGAGAGAGAGGAAAATATACACCTAATTCTCCAAACTTTAAATATGAATAAACAATCCAATGAAATGAAAAAGCGATAGACTAAAGAAAGCAAAAATCTATAATCTGCTGCTTATAAGAAACATTTTTTAAAAACAAAGATATAAATGAAATCAAAAGGATGGAAAATACTTGCCATACATCAAGTGAATCCAAAAATCAATAAACAAAAAAGGATAAATAAGCATACTGCATTATACCAAAAGAAACCACAGACAAAAAACAAGTATTATTAATAAACAAATATGCTCCAAATGCAAATCTAAATTTATAAAGGAATTATTATCTGAGCTACAAAAAGACAAATAATATAACACAATCATGACAAGAGACTTCAAAAACCCTTTCTCAATTTTGGACAGGTCTAACAGAAAAATAAAACAAACAGGAAAATATGGAAATGAAAAATTGCTGGAGAAACTGGACTTACAGTATCTTCTAAATGGGACAGATGAAGAATAAGACATATTTGTTGACACCACATGGAACTTTTATATAAACTGGCCATGTACTAAAACACAGAAATATTATAAACAAGTGTAAAAAGGATGAAATAGCTGATACATCCCTTATAGACCATAAGAAATAAAAAAAAGCAATTGTTGAGGGACCACAAATCAAAGATATAGAGCCATATGATGATTTAACAATGAAGTAGAAAACAATGAGGGGATCTCAAAGAACAATCCATATAAACATTAACTATGTAAAAGAAAATGATAACAATTCAACAATATACTGAAATTTCTGGTATGCAGCTAAAGCGTTCCAGTCCTCAGGAGGGAAATAATCACATCCCTACAAACACACATTAATAAAATTTTAAAAAGAGAGTAAAAGAATTGAAAATCAAAAAACTGAACTGATAAAAAAAAGCTAGGAGTTTCATTTTCTTAAACTTATGAAATAAAACAGCTAATGTGATTTTTAAAGATAGGAAAACCAAATTGTGTCAAAAATGAAAAAGGAGAACATAATTTATGAGGAAATAAAGGAAATTATCAGAAACTATTTTGCCCAATTTCATCCCAAGAAAACTGAAAATTTAAAGAAATTAGATGAAAATACATATGAAATTAGGTGAAAATACAGATGAAAATAGAATAAACACAAAAATACCTAGATTGACAAATGAACAAATATTCAAATAATATATAAATGAACTCAAAAGAAAAACTCTCTAGGACCAAACACATTTACAACTGAAGCCTATCAAACATTCAAAGAACTATTATTTGGTGTTCTACACCATCTGTTTGCAATAATAATAAAAGAAAGCATCCTTACAATCATTTTCTGTAAATCGAATTTGGAAGAGATAAACCAGCAAGAAAGAAAGTAGAAAAAAGAAAACTATAGGCCAAAATCTCTAATAAACACTGACACAAAAATGTTAAATAGAATAGTAGCAAATAGGCTACAACAACATTTTAGAAAGATTATACACTATGATCACTTTGGGTTTATTCCAGGAATACAGAGTTGGTTCAATTTAAAGAAGGCTATAAATATAAGAAACTATGCTAAAAATATAAATTTTTTTAAACATACATCAGTAGATTTTGAAAAGTCTTAACAAAATCCAATACTCCATTTCTATTAAATACTCCAAAAATCATAAGAATAAATTAATCTTTACTTAACAGAATAATGGCTAATTCCAAAAACAAACATTATACATAATGGAGAAAAGGGTTTTGTGAAATGATCAAGAGTAAAACTAGGATGCCTACTCTTGCTACTAACTGATTAATATAGCCCTAGAAATGCTAAAGCAATGGGGTAAGAAAAAGAAATTGAGAGAAGCATAAAATAAAATCACTGCTTTCTACAGATGATAGAATGGTCTACTAACAGAACCCTAGGATGCCAATTAAAAAAATAATGAGAAAAAAAACTTCAGCAAAGCTGGATTATATAAATCTATATAAATCATCAAAATTCCTGTACCATACCAGCAAAACCTATCAGTCAGATCTAGAATGAGAAATTCCATTCAAAATAATTACATAGGCTATAAAATATTTGGGAATATATATACCAAGATTCACCAAGGAATTATTTGAATCCAAATATAAAATATTCTCTGCAGAAATAATGGTAGACCTGAATTAACTAAAGAAACAGTAATTGTTCAAGAGTAGGACAAGTCAATAATTTAGAAATTATAATACTACCTAAATTAATGGACTTATTCAATATTATAACCAAATACCAAAAAGAATATTTTATAGAGTTAGAAGAAATAATAACAAAATTCATGTGGAGTAACAAACTATGACAAAGTAGTAATCATAAAAATAATTTGACTTAAGCCCTGTTTAAATAAAGAGGGCTCATGAGGGGAATGTATTATATAAACAACACAGAGAAGCAAACAGAATAACAAAGTAGCTGATAAACCCAAAGACAAGAGTTACTGGAGAAAGGACTCATTATTTGACAAAAGCTGCCAGGAAAAATGGGCAAAGTCTGGCAGAAATTATGTTCCTACTAATGCCTCACATCATATACCACAATAATTTCCAAATAGATATATGACTGAGATCTAAAAGGTTATACCATAAATAATAAATAAGTATGAGAAGCAAGGAAAAAATCACCTACAAGATATATGGGTAGTGAAAAAAATTTCCCAACTAAACAAGCACTAGAGAGGATCATATAAGATAAAATGAACAATTTGTATCATAAAACAAGTTTTTTTACACAAATGTAACAGTAAAAATTAGAAAGGAAACAGTTAACTGAGGGGGAAAAAATCTTGCAGCAAAGACCTTGGATAAAGGTCTCTTATGCAAGATATTTAAATAAACACGTAACTGAATCAAATTTATAATACTAAAAGACATTCTTCAATAGATAAATGGTCAATAGATACGAAGCAGCAGTTTTCAAAAGAAGCAATCCAAGCTATCAATGCTCATATTTTTAAAAAAAAATATGATGCTATGCTAGAATTCATAGAACTCAAAAAAAACCCTTTTAAATCAAATAAGAGAGATTAAGGAAAATTTAAAAAAAAAAAGAACAATCCAAGAAAAACAAGATTATGAAAAAAAGTCAACCAACTGGAAAAGGAGATCCAGAATTTTAAGGAAGAAAATTACTCTGAAAATTAGAATTGGGCAAGGGGAAGCCAGCAATGGCATAAGAGACTGAGAAATAATAAAACTAAACATAAAGAATGAAAAAAAAAACAGAAGAGAATGTGAAACATAAGAAAAACAACTGATCTGGAGGAGAGATCAAGAAGAGAAAACATAAGAATAATTAGACTACCTAAAAGCTATGACTAAAAATAGAATCTCGATACAATAATGTAAGAAATAATTCAAAAAATTATTCTGAAATGTGTGAACAAGAGAGGAAGGTAAAAATAGAAAAAAAAAATTCACCAATCACTGCCTGAAAGAGATCCTTGGAGGAGAACCACAGGAATATCATAGCAAAATTCCAAAACCTCCAGGTTAAAGAGAAAATACTACAAGCAGCAAGCCAAAAAAAAAAAAATCCAAACAATTCAAGCATGAAAAAGCCACAATCAGAATTACACAAGACCTAGAAGCAGCTACACTAAAAGACTGCAGGTCTTGGAACACTACATATATCAAAGAGCAAAGGAAATGGAATTATAGGTGAAAATATCATGCCCAGAAAAGTTAAATATAATCCTGAACAAAAAAGATGAATATTTAATGAATTGACAGATTTTCAGGATTTTATTTCAAAAAGACCAGAACTTAACAGAAAATTTAACATACAAGATCCAAGAAAAATATAAGATAAACATCAAAGACTAATTACAAGGGATCCAGTAAGGACAAATTGTTTACTTTTTACAAGTGGAATTGTAAACTGTATGTCATAAGATTGTCATTATGACAATTGGGCAGATCAAAAGAAAGAGTGGGGTAGAATTGAGTATAATTTGATTCTAAAAAGCAAAATGATGTAGGAAAAGGGGAAAAAAGTAATTACGTCACAAACAAGGTGGGAGAGGAAGAAGTGATACAGAGGAACTAGATGGGCAAGGAAGGTGGGTAGTTCTGAAACTCCACTCTGGAATGGGTTAAAGAGGGAACAAACAAACACATGTACATACATATATAGGGGTATAAAAATCTTCTAAATTGAAAAAGAAGAGGGTAAGGGGATAGGATAAGGGAGGGAAAAGGAATAGAATAAGATGAGTGTATAGAAGAGTATGTAGATTAATGGAAATGGGATAAATTAATGGAAAAGGAACATATATATTTAGAAGGGTATAAAAATCTACATTCAGAAAAATATAAAAAGATAATGGAATAGGGTAGAGGGAAAGGAAAAGGGAGGGTTTCTTGGAGGAGCTATGGGCTAAGGAATAGGAGGGCAAGGTAGGAGGTAGAAGTAAAGTAGAGGAATGAGGAGAGATAGGAATATGGTGGACAGTGAGGAAAAGAGGAAGAAAAAAATATACAAGTAATTATAGAGTAGAATGTGAATGGGATGGATTTATCTACAAAATGGAAACTGATAGCAGACTATTTTACCTAACTATTCTATTTATGTAGTACCATTCCAATGAAATTACTAAAAAAAAAACCTGTCTTACTGAGTCAGAAAAATAACAGGGTTCATTTGGAAGAGCAGAGAGTCAGGAACTTCAAGGAAATTAGGGGGAAAAGATACAAAGGAACTAGATTCAGTAATATCAAATCTTAAACCATCTTATATTGTGAGAACAGTGTTGAAGCAAAAAGTGGATAAATTCTGATTATTTAAAGTTTTCTTGTATAAATAAAACCTATGAAGTCAAGAATAGAGGGAATGAAGAAAATTGGGGGGAATATCTCATAGACAATCTCCCAGATACAATGTGATTGGATCAGAATATTGTGGTGTAAGAAATGATGAGCTGGTGGATTTAGAAAAATATACAAAGAATTGGATTTATGAAGAAAGATGCTATCCACCTTCAAAGAAATAGATGACACATGGAAATAAGCATAATATGGACTTAAGTATATGTGTTTGGGTATATACAAGTACGTTTAAGTATATCCATGTACATGTAAATATATGTATATAGAATGTATATGTGTATATGTACATGTATCTCCACACTTAATTGTAGCAGGGGTGGAGGAACAGCACAGGGAGGGGGAAAAATAAAGTAAAAAAATGCACAGCAGGGGACAAAAGAAAACATTCAAGAAAGGAAAGGAAAGATGTACAGCTTGGAAAATGATGTGTGGTATTCATTATACAAGTTTTCTTGAAATAGAAATGTATTGTTTTTATACTGAATCCTCTCTTATGTTCCACTGTGTACATGACAATGTTGTTGGGTTTTTTTTTCTTGTTTTGTATTTAAGTTTAAAATAAATTTTAAAAGTAAAAAAAACCAGGTATCTCCAAGATATTCAATATGGAATGCTCAATAATTAATTGGTGATGTGGCAATGAAGCTCAAGGAAGAGACTAGAGATGGTTATACAGAACATCTATAAAGAGTATAGTTAAATCTATGGGAACTGATTAGGTTTACAAAGAAAAATACTATAGAGGAAGAAGAGAAGATGGTCATGGAGAGAACCCTGGTGTGAACATCCACTGTTAAGGTGGCACAATGAGGATGATCAGCCAGCAAAGGAATATTAGGATAGATAAAACAGTAGTGACACAAAAACCCAGAGAAGTAAGACTATCAAGGAAGAAAGGGTGGTCAATAATGTCAAATGCAATTGATAGGCCAAAAAGGAATGGAACAGAGAACACGAACATTCCCCCTCCCTCCCTCCCTCTTTCTCTTTCTCTCCCTCTCCCTCCTCCCTCCTCCTTCTTTCTCTCTCTCCTCTCTCTCTCTCTCTCTCTCTCTCTCTTTCTAGCAATTAAGAAACCTTTGTTAACTTTTGAGAGCATTTTCACTATTGACTGATAATGACAGAAGCTATATTGCCATGGGTGAGAAAATGAAATGAGCAAACACAAAATGGAGGCAGCTACTGTAATACTAGCATTTATATAGTACTTTAAAGTTTGCAAAGCACCTGCTACTTATCTCATCTGATCTTCCCAACAACCCTCTGAAGGGGTTGTCATCAATATCATCCCCATTTTACAGACAAGGAAACTGAGGTATACAAAGGTTAAATGACTTTCCCATAGTCACAGAGCTAGAAAGTATCTAGAGCAGAATTCAAATTCAGGTCTTCTTGATTCCAAGTCAAGTAACCCATGCATTGCTCCACCAAGTTGTATCTAAAAAAGCAAAGACAACTTTGTCAAGAAGTCTGGCTTAGTGAGGAGAGATGTAAACTGATAGCTTGCAAGGATGGTAAGGTATAGTAGAATAAGAGAGAGATGTGTCTATGTAGTCAGTAGGGAAGTTAGGGAAGTGTTGGATCTCTTGTTGGTAATGGGTTCAACCAGTCCTCAGCTAACAGGAGTGCACGTGATCACCTGAGGGCGGAATGCGAAGGTTGCACCTGTTTGTGATAAGCAGGATTATCTCTCCACCTTCGGGGTGATGCACATTGGCTAGCTGTGGCAAGGGCATGGCCAGGGGAGGGGCCCTAAGGGGCCCTGGAGAAAGGACTTAAATACAGGCTACCCAGAGGCAGAGGGAGGTCCAGCCACACCAAGCTTAGAGAATGTAGCTAGAAGCAAGTCCTGTGTCCTGAGTTTCCTGTGCAGCTGTTTCTCCCGGAGAAAGCAGGAGCCGGGGACACCCGAAGCCTGTTGAGGAAGGGTATAGGTGAAACCTATACATCCTGACCCCCAAAAACCGTAGCAGGGAAGGATTAAAGATTGAGGGTAGAGAGTGATGAGTAAGGATTCAATTTACTGGAGAAAAAAAGGGATCAAAAGTACATGTAGAGGGGTTGGCCTTGACAAGACAAAGGGTCATGTCTTTGTCAGGGTCTGAGGAAAAAGAAAAAAGTAGGTACAGTATCAAGGATTTCTGACATGAAGAGAATGAGAGAAGAAGAAGCACAAATCCAACAGCTTCTGCTTTTTGTTGTGTTTTTTTTAGTAAAGTAAGAGGCAAGTGCCTCAGCTGAAAGAGAAGGGGAGAAGTGAGAAGATGGACTTAAGGAAGAAAGATAGGTTGGGTAGGCCTCAGTCTATTCCTTTAATACTTTAGGTTCAATAGTGGAACAAAATGATACACTGATAAGTTATTCAATAGTTAATAAGCAATGATTTCTTCATCTATATCAGGGAAAGGGATATCAATAAGGATAGACTTCTGGAAACCCTTTGGCACAGGGCATAATGGTAATCAATTTGTTTGATATACTTAGGGTTAAGTAGATCCTAGTAACTTAGGGCTAGGTATAGAACTCTGTCCATTGGTGAAAAGGTGTGAATTCCCCTGCTGACTTGGAAGAATGCCATTGGCTGAGACACTCCCCTGTTGACTCGGGAGAAGGCCAGTGCTTATAGGGAATAATTTTATAGAGTCAAGACAGATTTTGGATTTGGCTCCTCAGTGACTGACTGAAGACATGAACAGGACGGGACTTTGTTGGTGGCCTGGCTGATCCTTGAGTTCCAGGCAAGAGAAGTCCTGAAGGGTTTGAGGTGTGCT
>CM053593.1:173959072-173980113 GCA_028646575.1 Pseudocheirus occidentalis | reverse complement strand
GGGAGGGATGCTGGAAGCACACACTTCAGTAAAGGGACAGGGATAGGGTAGAGACCAGATCAAGGTGGGGGCGGGAAGGATAGGAAGGAGGGACATATGATCACTGGCACAATATGTCCACTATGAAGATGTCCTGTATAATCACACATCCACAGCCTGTATTGAATTGCTTGTCCTTCCAGTGGGGGTGGGTGATGAGAGGAACTGAAAGAATGTAGAATTTAAAGCTCTGCAATACATATAACTAGGAATTAAGATATACAGGGGCTGGGGTCGGGAGACTCTCCCTGCCCTACCAGAAAGATAGAGAGCAGATCAGGGAAGGGGCTTTACAGTGGGATCACTGTTTTGGGGTTGGGATAGGGGAAAGATGGGGAGAAAATTTGTAATTCAGAAATCTCATGAAAATGAATGATATAAACAAGAAAACAAATAAAAAATTTATTTAAAAAAAAAGAAGTAATCTGAGCCTGACTCTGGTAAAATGTCCCAATTAAGAAAATGGATCCAGGGACTTTCTAAAGACACGAGTCTAGAGAAAGAGAATAAATCCAGACCCACTATGGGCAGACTCATATAAATCTGGCTTGCCCACAAAGTCTATTAGAATTCTAGGAAGAGATGAAACAAAAGATTTAAAAGGATATTGTAAATGAAATGAAATCTCTAGGGAAAAGCATTGAAAGAAAAATAAATGTTCTCAAGGAATGGACTTCCTGAAAATTACAATGGAACAGAGAGATTACATGAAACAGTAAGAAATACGATAACGACATCAGGAGACTAAAAGGCATTACCTGTCAAAAACAACTGAGCTGGAAGGGAAGGGGGAAGGGAATAAGCATTTATAAAGTGCCCACTATGAGCCAAGTTCTATGCTAAGCACTTTACAAATATCTCATTTGATCCTCACAACCACTGTAAGAGGGAATTTCAATTACCCCCATTTTAAAATTGAAGGAAATAAATCAGACATTGAATGACTTGCCCAGAGTAATACAGGGTGATGCAGCTAGTAAGTGTATGAGGCCAAATTCAGACCCAGGTCTTCCTGACTTGAAGCCCAGACTACTCCCACCTCATTGCCTCAAGAAAACAAGTCAAGGAAAAATCATCTAAGAATTTTCAAACTTTTTGAACACTGTGACAAAAAAAGCCTGGATGCTATATTTCAAGAAATCATAAATGAAAACTGCCAAAGTGAATGAAATGAATGAAAAGTCAAATAAATAATGAAATGAAAAGGCAAAGTGAAAATAGAAAGAAAACTAATCACCTCCTGAAAAAAACTCTAAAACGAAAACTCCCAGGAACATTAGAGCCAGGCTCTAGAATTTCCAAGTTGAAGGAAAAAGGGAAAATGCTGCAAGAAGCCAGGAACAAAGAATTCTAGGACCAATATACGTATATCTGTAATCACATCATAGATATAACTGAGTCTTAAGGGTCTCTAACTCATCTCCTATGTATATTACAGACTGCTCTAACAAATCAGTTTTTGTTTAGGTATCCTGATTGATTTCTTCCTGTACTTGAAATGCTGCGGACAAATTTTTTGCAGTTACAAAGAAATAATACAATAATAAGTCAGGTAAAATATGCAGAATTATAGACTTCAAATTAAAAGGAGATAACTATAACAATGTTGATAATATTGGGTTAACAATATTCCTGGATCAGTTCCAGAGTGATGATGATTTTGGATGTTTACTGATATAATTTGTAATATTTGAATCATGCCAAGCACCAAGAATTTGGGCATGTATTTTATCCCAAAAAACATTAGAATCAGAGTTAATATATGGTGAAGGAGTTACATAAATATATATATATATATATATACATATTTATAATGACATCTAAGTAACAGTTGTGTTTTTAATAATTTTAACTCATTACTTAAATACAGTAATAATTGTTCTAATACAATTTTACACAAAAGATTTTATACAAAAGATCCTTATCTATATTCTGTTGTGTCACAGGCTAAGGAAACCGTTTTTGTTAATTCATTAACATATTGTGCAGTTTGGATTTCTTTTTGTAGAGGAATTACAGACACAGTGGTTGAAATTATCAATAATATTAGGGAAGTGAGTCTAGTGACAAGAAATCTGACAAACCTATCTCCCCTTCTTTTTAAGAAGTCAAAAATCATATGTAATGCATATCCCCCTGATGTTTGATACCAAGCAAGAATTAAATTAGTTGGACAAAGCAAATGATGGTTGTTTAACAATTACTACAACAGAATCTCCACTAGATAAACATTGAGTAAAAGTACAATTAATGCAGGTATGACTTCAATAAAATGTAGTATTGACTTATATCATCTGTAAATGATTTACATTGGTAGAAGGAGGGAAGGCTTGAGGGGGTCAAATACATGTAGTTATAGGTTATACATGAAACAATTGACGTGATAGGGGTATGTGTCTCATATCTTAAATCAGAATATAACCAGTTCAGTTTGTATTGAAATCAGAGTGATCATAGCAAGAAACACAAATCCCGGGGTAACAAGTTTCAGTTCTTTGGCTGGATATAATAAAAGTTCAATCTGCCCCTATGTGGGCACAGCTTTTTGTGTAGTGGCGGTATTAGGAGACCTCTTTATTCCCATGTTCCATCTTCAAGATTTCTTCTGTTGCTGCCAGAGTTCTTTTATCTCCTGGGTGAGTTGGAGTACACTCCCTGGCATTTCTTTCCAGTACCCACACTAGTCGTTCCACAGCTTTTGGAAAAATACAAATATAACCTCACCCCCCCCTCCATCAGTAAAGGGTCAGGCCTTTCCCATTTCTATGTCTGGATAACCTTCATTTGGGAAGTATGCACTTTTTCACATTGTTTTTCTGCTGGTCTATACTCATTTTTAGCAATGCATAAAAAATTTTTAGGGCATAAAAAGCAGTAGCTAGGTACTTTTGTGGCATGTCAGGCCAAGTTCCCCTATTTTTAAATTTTTGTAAATATGTTTTAATATCTTTATTCCATCTATCAAGTATAGTTTGAGCAGTGGGATTATAAGGGATTCCTGTAATTAATTTTATTTGAAAATGATCATAGAAAGATTCAAATGATTTGATAGTATAAGCAGGGGTATTATAGGTTTTCAATTGTTTTGGAATGCCCAGTGAAGCAAGACTGTAACATATAGTTAATTACATTTTTTACTGTTTCTCCTGCCTAAAGGGAAGCTGTAGGAGTAATATAGATAGCATACTGAGGGCAGTTTTTAATGATCTGTCTAGCTTGTTCCCTAGTAATATGGAACTGTTGATGTAGACTGTAGAGGATGTGTGTTTTGATGAAAATAAGATTAAGATACTATAGCTCTATGAATATTTGGGGAGAGAGTTGGAAAAACTTGAACCTTTTGATCAGTGGTCATGTTATTTTGGGAAAGAGGTCCAGGAAGTGAAGAATGAGCTATAATGTGGGTTAAATAGGTTGTGACTTTTATCTTATGAAAGTTTGTAATCTTTGAAAAAGGTTAAAAAGATCTGTATTCTGTGTGTGCTCAAGCTTAGCAGTATCAATATGTTGGCATATATCAACTGAATATTTGCTGACACACTGTTAAAGGGAGAAGAAGAAAACAATCTTTTAATATTTTGCAACTTTCTTTGCAAGTTAGGGTCGTTATTTAGGAAATATGTAACTAAAATAAGTTCCTTTCCCAGGCTAAATGACCTTGTTTATAGAGATAGTTTCCAGGGTTCTTGGCAGTTTTACAAAATAAGAATAACTGAGAAGGACTTTAGGGAGGGGCTAGTGGTGATGCCCCTGCTTTGTCAAATCTCATACATGTAAGAGGAATGGTCGGAGTGGGCAGAATACAGTAATCAATGAGCAATAAGCATTAAATTTTTTATAAATGAGAACCAAATTGTTTTAGTTGTAACCTCCTTTTTAACTACAGGTAAAGGTATAAATACTTGGTTTTCTATATGGCAGATATAAACATTATAAGACATAAGTGATATAACTATTTTTACACAAACTTTTCCTCTGTCTTTTAGTTTCAACAAAATTCAGATTAAAAATTTGCTTACCTAACACTATTTCTGATTACACTACTACAATGATCCCTCTTAAAATGAAAGAATTTTTCTACAATTTAGGAAGACCATAACAACACAATGACATTGTGACATTGATTGTATTTCCAAGTTATTCTGCAGCATTCCTTTTTAGTCTAATCTGGGACAGGAGCAGTGGTTCTCAACCTTCCTAATGCTGAGATCCTTTAATACAGTACCTCATGTTGTGGTGACCCCCAACCATAAAATAATTTTTGTTGCTACTTCATAGCTGTAATTTTGCTACTGTTATGAATCATAATGTAAATATCTGCTGTGCAGGATGTATTTTCATTGTTACAAATTGATCATAACCCACAGGTTGAAAACTGCTGGACAAGAGGCTTTAATAAATATCTGTAAAACGTTTTCAGCTATTTTAACTTTTACTTCAGTAGACTTCGTTGCTAATGTTTATTCCTTTAAAATTTCTTTGAAAGTGAAAGGTTCTAACTCCTTAAAATTTCCAGACTTTTACTCTCAAAACCTCTATTCACACTGTTCCTGTAAACAGTTTAGACCTTTCTAAAATTTCCTATCCATGCTCCTCTCATTGCTACATTCTTAAACTTTCTTCCCTTTCCTACCATCTACTCATCCTTCTGCGGTACTTTGATTAAAGCCTCTTTCAAACCACACATACCTTATTTCTTTCTAATTCTGACCTGACACTTCTCCTACGTTCTTTGACTTGCCATTACCATCATATAACCTAAACAAGAAATACTTTCCTCTCTCTCTCTCTCCTCAGCCAGCTGCATTTGGCAGCAGAGGAAGAAGGGGGAAGGAAAGAGATAACAGCATTCCAAGGAAAATCTAGCAATCCAGCTGTATTTTAAACCTTATAGGGTGTCAGATTACTCACACTCACTCTCATTCACACAGAGACACAAAAACAAAACAGACAGATAGAGAAAAGGACAGGAAGAGTGTACTCAAAGAAAATTGTTAGATATTTTTTACAGAAATCATACATTTGACCCACGGTGATAAAAAGTTAGGAAAAAAAACACCATATTATCCTGGTGAAACAAAATGACTAAAAAAAGGTTAACTGAAAAAAGTTCTCTTACCCTGTGTACCTGTGATTTGTGGAGCTCCAGTGAATGTAAGAGCAGTCTCTGCTGTGACCTTCCTTCCAGGTCTTTATTCACCCCACTTTGGGTGCCATTTGCCATGGGGCCACTTGATACCATCATCAAGTGTGATTGCAGACATAAGATAAGCTGGGCCAGGTGGGAAGTTCAGGATAAAACTCCTTTTATTGATACAATGAACAAGGTTTTTATAGAGCAATGAGACAAAGAAGGTAACTATTGACCACCATGTTTTCCATTATTGCTTTGTTTAGTTACATGATGTCAGGCAGATGATGCCAGGCAAACCTTGAAGGCTATAATGTCCATACTTTATCTAGTGTTCCCATTTCATACTGGATGGGCTATACACTCCCTTTTACTTAGATTTCTCTGCATCACTACTATTAGGGTGAGTAAGAATTCAGGGTGCTCTGTTCCCTGTACATCACCGAGAGTGGTGAGCCAGCACCTGGTTGCCCTGGGAGCAGCTGCAAGAAGCTGGCTGCTCCTACCTGCCTAACTGGAGTTGGCCCTCAACAGCAACTGAGTTATTAGAATGTTTGAAGGACAGTTAATATATATGCTGAAGTCCCCTAGTATGAGGGCAGGAGGAGAGAAAAAATTGTAAGCCATGTACCAAACTCGTTGAGAAAGGACAGGGGAGTGACCTGAAGATTTACAGATAATGGTTGCCAGAATTTTGATTGAATGGTAGATACGAATAGCATTGTTGGTCAAAAACAAACACAAAACCTAAAAAAGTTTTTAAACATAATTGTATTTAGTCATTTCAGCATAGGGGAGAGCCAGAAAAAAAAATATGACTGGTTCCCCATTTCCCTATCCCCAAATCTCTGTAAGTTTGATGTTGTATAGAGTTCAAACAAGGATACAAGCTAAGTGACGTACACTTATAAAGGTTGCTTGAGATATGTATCAGTAGGTAAGTCTAAACATTGAAGAAAACTTGGGCAAAGCCAAAATACCAGTTATTGCCCTAATCCAAAATACAAACTTTGGTTGGATTCCCTACCATTCCTTGCTGTAATCTCACTCTCCTGGAGGGTCTCTGAGATCAGCATCACCTAGATGTAAGCTTTGGATTAAAGAATATCTAGCCACACAAAGTCAGTTTCAAATAATATTAAGAAATAATAAAGTATTTTCCCCACAGGACCTTAAAGAGAGAGATGTTACTGGATGTCAAAGGTAGGGGGAAAAACTGGAAGTGGAAATGGGGAGCAAAATACATTTCAATTCCTCTGTCTCAACCACTGAGCTGAGCAGAATGAATGAAGGTGCAGCCAGTATTGGAAAGAGTAGTCAGGGAGTCTGTATCATCATGGAGGAGGAAGATTTCAATGATTGGTAGTATATGGAAGAAATAGGAGAGGGAAAGATAAAGGGAACAGGCATTTCAGGGGCCATAGTGGAAGGGAGGAGTAGGGTTTGGTTGGAACTTTTGGACAGGAGTTTTGAAGGGGATGGAAATAAAGAGTCAGGAAATAGGACATGGGTAATTGGCTTTGGATGATGACCTATAGGGATTCAAAATCACTGGGAATTGGAGGGTATTATCCAATGTGAGAATGTTCCTTATAGAATGGAAGATGCTACTCCTCCTTACAGAGGTTGCTTGAGATGAAGGCACACAATCAGAGAAAAGGCCCTGTTTCACTACTCCTCTTCCCTCTGAAGGCTGGAGATTAAGTAGAAGATGGTGCAGGAGGAGAAGGAAGTCAGGCTTTCTACCAACTTTTCTCTTCCATCTTCAAAAGACAGGCACAAAAGATAGAAGACCTGAAGTCAAAGGGAAGGTTGCTCCTCTTTAAATCAGGTGGCACAGATAGAAGTCAAGTCTCCAGTCCTAGTAGCCCTAGTAGTAGATATGAGAAGCAGCCAATGAATGGTTTCAGTGGTGAGAGGAAAGTATGACTCTTCAAGTGGGGCTAGATATCAGGTGTGTACAGCAAGAGGTGGATATTTTAAAGAGAGAGAGAGAGAAAGAGAGAGAGAGAGAGAGAGAGAGAGAGAGAGAGAGAGAGAGAGAGAGAGAGAGAGAGAGGTTTGTGTTAGAAAGAGCCTGAGAAAAGAGAAGAACAAATAAGAACTAAAACATGCAGGTGATTTAGAACTTAGGCTAGTTAAGCAGCAGTCAGAACTTGAACTTGTGGAGAAGTAATCTTGAGAACTTGAGAACTATTTGAAGGAGAAAACTCTTGAGGCTCAGATACATGACTCAATTCTAATTCTAGGCTTAGAAAGGAACAGGATCAAGAACAATTGAGGAAGATATAAAAGGATTAACCATGATCAAGGAGGATCAATGAAAATGAGAGAGTAATACCTGAAGATGGAGACTCAAGAAGATAAATGGAGGTATAGTCAGTTCTGTTAAAATATTTGTTCTGAAAACACAAATTTATTCTAATGTAATTGATATATTAGGGAATAATTTGAGTATGACATGAATTTTGCATTTGCTTGGTCAAAATCTTATCCCTGAGAAACAATGAATAAACAGAAAACTGAACCATTTCATAATAATTCACAAGCTACAACCCTTCTGACTCCCACTTCCACAAGCAAACTTCAGATCTTTTTCAAGATAAAGTGTCATATTTATTGTATATCTTCAGGGACCATTGTATGGTCCCTACCTATACACCCTCCCCCATACCCTTTCCAATCTTCTGTCCCACACATCTTGGAATTGACATTCACCAAGGCTAGATAACATTTCATTTTGCCAGCAAAGCCCTGTGAGAATCAGGGTAAAATTTGAAAAGCAGTCCAAGGTGCTGTACTGCTCCTGTTTATTGTAGTATTTATATATTTATTAACCATTTAACATGTATAAAAATGTGCTACCATTTTTATTAGACTTCTATCTTTTTTATGTCATTGAGAAGTTTCTGAGATTTATGGGCCTAATTTCATTATTGCATTCTCCCTGTGAGCATTGGTTTTTGTTTCTTGATTTTGCATAACATAGTTATTTTTAGGAGTGCATATATATGTATGTATGTATGTATTATGCATGTATTTACAGCAAGACTCATAGTTGGGAAGACATGGTGAGGTAAATAAGCAAAGCTAAGTGGAAAACTTGAAGGATAAAGCAAATTGAGTGGATTGGTGAATGGGATGAATTTGTGAAACAATTTTATGCAAGTCAAAAGGAGAGATGGGTGTGGCTATGGAATTATTAGGACTAAAGAAAGGCAGTTCATTGGTGTCTATTTATTAATTATTAAAGGATGATAATTGAATGTAAAATGTTGAATTGTGTGGTACTTATGGTGGAGGTATTGTAAACATCCACAAATCGTTTTCTAAAAAGCAAAGTTGCAAATTCAACCTGTATGGAGAAGAAAGGAAATTGTCCAATAATTTGCAGGAACTATGCAATATTTATATTTCTGCCTCAGCCAAGTTACCATTATTTGTGTTCTGATTCATCTTCCTCCTGGAATACAAGGTAAAAGGACTTGAAGAATTCCTCTTCACACTCCAAGGAAACAGAATCTAGAATCAAGGTTTCAATGAGGGGGTAGGAGGTGATAGGGAAAGAAATCTAAGGTCAAGAAGGGGACACTTGATCCTTCTCAAGATGTTGGAAAATAGAAGTTTTATGCAGAATAAAAAAAGGGAGGAAAACAACAATCAACTCTATAATTACAGCTTAAAAAGTGGGTGCTGTTAGGAGGAAGAAGCTGCTTCTCCTCTAAAGAATAATATAGTAAAACCACAGAAGCAATCAATCAACATGTATTAAGCACTTACTATGTGCCAAACACCATACTAAGCTCTGGGGATACAAAACCAGACAAAAGATAGTCCCTGCCTTTAAGCAGTTCATAATCTAATGATTAGTAATGTTCCATAATCAGGCTGAGGAACTTTGTACCAAAAAGTGTATATGTATATTCCTATGTATATTCCTCAAATTAGATTCCTTAGGCCAAGATGTTAATGAATTTGTAAAAAATATTTTGATAACTGTATTTCAATTAAATTTGTCTTATTTGTAACCCTATGTGTTTTATGTCTTTAAAATATTATTTCGAGATGTGTCTATAGTTTTCACCTGACTTAAAGGAGTCCATGACCTAGAAATCAAAAAATGAAAAAATAAAAACATTAAGAACCCTGCCATAGAGTATAACTAGAGTATGAAGGAAGATTAGATTATAAGCTCCTTGAGGGTAGGGATTGTCTTTTGCCCTTTTTGGTATCCCCAGTTTTTAGTACAGTGCTTGACATAAAGTAGACACTTAATTAAAGTTTTTCAATAGATTGAATATCACTTAGGATGACCAGAAGTTCACAGCGGAGAAAATATAAGAAAAGAGTAAGAAATAAAATCATTGCTCTCAAATGTTAGTATACAAATGCCCAAAGTTTAGGAAACAAGCAAAGGAAACTAGAGGTTATATGGAAGGAGGCAAATCTGATTTATCCGTGACTAGATTATAGAATGTTGGATGTGGAGTTAGGAAAACTTGAGTACAAATCTGGTCTCTGATGCTTACTAGCTATATGACTATATTGCTGATGCAATGTGCCTCAGCTGAATTTACTTCTGGTTCATATTGCACTTCCAATAATACATACTCACATAACAAATAAAGATTATAGAATAAAGATTATAGTTTATTGCTTATAAGTATAAATGAAAGTTTATATATATTACCAAACAGGGGAAGCACCTAGTATGGGTCAGTCAGCTAGAAAGTCCTGTTTCAGTCATCCAGACTACTGATTGGAAGGTCCCTGGCAATGCATCCATATCACCGGTGAGACTTATGTTGGCTAAAAAAGGGAACCTCCCATTTTTATGGGGAACTTAGACAGAGAAGTCTAGGTATAGTCTTATTTTGAAGCAAATGTCTGGCCAGGAACCTATCATCATGGGAACACATCTGGAGCATAGCAATGTTTTAAAATAAGTTGTTTTTCTTTTCTAGCTGTGTTATAGGCCATGGCCAACAGAGGTCATTTACCAGGCACATGTCCTGATGAGGCCTATAACTTTTCAATGTGGAGGACTTCTTTTATTTTATTTCCTATACATTAGGCCCCTAGGTCTGATAAATTGATTGTATAGGTCATATGTTTAGGGGACATGGAATGATGCATTTTCTTTAGACAAACATACATATGACGATTAAATACTGTTAATATAAAGAAGATGATTAACAATAATATAGGATGAAATATCTAATTGAAATATTTTTAATGATATTGATTTGTATCTTATATTCATTTAAAGCTTTTTTGATTATTCTGGAAAACTTTTTTAGCTTTTTTGTGATTGATTAAGGATATCATATAAGGGCTGAATAGAAATGGTGAATGGAGGCAGAAATATCCAGTGGAAGAGTAAAATAGAAATCATCGCCCTCCCATTTTAAGTATTCAAAAGTATTCCATGCTTTTGAGGCAATCTGAAAAAGGAGAAGTTAGCCTTATAGGATGTAAGTTAGCTGAATTAGCAGTTGTTAAGCACACATTTTAAGATTCTATTTTGTACGATATAGAATAATTATGCATAGGGAACAAAGTCCAATCGTACATATTTAGTGAATGATTCAATAAGCAAGGCTCCATTTACTTGGTGACGTGTCCACACACTAAACCATTGGAAGTATCAACACAATTCTCTAATACATGACTATAATTTTTCTTATCAATATATTTTCCCTGTACATATGGCAGAGAAAAATAATTTCCTAATATCCTAGATATTACATGCAAATTACACATAATAGAAGCACGATTAATATAATAATGTTCTAAGGTCCTAGCGCACCATTCACCAGTGCATCTCAAATGTGGAGAGTCTGTGACCATCCAGTTGTTCTTGGGTATCCAGACTTTGAAGGTAGTTCACCATACAAGTTCATTTCCAGTCATAAAAGATGCTTGAGCATGTTGTTTCTGCATAACATGGTACATCGTCATTAAAGAACATTTAATCCGGTCAATCAATTTAGAAATATTAGTATCTATCTGTAAGTTGATTAGTATGTTAGCATTGAACAATTCTAAGTAAGGAGGAGTTCTGGCAGTTGAGTTCATTGGTGAGGTGCAGCACTGGTGGGCAGGCATTATGCGTTCACAGTCAAAACTTGTGCTACATTTTTTCCTGCATTCCTTAGTCTAGATGAAAAAATCTCCAAGTAAATGGAATTTATTACTCCTAACCACACACCAGCACCTCCTATCAGGGTATCATACCAAACTCGTTTTCTCTGTTGTCATGGTGGGGACTTAGTGAATGTGATGTTAAAATGTAACATGTGAGAGTATACTTGTTGGAGCAGCTAGGTGGTGCAGGAAATAGAGCACCAGCCTTGGAGTCAGGAGGATTTGAGTTTATATCCAGCCTCAGACACTTAACACTTATTAGCATGTGACCTTGGGCAAGTCACTTAACCCCAATTGCCCTGCCCTCCCCCCTCCAAAAAAAAAGAGTATACTTGTTTTAGATGACAAAATACATAACAATTGAAGAATAATATAACAATATAAGTAATAATAAGATTAGATGAAACATCCAATTAAAATACTTTGGAATAATATCATATAAAAGCTGCAGACATGGTCATAGGGCTGGGATCCAAGCACAAGTTCCCCATCATTCCCCACTGAGACAAATGCGACCCAAAATCTTTTGGGGTAAGGGATGAAGGTCTTGACTTCTGAAACTGCTTCCTGCTGAGATAGGACATAGAGCCATCTCTGCCTCTTGAGGTCCAGTTCAAGTGAATGGTTCTTTCTCCATTGTTCAGAACCTGGCTGACACCATGTTCAGTGGGCAGGTGATCTTTGACTCAGACAAAAGTTGGTACACAGATAGAGTGATCATCTGGAAGTGGGTGATCTGGTGCCTAGAGGAGATAAATCTAGCAAGGAGGTTAAGCAAATGAAGACTGGAAAGGAGTAGGAGGAAAATGACCAGAAGCAAGGCAAATATGGGCTGGTATCCTTCTGATAGGGCCATTTCAAATTTGATTAAGCTATTAACTTTCAAACAAGCTACATAATTTTCTTTTCTTCTTACAATACAGACTTCCTTACCATAGTTAAACCATTTGAAACTGGCACAAAGGTACCCAAAGTAACTATTCAAAGAAGAGGGACTTGGATGTCTCCCATTTGTCCCCAAACCTTCTTATCTGCCTTCTATATTTTTGATTAGGCCTTTATCTTTTCAAATCTTTCAAACCCATTACTCAGATTATTCAACTTTAAATCTTAACCATAATACAAAATAGCTGTTTCTCTTGACTAATATTCCTGTACTGCTTAAAACAAAAGAGGTTCCTGACTTTAACCTCACAATAGAATTGATATCTTTGTTTCACAAGCTTATTATTAGCTTCTCTAATTATATTCATGCTAAAAGAAAGAGATACTTCAGGAATTGAATCTTATACATAAGATAAGATCAAACCCTAACTCTTTTGCTCAGGCTGTGGAATGACTACAAATTCAGATCAAAACAGCAAGATTGTTTTCATATCTTTTACTGACTACTTGCTCTGATTATAGAAATTTGCTATGAAAGGAAAAAGCAAAGACATATGACATACCAAATATGACAGGATAAAACATCCTTATCTCTGTTTAAATTTGAATAAGAGTTTTCCAATGCACTATGCAGTATCAATTCCCCCTCATAGCCAGACTCTGGGATAACCAGGTGAAAAGCATTCCTTTTCACAGGAACACAATGTGGAAACTGAGCCAGGAGGATCCCATCTTAGATTGAGGCTAAGATTGTCCTCATGGCTTTTTCCCAGATGTAGACCTTCACCTGTAACAGTACAGGATCACATTCCCTCTGAGTAACTTGTGTCATTTCTCTTAGATCAGTGGTTATCAACCTTCTTAATGCCGAGACCCTTTAATACAGTTCCTTGTGTTGTGGTGACTCCCAACCATAAAATTATTTTCGTTGCTACTTCATAACTGTAATTGCTAATTGCTAATTCATAACTGTTATGAATCATAATATAAATATCTGAAATGCAGGATGTATTTTCATTGTTACAAAATGAACATAACCCACAGGTTGAGAACTGTTGTCTTAGATGATGGACAATTGGCTATTGATTATTGATGGATTATTATATATAATCTATTAGACAACTATACAGTCCCAAGAGCCTTTTACCTCAAACAGCAAGTTTTATTAAGCACAGCTTAAGGCCAGATACAATTATTTCTATTCTCATAGAGTTGTAATAAGCAATAAAAATTTACCAGTACTCGTATGCATAAGTTTTTACTTAACATCTTTCCTTCTCAAATTTAAATTTGTCCTAGTGTAAAGGTCAATCATTAGAAATCATTTCTATATTATACATAAATCTGCAAATCCTTAGCAAACCAAGTTCATTGTTTAGGAACTCTGTAACCCAAACAAGTTCTTTTCCCAGGGCTGATGACCTTGCTCACAGAGATGGTTTCCTGGGCCCTAGGCAAGTTTACAAAACAAAGGAAGTCAACAAGGACCCCAGAGAAGGGGCTGCCTGTCCACCTCATGATATTTTCCCTCTGGACTGGTGTAAACCACATACTTTCTGCAACTAAAACAAAAGTTTGCCAAGTTGAAATAATACTATGCACTTAAAACAAACCCATTACAGATTAGGTTGAATGCATATCCTTGTTTCACAAGCTTATTTATGCTTCTCTAATTATATTCACTCTAAAAGAAAGAGATATTTCTTGAATTCTGTTGAATACATTTCCAAATTACTTTACCCAGAAAAATAAATTCTGACTTACCTTAAGCATCAAATTAGGAAAGACATAATACACTTAAAATGAAACCAGAATGAATTCAATTACCTTTTGGCTGTGTCCCAGTATATAAAAACTTTTCTATTTAGGTGAAACAGGAAATGGTTAAGTGCTAGTCAACCTGACTCTCTTTGATCTGAGGGGAAAAGGTTCCCCCTTTCTTTTATGTCTATCCCTCCATATTCAAAACTTGGTTAGAGTTGGAATGTCGAGAGACCTTTTATCAACAATTTTCCAAAAGTTTCCAAACCGTTTACTCTCAAACCCTCTGTTCATACTGTTCGTGCAAAGAGATTATGTCTTTCCTTCTATCTACTTAGCCTTCTGGTGAACTTTGATTAAAGCCCTTTAAAACTATACCTGTCTTGTTTCTTTCTAATTCTGATCTGACACTTCTCTTACCCTCTTTACTTGCCTTTGTCAGTCATATATCCTAAATAATAAAGTATTTTTCTCACTCTCCCATTCACCCACTCCTCTGAAGCTGCTGCAAATCAAGGAGGAATGGAGAGGAGCGGGAAAGAGAAACAATCATTCCAATAAAAGTCCAGCTGTAGGCCTTGGATGCTACTTTTGCTGGCTGGCTGCATTGTGGTTGAAGGGTGATGGGAACCCCTGAAATTCAACGGCAAAAGGGGTGGGTTCTATTTCAAAAGAATTTGGCTCAAGTCTTCTTTCAGTCAGAGAAAAGGTTTATTGTTTCACCAATAGAATTGGAAGGGACTTTTCAGAACCAGCACTATTTGTGATCCTTGTATAAGTGGGCCAGACTTTTAAGGAATCTGAGTCATTGGCCAGGCTCTTATAGAACCTGAGCATTTTAATAGAGGCAAGATGGACTTTTTATATAGAAGGACTGTGGGAATATCAGAATATCACTTAGGAGTGGTCAAATAATCTGGGGTGACTGGGAGGAAACTAAGAAGGGATATAGAAGGGATTAAGGAGTGGTAGTCTATGGTGGGGCCAGGTGCAGACAATGCTGGCCACAATGAAAGGGTAGTTGAAAGAATTATTAACTGGGAAGGGCCTGGTGCCTCACACCTTTCTCAAGCCCAGGGAACTACACCACATGGGAAAGTCTAGGGCAGCGGTTCTCAACTTTCCTAATTCCATGACCCTTTAATACTCCCATGTGGGTGTGTCTGCATATGGGTGGACTCACTTGGAGACAGATAAAGGAGCCATATCTTGGTTCCTAAGATCATCTGAAATGTTTTTTTTCTGATGGTCTTAGGTGACCCCTGTGACCCCTGTGAAAGGGTCATTTGACCTCCAAAGGGGTCTTGACCCACAGGTTAAGAACGCTGGTCTAGGGTCTTTTAGGAGTTCATATTAGCACCCTATCAGCTGTATTTTAAATCTTACTGGGTGTCAGATTACACACAGACACTCACTCACACTACACTGAGATACAAAGAACAGATACAGAAAGGGTGATAATGAGGGGGAGAATCTAAAAGCTCAGAGAGGCTTGTCAGAAATCCTCTTTTCAAGAGGAACTGATCACAGACAGTCTGTAATGTATGTTAAGTAGATAAATTAAGGTGAGGGGCTTCAGAAACCAGAAGGGGTAAGCATAGTGAAGAATGTTAAATAAAAAGTAACACTAAAGTGACTTTAGTCATTGGAGTTTGGGGGGGGGGGGGGAGGGAGGGGAATCTGCAGCCTTGAGGTCACATGTAAACTTCTAGGTCCTCAAGTGAGACCTTCTGTCTGAATCCACATTCAAAGGGCTGCACTTAAAGACCTAGAGGGCCATATGTGGCCTTGAGACTGCTGGTTCCCCTACCCTTGGAGACCACCTGAACAGGATGAGTAAGTAGATTAGGAGTTTAGGCAATAGATCACAAGCCTAGTGATGAGTCAGTCAAATGAGTCAATAAATATTTGTTAAGCACCTACTATGTACAAGACACATAGGGATACAAAGAATAGTAAAAGACAGTCTCAAGGTGTGTGTAATCTAATAAAAGAGGCAACATGAAAATAACTATAACTATATAAAAATAATTTACAGGATAGATGAGAAATAGTCAACAAAATTAAGGCACTAGAATTAAGAGAGATCAGAAAAGGCTTCCTATAGAAGGTGATATTTTAGGTGGGATTTGAAGGAAGCCAGGGAAAGGGAGAGATGAGTAGAGTATTCTGTGAACAGGAGATAGCCAGAGAAAATGCCTGGAGTGTATTGTTTGAAGAAAATCAGAGCCAACCATCATTGTATTGAAGAGTATGTGGAGGGAAGGGGTATAAGTTGTAAGAATACTGGAAAGGTAGGAGTGGGGAGAAACAGATTATAACAAGCTTTAAATGTCAAAGATATTATATTTGATCCTGAAGGTAACAAGAAGATGTGGGAATTTATTGAATGGGTTAAGGGGGGGAGGGTGGAATATAGAGTGTGTGTGTGTGTGTGTGTGTGTGTGTGTGTGTGACACAGACAGACCTGAATTTTAGGAAAACCACTTTGACAGCTGAGTTGAAGAGGGATTGAGGTGGGAGACTCTTGTGTCAGGCTGATGAGGGACTGTACCAGGATGGTGGCTGTGTCAGAGGAGAAAAGGGATGAATACACAAGATGTTCCAAAGATAAGAGGACTTAGCAACAGATTGGCAGTGATGATTGTGATAGCACCAGACTAGTGATTTGGGGGGAGGGGACGGTGTTAACAGAGGAGAGTAAAGAGTAGAGACTGGCACATAGGTTGTGGGGGATCATGTGGGTAGTGGTACCCTCATCAGTAATACGAAAATTTGAAAGGGGGGAAGTTTTGAGAGAAAAGATAATGAGTTTTGCTTTGGATAAGCTGAGTTTAAGATGTCTACTGGGCATCCAGTTCAAGATGTATAATAGACAATTACAGATGTAATACTGGAAGAGATTAAGGTTGAATGAATAGATTTGAGAATCATGATCATAAAGATGATAATTAAATCCATGGGAGCTAATGAGATCACCAAGGTGCATAAGGAGAAGCTAGTGGGCATGACCTGGATAAAGATTCAACAAAATGACTAAGAAGAATTGGTCAGAAACATAAGATGAGAACCAGAGGTGCAGGGTGTCATGAAAGCCTAGAGGAGTGGTTCTCAACCTTCCTAATGCTGCAACCCTTTAATACTTGTATGTGGGTGTATGTGCATGTGGGCAGACCTGCCTTGAGACAGATAGAGGAGCAGTGTCTCAGTTCCTAAGACCGTGGGAAATACGTGTTTTCTGATGGTCTTAGGCAACCCCAGTGAAAGAATCATTCAACCCCCAAAGGGACAGCTACCCACAGGTTGAGAACCGATGGCCTAGAGAGACAATCAAAGAGAATAAAGCCATTAGATTTCCAATGTTAATTGTCAAGGTATCTGTCACATCTTCCTCTGCTAAAATCAAGACAGGTAAAATTTAAAATTTAAATGTAAAATTTGACTTACCTTAGTGATAAATTCATCCTTCAACAAATTGAGGAACCAATAAGAGGAAATTCTATTCTGATTCATATTAACAGGGAGAAACTGATCGCTAGGACAGACATTATAGAAACTCTTGTTTGAACTGCACACACCCTCCAAGAATTTGTGAAAGAAGAGAGGAAAGTTGAGCATATCCTGACATGTGCCCTGGATTTTGTGAAAGTAGATTTCAAGGTAACAAGCAACTGCATGCTGGTAAATGATTAACAATCCATTCCCCAGGAGGGGAAAAATTGTATGCATGACAAACATTTAAGTTTAATTTCCAGTTTTAACAATTTTTCCATCATTTTCTTAAGTCTATACAAAGATAACATGTAATTCCTGGCTCAAAGAGTCATTTGCATGAGATTCTCTTCATTGGAGATTAATTATTCAATGCTCTACACCTTTATGAGGGGCAGAGTTGGTGAAAGGTGGAGAGAAGAAAGATCTTGGCCATCTGGCTCCCCTAATTTGCTTATGATATCATCCTTTTTATCTAAATTATGTGTTCATTTTAAGCTTATTTTGGCATATGCTATGAGATGCTGGTTTTTGCTTAGTTTCTGCCAGATTATTTTTCAGTTTTCCCAGTTGTTTTTGTCAAATATTGAATTTTTGCTCCAATAGTTGGCATCTTTGGATTTATCAAACACTAAGTCAGGCGTGGGGAACCTGGCTCTAGGCTACATGTAGCCCTCTAGGTCCCCAAGTGCAGTCTTTTGATGGAGTCCAAATTTTAAAGAAGAAATCCTTTTATTAAGGTGATTTCTTGTTAAGTCTGGATTCAGCCAAAGGGCTGCCCTTAAGGAACTAGAGGCTGAACTTGAGTTAACAGGGTCCCACCCCTGCACTATGTTATTGTGCTCATTTGTGTCTGTATATTATATACCTAATCTATTTCATTAATCAATTACTTTATTTTTTATTCAGTATCAAATTGTTTTGATAATTACCACTTTGTAGTATAATTTGACTTCTGGTACTGTGAGGCCCCTTCCTTTACATTTGTTTTTATTGATTCACTTGACATGTTTGACCTTTTATTCCTCCAGATGAATTTTGCTATTATTTTTTCTAACTCTAAAGTAATGCTTTGCTGGCTTGATTGGCATGGTACTAAATATGTAAATTAACTTAGGCAGCATTGTCATTTTTATTATATTGGTTTAGTTTACCCATGAGCAATTAATATTCATTTATTTAGATATGTCTTTATGTATAAAGTGTTTTATAATTGGGTTCATATGTTCCTCTGTGTGTCTTGGCAGGTAGACTCCAAAATATTTTATATTGTCTTCAATTATTTTAAATGGAATGGCTCTTTCTATCTCTTCTTGCTGTTTTTTGCTGATAATGTATAGAAATACCAATAATTTATGCAGATTTATTTTGTATCCCACAATTTTGCTTAGGCTGTTAATTGCTTCAATTAGTTTTTTAGTTGACTTTCTAGGATTCTCTTTTATTCCTATGTGGCTTATGCCTGTTTCTTCAATTTCTTTTCTTCTCTCATTGCTATACCTAGCATTTCTAGTACAATTTTGAATAGTAATGGTGATAATGGACATGCTTTGTTTCCCCTTCTCATTTCCCTCTTATTAGAAAGGCTTCTAATTTATCCCCATTATATGTAATGCTTGCTCTTAGTTTTAGATAGATACTAATCATTTTAAGAAAGATACTAATCAATATTAATCCATTTATTCCTATGCTTTCTAGTGTTTTTAATACAATGAGAATTGTATTTCATCAAAAGCTTTTTTTTCCATTTGTTGATATAATCATAAGATTTTTGTTATTTTTGTTATAAATATGGTTAATTATGAATTAAGGTCTATAGTTTTCTTTCTCTGTTTTGACTTCCCCTGGGTTAGGAATCAAAACCATATTTATGGTTGAAGGAATTTAGTAGGACTCTTTTTTGACCTATTTTTTTCAACTTATAGAGTATTGGAATTAATTGTTCTTTAAATGTTTGGTAGGAATCACTTGTAAATCCATCTAGTCCTGGGATTTTTTTCTTAGGGAGCTGTAATAATAATTAAATTTGAAGTTCCTTTTGTATTGCTAAGCTGAGTGGTACTTAGCACTTAGTAATCAATCATGCCTCTGTTAAAGAAACAGAAGGTATGAACCCCTGTTGCTGACATAACAGGAAGAGGTTGGCTAAAGCAGGAAGGAGCTAATACTGTGTATGTATATAAGGAGAAGTCCATGCTGGGTCAGACAGATATTCTTGGAGCAAGCTTTGTGGAGGCAGAAGCTGCTGCCACCAGGCTGAAGAGGAAAAGCCCCCAGGCTAGAGAGAATGATTCTGATTTTGGGAACCTGGGTGTAATCTTTGATTCTGGGAACCAGTTGAAGCTTCTGCTGAGGAGCTGCTGAGTCCAAGGGCCACCTGGAGCTTCTGGGAGCTTCTGAAGGTGTCCAAGGGTGAGCTGGAGCTGCTACAGACTGAGGAAGCATGACTGTGATGCTCGTACTTAGAATGAACCTGTTTATGGCTTTATTAAGCCTTAACTTCCCCAGAACAGAGACTGTGAAGGATTTAAGGTGGACTGGACAATGTGAGTTTCAGTGTGGAACAGGAAGTGCACAGAGAGCTGGACAAGGACCTGGGAGCTGTCCACTTTTGAACCCAGGTGACAGTTTGGTAAATCCAGGTAGGATCTGTGACCATGAAAGGGGGTCCAGGGAATCTGAGAGACTACCCCGAGTCAAGCTGATACTGGGTACTGATTGAGAAATTGTAATTTACTAGTGGTCTAGGGGTGGAGGGCTTGTGTATTTTGTAATGATTGAATGGTGAATGATGACTGAATACCGGTTGATTTGTAACTTGGTGTGTTCCGTGAGTGAAGAACTTTGCCTGTTGTACTTTGTATCCCTCAAGCCTCATGAAGAATGATTGAATTATTGAGTTACTAAATGATTGAGTGACTAAATGAATGTACTGTGTTAAAAACTTTGTGACCACTGTGGTAAAAACTATGTGGTCATCTTAGTGATAAGTTGTTGTGAATGCTGTATTTTGATTTTCTGTGATAAATTGTAACATTGTGAATGCTATACCTTGATTTCTGTGAATGTTTTGCTCTGATTTGTTATTGTTTTTTAAAATTAACTTTTGTGCTTATTTTTAGTTTACATCATGCATTTCCAAAATATTTTTAGCTATAAATTTTCTCCCCATCTTTCCCCTACCAACCACCCCAAACAGCAATCCCACTGAATACTTCCTCCCTCAATCTGCCCTCTCCTATATCTGTAACAACAATCAGTTTAGCAGATACTTAGAACTTAGTAACTTAGGGCTAAGAATGGAAGATCTGAGCCCTGTCCCACTGTTTAGAGGGTGTGAACTTCCCTATTGACATGGAAGAAGAGGATTGGCTTAGACAGGAGGCCAGTGTGTGTATATAAGCAAGAATTTCAGAGGCAGAGAGACAGAATTGGAATTTTCCTGTTGGAGGAAGCAGGATTGTCTCAACATCGGGGAGCTGGGCTGCTGGACTGAAGAAGTGAGTTGGAGTTTTCCAGAGAGAGAAAGATAGAGAGAAAGAGAGAGAGAGAGAGAGAGAGAGAGAGAGAGAGAGAGAGAGAGAGA
>CM053593.1:173928691-173958572 GCA_028646575.1 Pseudocheirus occidentalis | reverse complement strand
TGTCTTGGAAGTATTTGGTGTGGGAGTTCTGAGTTCTGGGCTCTCTTCCTCCCATTCCATGCTTTGACCCTTTTTATCCATAAAAAAGGATTTTAGAGTTTTATTGGTGTTTTTATTTTGCTTCCTCTTCCTTATCTTTCAGTATGGCATGTGTCCTAAGGTATGGGTCTGTGCTCCTGGCTGGAGGCATTGTTTTCTACTGGTCAAGTGACAATATCCAGTTAGAGGGTGCTGGTGCTTGTCTAATTCCAGTCCTCTGTTACTACAAGTTTGACTTGCAAATGAAATAAGGCCCTCATAAGTTACTGAGTAATTAGGTAAAGGAAATTTATTTTGCCCTTTTATGACAAAGATAAAAAATAAGAATAAAATTGAGCTTAGTTGCTATTGATGTGGTCACCCCTTGTCTCTATATGTAAACAGATATCATCAGCAGTGATATGATGATTATGTTGACTTGTATAGTCTTCAGACATCCACCAAGTTGGAAGGGTCCTGAGTCCACATGGGTAGAACTTGTTATGCCTTTAGATGAATAAGAAAGCTGTCAAGTGAAGCAGGGGTCAAAGAGTTTCCCTGGATAGCTTTATCTTGTTTTAGATAAAACTGATCCTTGGGGAATGAAGAGTCCTAGCAGGAAAGAGATAAATTTCCTCCTCTTCTCTTGATGCCTTCTAGTAAGATGAAAGATTCTTTCTTGAAAAAATGCTCCTGAGTCTGGACTCAAGCCAGAACCGACAAACTGCTGAAACTGATTAAGTTATTTAAAGCCCCTAAAGGAGTGGCTAAATTCTTTGGTAAGCCAATAGCTGTTCTCTTGTTGACCCAATTAAAGGAGTTTCACACCTCATAAAGGAATTGCATAGCATAAGTGCATCTTATTAGCATTAAACCCTCATCATGTGTGATTACATTATTATGGAGCTGTAGGAAAAATGTTAACATCTGCTTTACATTTTGTGATTACATTCTAAACCTTTTTTGATTATATTACTTGATATGGAGAAGAAAACTCTCTTATGTAACACTGGACCTTTTACAAAGGAATATTTACTTCAAAAGACAAATATGTGTATACACACACAAATGTACTCCCTTAACATGTGGGAGGCATAATTCTCCCAAATCCCACCTCCAAGTTCAGTCTCTGGGGAGGGGAAAGGGAAAGGAATTAGGTTCACAGCTAATATAGGTTGTAATTAGGTTCACAGCCCAGTTCCAAGTTCAAAACCCACCTTGGGCTCCCTGGCATCCCAGCTTCTCAAGATTTCCATGCCCAGCTAGTGTGCTATACCATTCTACCTTCATCCTTGGTTCCAAAGTGTTCATGACTCCAAGGCTCCATAGCTGAAACTCCTCATCCATGATGATAATAACCCTCACACCTGAAACTGAAAAGAACAAAGCAAAATAGAAGGAAAAAAAAACCAACTCAGACAGACCAATTTCTCTGGGAAAAAGGTGATACAGGCAGAGTAAAAGAAATACATTCCCTGTTTTAGTTCCTTGTGTCCATACTGGGTACAGAAAAGAGCATAACAGAAAGATGGCAGAAAAGAGCCTGTGTCATCAGTTTAAAGATACAGGCAGATAATCAAAGGTCACCCATAGCCACACAGCAGAGTACACAGAAGGCTCCAGTTTAGACAAATTGTACATGCTCAAAGGCCCCTCAAGGTAGGCTCCAGGTTACACTGATATATGAGAGACTGCAAAAATGTAAGGGAAAGAACAAGAAGAACAACTAAGAAACAAAGCTATGAAATTATAATGGTCGTCTGGCCCCAAAGAAGAGATATGGGAATGGATGTCCCTTGTTTCTTTGCAGAAGGAGGGAACTGTAAGTCTAGAACACTGCCTATAATGTCAGACTTCACTTTTGTGTTGATTAGTTTTGCTGAACTTTTTTTATTCCTTTTTATTCTTCCCTATAAGGAGTGGTTCTTTGGGAGGGTGTAAGGAAAAGCTATATTGGGAAATAAAGGTTATGTAAAAGAAAAAAAAACCTAATTACCTTGTCACAGTTCTTCAACTTTTCCTTTTCCTGTTATTGCTGAGCTAAATGTTTAGCTTTGGGAAGCCCTGCATTAACTTGGGCAAGGAGGAGGTAGACAGATGTCTACTTTTCCTCTCGTTCTGTCATCTTCCTAGCATTTATCTCTCTTCTTAAAATGTGGCTTTTCTAGTGAAGCCATTTTCATGATATGGGACAGCTAGTTTGTAAGGAAGATTTCAGTTCAAAGTCCATTCAGACACCTATTAGTTACGTGACCCTGGGCAACCCTAAAACTCTATTTGCCTCAGTTTCCTCATCTGTAAGTAGAGATAATAATACTGCCTATCTCCCAGGGTTTCTATGAAGATCAAATGTGATAATAATTGTAAATTGCTGGGGCAGCCAGGTGGCACAATGAATGGAGAAGTGGCTTTTGAGTCAGGAGGACCTGAGTTCAAATCTGGCCTCAAATACGTGACACATTTACTAGCTGTGTGACCTGGGGCAAGTCACTTAACTGCAACTGTCCTGCCTTCCCCCCTCCAAAAACAACAACAAAACCCCCACATAACTGTAAATTGCTTAGCACCCTATATAAATGGTAGCTATTAGTATTACTATTATTTTGATCATATTCACCTTCCACTGAATCTTCAAACCAACTGAGAAAAGAGACTGAATCTAACAGTTTATGCATCGTTCTGCCCCTTTTGCTTTCAACTTTTTACCATATGTTTTACCTCTAAGAAGAGGAAGATGAAAGTTAGCATTAGGGTGAGGTTATCTATTCCAAGTTTTCATCTTTATTACTATATTCTCTGTGTATATTTTTTCTCCTAATTATGCTTACTTTACTCCACATCAGTCCAAACAAGTCCTCTCATGTTTCTTTAAATTCCTTATATCTGTTATTCTTTATGGCATAATTTCCCGCTACATTAATATATCAGTTTGGTGAAGCATTCTCCAATTGCTGCCCTTTGTTTCCAGTTTTTTGCTATGCCATTATGCTGCTATGAAAATATGTGTGTGTGAATATATACAAATGCAAATATATATATCTACATATACATACACATACACTCTATATATACATATATACATGCATATATGTGTATATTTGACCTCATTGGGTACATGCTCAGCCATGGAATCACTGAATCTACAGGTATGAACAACTTACAGTCTTTTCAAAGAATTCCAATTTTCTTTTTCTTTAAATAGTTGGACTAATGTACACCTTCATCAATGGACTTATGAGTATACTATTGGAAGAGCTATGAATTTCAGTTTCTAAACAGTTTGTATTCAAGAATGGAATGGGTCTTTACACATATACACACACTTATACACACACACATACACAAATGAATTATTTTATTGCCAACAATAAATGACAACTCAAAAGAATTTCTGGAATTAATGTGATTCATAATTTTTGTAAGATAACTTTACTGTGTTATGGCTCAATTTAGTTACATATACTATTTTCCCAACTTTGATCTGTCCCAGCACAAATCTATGTTAAGATGAAATGAATGAATGAATGAAAAAAGTGATTAAGCACTTACTATATGCCAATCAGAGGAGGTACAAATTTTTTAAACTAGACAATCCCTTGTCACCTCTAATTGAAGTAAATAGCACATATAGGAGAGTTCAGATGCAAGATGGATGAAAAGGCTTGAAAATCCAAAGGGGACATCATTGTGCCCAAGGGTCTGGAGGATGTAGCAGCAGGACAGATGGTAGGGCCTAGAATACCTTAGGATTCAGTGGCAGGCAGATGGTGAATTTAGTCTATTTTGGCTGTTGACATTTTGAAATCATTTTTGCCAAAGCTTAAACCCTTGAGGTGCAGAACTTGGTTGAATTAATTAAATTCTTGGTAGCAGTGGGCTTTCTTAATATTCCTGGATTTCAGGGGAAGTACTTTACCTCCTTGCAAAACTAGTGATCTAGAATAGAAAACAGGGCAAGTTCATTTCACCTATACTAGACATGAGTATTAAACAAGGAATACAAGAATGAATTGCCCATATAAAGGTCCTATTTTCAAAAGTAATTTTGTGTTAAAGGAAACTGGTCCAAAAATTTCCTTAGGTCAGAAAAGTTTTGTTCATATGGTTTTTAACTGGAACACTGATTCTACTTTCATAATAATTTTGTAGTATCTGTCTTATCTGCCAGAAATAGAAAAAAAAATGTTGAGGAATTGGAATGATAATTTGAGTCAAGTAATATATGGGTAGCATGGAGAAAAATGTTATCTATATATAAAGAAATTTGCTTCTTACTAACTTTAAGCTTTAACTTGTTTTCTGAGTTACATATTAAACAAAAACAAACTTCTACACATTTTAAATGGTATACCCAACTTGATTTAGCTATTTAGAAATGTAGGTACAACAGGTTGGGTTCTTTTTATTGTCTATATACTATGAATTAAATGAGTGCAGGTAGGTAGTGCAGTGGATAGAGTACCAGGCAGTTCAAATCTGGCCTCTGACACTTACCAGCTATCTGACCCTGGACAAGCCAATTAACCCCATTTGCCTTAACTTTCTCATCTATAAAATGAACTGGAGAAGGAAATGGCAAACCACTCTGGTATCTTTGCCAAGAAAACTCCAAATAGGGTCATGAAGAATCAGACATGACTGAAATGACTGAACAACAATGAATTAGAGTGTTTGAAACAAAACAGACATATTTTTTGCTTTGTCAGAGAATTAGCTAAGAATTCAGTTGCTTCACTCTTCTCTAATTGGACAAAAAAATGTGCTTCTAGCTTTAAAAATATTATTTTAAAAATCGGTATTAAAGAGCATTTTAGAACTTAAGTTGAAGTAATACTTGTTAGTCAGAAACTAATATCGACATTTTCAGTAGATACTTTTAGGGTGGTGATGGAAAGATTATAAAAATTTCAGGATTTTAAGGATATTTCATTGATGCCCTTTTTTTTGGTTTCAGTTATTTGATAATATATTTTCCCCAATATCATAGAATCCTCCCTTATAACAAAGAAAAAATTAAGCAAAACTGACCTCTTTGCTCATATATGCAGTATTCCAAATCTGTCATCCTCTATCTCTCTTGAGATGTGGGAAGCATGTTATAGCACATATTTCAAGGACCAAGATTGATTATTGTGTTTAATCTGAGTTTAGTTGCCCTTTGAGATGGATTGTTGTTAATGTTATGTATATACACACATATACATACATATATACACATATATAATATATATACATATATGTATATTATATGCACACAGTATATGTTTTAAATATAGATAAAATATTTCTAGTTCTGCTTTTTTGCTTTCGTTGATCCATAGGAATCTTCCTATGTTTCTCTGAATTCTTCATATTAATATTTTTTTACATCATAGTAATATTACATTATATTTAAATGATGCAGTTTATTCAACCATTAATTAATCATTTGCCACAGTTTTATTATAATCCAGGGGTCAGTTTTTATAGAGCCCTTGAACTAAGAATGGTTTTTACATTTTAAGTGATTGAAAAAAATCAAAAGATGTATAATATTTTATGACATATTACAATGATATGAAATTCTGCTTTTAGCATCTGTATACAAAATGTTATTGGAACACAACCTCTCCCTGTCATTGACATATTGTCTAGGGTTGCTTTCTCACTACAACCAGGAGACTGGTTGTGACAGAGATAATGAGTGGCACTAAAGCATCTCTTTGCACTACTGCTTGAGGTGCCACATATCTCAGTGACTGACTCAGTTATAATGAGAATGTCATTAGTGCCATGTAGGCCAAGATTTTTTGTTTTTTTATTACTAGTGCATAACCCATCATGTCACAACAAGAAGAGAAAAGTGGACTTTGAATGTTGTGTTTTAAGGCATAGTGTAGTGTGGATTATTTTGTTGCCAAATTGGATGGCAAAGCAGTGTGTTCATTATACAATATCACTGTACTGTGCTAAAAGAATACATCAGCATTACCCGCCTAAGCACTCATCACAATATTTCTGACTCAAAGGAAAGCAATGGTAAGAAAAATTTGAAAATTTAAAATAAAATATCTCATTGTAGTAAAATTTCTTGGGAAAAGTAAAAAAATTAAAATGAGTCTGCCAAAGAAAATAATTTTTTTTTGGCTTGACTTGTTAGTCAAGCAAGGAAAGACATTTACTGATAGCAATTTAATTAAATCATGTTTGATTGATAAGAAATATGTCCAGAGAAAATGTTTAAGACTATTAGCCTTTTGGCTCAACTTAAATGATATGCTTGTGAATTGATATTAGCATTTGACTGCCCCATCTGTGTAAAATGACCTTTTCGAATATGACATATGTAAAATCTCATTATAGATCAGCATATAGACGGACATTTGCTATCAGTTTTGGTAATAGGGAATATTTGCTTTGAAGCCCAGTTAAGAAAAATATCCCTCCCCTCCCCCCAAATTCCATCCTTCTTATTAGTAGACTTATATTACAAAATTTTTTACTTAGTTTATTATCACTGTATTTTGAAATCAATAAAAAAATTTGTGGAAATTTGTTGTGGAAATTTCTCTTGTTGTATAAGAGCCTACATAATATCTTCAGTTTTGTCTTTTGACCCATAAAACCTAAAATATTTACTATCTAGCCTTGTAAAACTTGCTGACTCCTGTTCTCATCTTTTATAGCAAGTACTGCCATGAATATTTTGTGTATATGACAGCTTTTTTCCCCAGCTCTACTTTTGCATAAGGATTTATGGTAATATGTAAATACTAATTCACAGTAATATAATTATCCTCAATGAAATTGTTGCTGATAAAAATAAAGCTGTATGCAATAATTTATTTTCTTCCTTCCTAAGAATACAAAGAATATAAGCATAAAATGTGTTTTTATTCATGCATGCATAACTTCTAATAATGTGTACTTCTAGTATATATAAAGTTGAAGATAAAGGGTTGCTGAGCAGGAGCACCAGATATTTCCAGCTCCTCCCATCTGGTATGGCTTTCTCTTTAATCAGTGCCAGAGACCTGAAGCCATTTGCTTCCGCAGATTTAACTATGGCCTTTCCCACTTACAAAACTATGAAAGAAGTTTTAAGTTCCCATTCTGTGCCAGGTGCCATGCTAAGCATTTCACAAATATTCTCATTCGACTCAACAACAATCCTGTTGAGGAAAGTGAGGTTAAATGACTTGAAAGGGTCACACAGCTAGTGTCTTAGGTCATGTTTGAATTCAGATCTTCCAGACATCCAACCCCAGTGCCCCACTGTGCACTATGCTGCCACCTAGCTGCCTTTATGATAAAGCTCAATTGTACTTTGAATTTCTTTTAGTTCATATTTACTTGGTCTGTCTCTGCATTTGAGAAGTTATAAAATATAAATCAATAAAATATCGTCTCAGTCTTAGCTCTGAGCTTTCATGCTATATATTCCTCAGCAGTTTATGATGGGACAACTATTAATACAAGAAAAAACACACATAAACCATTACAGTTAATACTATAATTATAATATACAATAATTGGTTTCTCAGAGGAAACTGGTTTCTTTAAAGAAACTTGTAAAACAGAAAACAGACTGTAGGTAAACAAAGACAGGTAAAAACAGATTCATCTACTACTTTTTAAAATTAATTAATTTATTTTCTTGTTTACATCACTCATTTCCATGAGATTTTGAGTTACAAATTTTCTCCTCATCTTTCCCCTACCCACCACCCCAAAACAGTGCAGATTCATTTACTCTTAAAGATATTGTAAGAGGGTACAGGGAGTCGGAGCAGAAGATTGGCTGTGGAATTCACCGGATTATACCGTCTCAGTATCAAAGTTTAAGCTTCTCTCACCACTGCTAAAGCAGCTTGGGCATAGAAGCTGTCTCAAGGCTGGATGGGCAACTCTTACTTCCTTATACCATCTTGGTTTCATATACCTTTCTTCTTACTTGTCCTAGTGTCACTGAAGTTCCCCAACTTGGCATTGCCAGAAGCTACTACATTGTCCTCTTGCTTACTTCTCATTTCTTATAAAGTTTCAGCTCTCTCTTTCCCTCACAATGGGGGTGGGGAGGAGGGAGGCACTACTTCAAGACAGTCACAGAGCCTAGGGCTCTGAGCGGACAGATATTGAGAAATTTAAGTACACCAGTAGAATCTAATTTCCAATGTCTTAAGAGATATAGATATTAATATAGATGATATGTTTATATACATGTGTATAAATATGTACATATAGGTATACATGCACTGCATTTATGCACACATATGTGTATATGCACAACTTCCCATGTATAAAACATTAAAACACAAAGCTGAAACTTTTAATTTTGCCAAAAGTGTATAAAAGGGATATGATTTTCCAGTCAAATTTCTGTCTGCATTAGACACTATTGTGTCTTGATCTAAAAGTAGCAGCTGAGACCTAGTTCTGAATCCACAACAGAGATTCCTGTTTGCCTCTGCAGTACAGAGTAAAGGAGTCGTGATATGATGTTTCTGAGCTCAAATCACTGTTGGTCGCCAGAAGACGGCAAGTTCAATTTTTTAATGTGCCTCCTCCGGCCACCCACCTTAGGTAACATAAAGTATGAACCTGATTATCTGAAGCTGTTCCTAATGCTCGGGTTATCAGCAGAATTATTCTTGTAATGATCTTTCTCCTACCCCTACTTCCCTCTGTAACTATGTGGTACAGGGAGTAGGAGGGAGAAGCCAAGCTGGGCTGCTGGAGAATTCTAGAGAGAGTGAGAGAGGAAGGAATGTGACAGACACAGCTGTGGCAGAGGAATTCCTTGCTCAGAATTGGAGAAATGCCAAGATGAAATAGTGATTCCTTGCTGGAGCCAAGTCCATCTACCCTGCCTTGAGATGGATGAGATGCAATAAAAAGGGGTTTGAGGGATCCCAGCCAGTGATGGGAAGCAACAGCATTAGAAATTTCTGGTTGTGCCCCAGTCTATGTCCCAGTGCCTCAGGAGGAGTGAACATGCTAATTCTACCCAGATTCCTAATCCCTATCTCCTAGCCACAGGTCCCAGTTTCTGTATTCCTGTAGAGTTCTTGAGTCTCCATCTTCTAATCAGCTCTTCTAGTTGTGTGAATCAGTGAATCCAAATTCTGTTGCATTGAGAAAGAGGGGTTGCCAATGTTTCCTTTGGAATTTTTATAAAGTGAAATTTGTATGAAGGGTAGGACTATGAGACCTGGGAATATATATATTTTTTAAAGTATCAACAAGTCAGAGACAAATATGGTCCTAGACACACGAAAAAAATATAATACTGTGGGACTCTAGGAGCTTCCCTAGAGAGCTTGTCCTCTGGTTAGAAAATAATTAGCACCATCTGCTGGAGCAGACATGTGTTAGCAGTTGTAAGAGGACCTCTGGGAACTTAAGAAAGAGCAGTAACTTAAGGAGGGTTGAAAGAACAAGATCATTGCAGGACAAACCTTGTAGGGTAACGCTGATATGGAGGGAGAAAACCTGATCCTCACCTCTTGTTGGGTGGGCCTCTACACAGAGCAATATTGTAAGATAGAAATCGTACAGGTTTCTGGAGAAAAGTGGTACACTGGAGAATTCACTTGATTCTTTATGGGTTCAAATGCAAGTTTATTATAAGTACCTTATTGTGTAAATAATTTTTTTTTCTATTCATAAGGTGCGTTTCCTATGGTATGTGTATATACATATCTAGATAGATAGATACATATATACATAAATATACATATAGACAGATAATACACAGACAGATAGATGATAGATAGATGATAGATAACATAGATAGATAGATAGATAGACAGATAGATAGATAGATAGACAGACAGATCCCTTTACCCAGTGGTAGCACTATTAATCATATATACCACAAATACACCTCTTACAGTCTTTGACTGAAGGGAAAGGTGCCATCTGTGACAAAAAGATTTTATAAACAGACTTTTTGCAATAGTAAAAAAACTGAAAGCAAAGTTCATCCCAATCAATTGAGAAAAGGATGAACAAATTGTGGTATATGAATATAAAGGAATACTATTGGTCCTTAAAGAAAATGAGTATGAAGGATTTAGCACAACTTGTCAAGACATATCTATTGAGACAGAGCAAAGTAAGCAAAACAAGAGAACAATTTACACATCTGAAATAAAGGAAAAACAACACTGAAAGTTCTCAGAACTCTGATCAATATAATGAGAAGTCTTAACTTCAGAGGACTGATGGTGAAATATATCTCCTTCATCTAAAAAGAGAGTTGGTGGACCTCAGCTATGAAATGAGGTATGTGATGTCAGACACAATGAATTCTTTGGTTTGTTCTCCACAACTCATATGTCTTTGTTAATGTGATCCACTTTTTGGACTATAACCCAAAAGTTGGACCCAGGAGGATCACTTAAAAGGTAGGCCAATAACCCAGGGCTCTACTCAGGGATTAACTTTTTGATGTCATAGATGCCTTTAGCAATCTGGATAAGCCTCTGGGACCTTTATCAGAATAATGTTTTTAGATACATAAAATAAAATACATAGTACTTCAAGGAAAACCAACTGTTTAAATAGAGGTTTTTTTTTAAGATTTTTTAAAAGTTCCTTGACCTCAAATTAAAAACTTCCATTGGAATGCTTTTTCAGAAACGATCTGAGGGCAAAACTCACTAGGTTGTTCTTTCACACCTTTAGGAGGGGCTTGTGGCTAAAAGCCAAGGAAATCAAAACCAAGACAAGCAAGCAAGATGGGAGAAGAAAATAAGCAAGCATATAGGAGTTCACAGCTGGGACTCTAGAGCTAGGGCAGTGAGGATAGTGACAGTAGGATGATGACCTTTCTTGACTTGCCTTTCATGCCTCTTTCACTTTCAGCAGAGGGTCTGATGAATTGTGAGTTTGCTTCTCATGTCCAATAAGACTGGGGATGAAACAAGGATGTCCATTATCACCACTGTTATTCAATATTGTACTAGAAATGTTAGCTTTAGTAATAAGAGAAGAAAAAGAAATTGAAGGCATTAGAATATGCAAAGAAGAAACAAAGCTATCACTCTTTGCGGATGATATGACAGTAAACTTAGAGAATCGTAGAGAATCAAGTAAAAATTTACTTTATGAAATAATAAACAAATTTAGCAAAGTTGGAGGATATAAAATAAACTCACAGAAATCATAGGCATTTCTATATATTACTAACAAAACCCACCAGCAAGAGATAGCAAGAGAAATTCCATTTAAAGTTACTGCAGGCATTATAAAATTTTTAGGAATCTACCTGTCAGAACAAACCCAGGAACTATATGAACGTGATTGCAAAACACTTTTCACACAAGTAAAGTCAGATCTAAATAACTGGAAAACATCAGTTGCTCATGGGTAGGCCAAGGTAACAAAATAAAAATTATAATTATACCTAAATTAAATTGTTTATTTAGTATAATACTAATCAAACTACCAAAAATTTTTGATAAAGCTAGAAAAAACAATAACAAAATTCATGTGGAAGAACAAAAGATACAGAATATCAAGTGAATTAATGAAAAGAAATGCAAGGGAAATAGCCTAGCTGTACCAAATCTTAAATTGCATTATGAAACAGCAAAAATCATCAAAACCACTTGGCAATGGCTAAGAAATAGAGTGGTGGATCAGTGGAACAGGTTAGGTGCATAAGTCACAACAGTCAACAACTATAGCCATTTATTATTTGATAAATCCAAAGACTCTAGCTTCTGGATAAGGACTCACCATTTAACAAAAACTGCTGGGAAAACTGGAAAATATTATGGCAGAAACTAGGCATAGATCAACATCTTACACCCAATACCAAGATAAAGTCAAAACGGGTACATGACTTAGACATAAAGGATGATAGTATAAACAAATTAGGAGAGCAACGAAGAGTTTACCTGTCAGATCTTTGGAGAATGGAAGAATTTATAGCCAAACAAGAGAAAGAAAATGTTATGATATAAAGACTGATACTATAAGCAAACTAGGAGAAGAAAGGAATAGGTTACCTGTCACATCTAAAGAAGGGAAGAATTTATGACGAAACAAGAGATAGAAAACATTATAAAATACAAAATGGGTCATTTTGAATACATTAAATTGAAAATGTTTTGCACAAACAATGCCAATGCAACCAAGATTAGAAGAGAAGCAGAAAGCTTGTAAACAATTTTTAGAGCCAATGTCTCTGATAAAAGCTACATTTCTAAAATGCAGAGAACTGAGTCAAATTTATAAGAACCCAGCTGATAAATGGCCAAAGACATGAACAGGCAGTTTTCAGAAGAAGAAATTAAAGCTATCTATCTATAGTCATATGAAAAAATGCTCTAAATCACTATTAATTCCAGAAATGCAAATCAAAATGCCTCTGAGGTACCATATCACACCTACCAGATTGGCTAACATGACAAGAAAAGGAAAATGACAAAAGCTGGAGAAGATATGGGAAAGTTGGAAGACTAATATGTTGTTGGTCGAATTGTGAACTGATCCAACCAATTTGGAGAGCAATTTGGAATATGCCCAAAGGTAATATCACTTCTAGGTCTGCATCCCAAAGAGATCATAAAAATGGGAAAAGGACCTACATGTACAAAAATATTTATAGCAACTCTTTTTTGCAGTAGCAAATAATTGGAAACTGAGGGGATGCCTGTCAATTGAGGAATGGCTGAACAAGTTGTGGTATATGAATAAAATGGAATACACAATGTGCTAAGAAATGATGAGCAGGTAGACGTCAGAAAAACTTGAAAAGATTTATATGAACTGATGCTGAGTGAAATGAGCAGAACCAGGAGAACACTATACACAGTAACAACCACATTGTGTGATAACTGACTTTGATAAGACTTAGTCCTTCTTAGCAATGCAAGGATCTGAGACAACTCCAAAAGACTCATGATAGAAAAAGCTATCCACATCTAGAGAAAGAACTCTGGTGTCTGAATGCAGATGGAAGCATACTGTTTGCTCTTCTTTTCTTTAGTTATTTTGTTTTGTTTCTTTCTTATGGTTCCCCCATTTGTTCTAATTCTTCTTTATGTCATGACTAATGTGAAAATATGTTTACTATGAATATATAAGTAAAACTTATGTCAGATTGCATGCTGTCTTGGGTAGGTGGAAGAAATAAAGGGGGAGAAAATTAAAACTCAAAATCTTATGGAATGAATGTTGAAAACTAAAAATAAATTAATTATATTTTTTAAAATAAAAAAAATCCATGCTTCCCTCTGGGTTTGGGGGCAGGGGGGCTTAAACTTTTTAAACAATTTACTTTGTTTCTTAAACTAGAGAAAAATGACAATGCTCTTGGACAATAGAAATGCTAAACACTATGTGTGTTTTGCTTATATTTATGACCTATATGTAAAGGGGAAATGTTGTATTACTTAATACTTGAAGATGAAAGTTTTGATTGTCAAAAGCTGATCTGTAGCCTTCTAGCTCATTTGTAACAATGGGACAGAGTAGAAATTCAAACTATTTTGACCTGTTACAAATCTAGCACATGAATTCAATCAATCAACAAGTATTTATTAAGAACCTGCTATGTGCTAGAAACTGTACTTAACTGTGTTGGAATACAAAGAAAGCCAAAAAGACAGACTCTGCTCTCAAGGAGCTTACAGTTTAATGAGAGATTCAACATGCAAACAGCTATGTATAAACAAGCTATTTATAGGGGTAATCCCATAGGGAAAGCAGTAAAATCAAACAAGATTGAGGAAGGCTTCTTTTAGAAGGTAAGACTTTAGTTGAGACTTCAAGGGAGTCAGGGAAGGTAAAGGATGAAGGTGATGAGGCAGAAAATTCCAGGAATGGAGACTTGCCAATGAGAAAGCTTAGAGTTGGAGATGGAGTGTTATGCTGGAGGAAGAGGGAAAAAGCCAATTACTGGATGGCAGAGTACCTAGAAGGAATAAGGTATAAGAAGACTAGAAGACTGGAAAGGCTGGACGGGCCAAGTTATGAATGACTTTTAAAAGCTAAAGAGAAGGTTCTATATTTTATTCTGAAGGTGATAGTAAGCCACAGGATTTTATTGAGTAGCTGATGACATGGTCATGATCTGTGTTGCTTGTTGTTCAGTCATTTCAGTCACTTCCACCTCTTTATGATGCCATTTGGAGTTTTTCTTGGCAGAGATACTGGAGTGGTTTGCCATTTCCCTCTCCAGCTCATTTCTACATGAGGTAACTGAGGCAAATAAGGTTAAGTGACTTGCCCAGGGTCACACAGCTAGTACGTGTCTAAGGCCAGATTTGAACTCAGAAAGATGAGTCTTCCTCACTCCAGGACACTCTTTCCACTATACCACCCAGTTGCCTATATCTGTGCTTAAGGAAGATTAATTTGACTATACAGTGGAGGACTAAGCACAGAGACCAATCAGGACGCTACTGAAATCATCCAGGGATGAAGAGATTAATATACCATCATCATCTGACTCATGAATGAGGGTCATTTGTTCTGGGAAAAAACAAAAACAAAAACTTCCTAGGGCCAATTCTCATAATTCAAAAACATAAGTAATTTATTATTTTCATTCATTTCAATGGGGGAAAAAATGTTATGTATCCCTAGGCCCCCAACTACAGCAACACAGACACAATTACTGGTATAGAAAGAGAGAGGCTTCATAACTCAGTGCTATGGCTCAAACCACCCAGGATGAGTTAGTTTTTGCTTCAATCTATCCCCGCCCTTATTTTTTTTCTTTCTTTGGGTCTTTCTCAGTTTCATTCTCCTAACTGGATGTCTCTCCCTCCCCTCACCAACTCCTAGGCAGTGACGCCTTTTGGAGGCAGGCTACAAAAAGCCTTGAACCCCCAAACTCCAAGATGCTTCAATGTATTACATGTGGCTAATAAGTATGCATTCTTGTAATACTTTAAAGTTTGTGAAACACTTTACAAATATTATTTTATTTAATCCTCACAATAACCCTGGGAGGTAGCTACTTTTACTATGCCTATTTTACCAGATGAAGAAGAAGAAGCAAAGGTTAAATGACTTATTTATGGGGTTACACTACCAGAAAGTATTTGAATTCAAGTCTCCAGGTTCTGTGTTCTGTCCGTGTTGTAGGGAGATAACTCCCTGTCTGGTTCTTGACACTGAGATATAAGAGCAAATCCCTCTTGACTTATGAAGGAATGCATGTGAAAGCATAGGGGAGGAGGGCAACTTAGTGTTATATTCTAAAGGAGTATTGCTCACCTCTACTCCCTCTTACTGGCCAACCTGACCCCATATACCATCCCCCATTTCCAGCTCCATTCCCCCTCCCCCTCCACATACATTGTACCAGACAGGAGAAACAGGGACAGAAATCCAGAATCTTTGTAAATGCGAAGAGATGCTTGGTAACCTGAAGCTGGAGTATTTAAATGAAACTTCCTGAAGTTGAATTCTGGAAATTTAAATGGGAATAACTTAAGGATATGACTGTACCTCTCAAGCAAGAATAGAGGTACAGTCATATACATATACAGCAGGAGAAGGAAGCAAAGCCATTTTAATTTTCACTTACTGTGGGTAATGGTAACTGCCCAGGGCATTGAAAAGGAAATCAAGCTCCCCAGCAAAGGGAGGATCTTAGTGTTGTAGGCCAAGACTTTCAGGGGCCTTGGCCACATTAGCTCCCCAGTTCCACAAAGGTCATTAGGCTGATATGCAAGGAGAGTATAATCTTGCTAAGTGGATGCTCTCACTGGTTTCATGAATATCTAAAGAAAGTACTGAGTTAATCTGCAAGTCTTGATTGTAACACCCTGTTTGTGCCTCCGGACAAGGTCCTAGGATGAAGAGCTTAAGGAGTGATTGGCTTTGGGCTGTGGTAGAGAAAGACTGAAACCAAGGGTGGTTCCTTGCATTCCGCTAAGGGTATATAAACCTTGTATCTTCCATGTATCTTCAGCTCTGTATGAAATGGTTCTGCAATAAACAGACTATGGAATACATCTCCGTCTCTCTCCCTCTTTCCTTTATTCAGCTAGAAGCTCTCTTTCTCTCTGTTCCTTTATTTCACTCAGCTGGTAGCTAGGCCCAGACTTGCTAGCCGCAGCACCCTAGAAGTGACTATAGGGAAAGTCATCCCTCAAGGCACAGTGAATCCAGAAGTGGCAACTTTACAAAGGCAACCAATAGAGTAACAGCTGACAGTTATGCTTGATTAGCTCTTTAGCACCACCTTCTGTCTGCACTGGGAAGTTGAATCAAATGGGGTCAGACATTGGGAATTAGAAAGTGATCACAATGTGAAAAACAACAATAAAATATTAAAAAAAAAATCTCTAGTCATGGTTCACATCTTTCCTTCCCCCTAAACTTTTTGGTTATGACTGTCTTAAAATCTAGGAAATATATACCTGCAATTTTATATTCATAGATTTACATACAACTATTTTCTTTTACACAGCAAAAATCTTCTCCCCTTTATTAGATCTCTTTCTTTTGTATGTCTTTCTATTCCCATATTCCTTTAATGAATCAGAGCCCGCTCGCTGGGTTCCAATGATAGTGATGACATTTCATTTACTTCTTATGTTTAAAATTTAAGTGATTTGGGATAGCTGGATGGCAAAGTGAATAGAGTACCAGTCCTGAAGTCAGGAGGACCTGAGTTCAAATCTGAACTAAAACACTTGACACACTTACTAGCTGTGTGACCTTGGGCAATTCACTTAAATGCAATTCCCTTGCCCTCCAAAAACAAAACAAAGTGATGAGGTGTAGGGGGCAGGAAATGAGGGGTGTTGGGCTAGAGGAAAAGGGAAGGGAATCTAGGGGGAAAAAGGTTGGGGTCCAGCAGAGGGGACTGGGGGAGCTTGCCTCAGTGGGACCAGTGACTGGGACCTGAGCAGTTGCTGATGGGGGAGGGGCTGGGGCCAAAGCCATAGGAAGGGGGTCATTTAATTGGTCCCTGCTGCCCTTTTGTGGAGAGGCTCTAGCTTCAAGCATCTCAACATTCTTTCCTGAGAACATATTCCAAGACAGTTCAATGAAGGCCAGCAAATAGGCAGCTTCTAACCATTTTTCTTCTCTGCCACAGTATAATTCTAACTGCAAGAGAGTATTGTCTTTTAAAGTCCCCAAAACAGGCCACGATAGCTAGGCCAGTGTTGCAAAAAAAAAAAAAAAAATACTAGCTTTTCCATTTTAAGGTATCCAGAGAAACTAAATTTTTCCCAATGTTGTAAAAGACAACCCAAAGGCGAACTTTGGAGAACTACAGGCATAGGACCTAGAAGTCCCTTCCTCCATAAAGGAAGGTTTGAGAGTAAGCCTCAAAACACAAACAAAACAAAACCCACAAAAAAATACCTGAAGTTTTCCCAATTCTCTAGCTCTGAGAGAATTGAAAGAATCTGGCTTACACTTCCAGATGAGGCATCTGTCCTTGTCCTCCATTCTTCAGAAGCTGCACACTGTCTATTTTCTCCAACATAACCGAACAGGACCGAGAACCTGAGGTCAGGCTGGGCTGAGTACCTACCTTTCTGACCTAATGGGACCTGAGAGGTCAGGCCCACAAAAACAAAAGGAAACACAACACAAAACAAAACAAAAAACACACCTCCAAGGTACTTGGAAAACAAGAAGGCAATAGGGAAAGAGAGGCTTACATACCTTCCAGTCCCAGCTGGAGAAGAGCTTAAGATTAGCAGTGTTTCCCAGTATCAGGGAACCATAAAAATGAAGAGGTTACCCACAGAGAGTTAGGGTTGCCCGAGACCCCAAAATACCAACATGCCGGGTCCTGCCAAAAGAATTCCACTCAAGTCTTGTCAGCCAAAGAAAAACAAAGTTTATTGAAAGTTCAAGTTTACCATATTGGGTAGACTCTTAAGGAGCCAGTCTATGCTAAGTCTTTCTATGGCGCTTTCACACAGTAAGTCTATGCTAAGCTAATCTATGACACTCTCACACCACATGGAAAGGAGATGGGGTTCTATATACAGAAAGGTTGTGGGAGGAAGCTAGGGGTGGTCTAGAGGAGGAATTTGGGGAGGGTCTTCAGGAGGAGTCAGATGAGGTCAGACTCCAGTAATGAGTAATTAAGGGTGGGAAGTTGCTGGAGGCTATCTGGGGACCATAGACAATGGTGGGCCTGGCCAGTTCAAGGGTAGGAACAGGAACATTAAGAGTGGGAAACTATTGGAACTAGGGAGGGCTAAAGACTTGGGCAGAGCCACAATTTAAGCCATGACCTCAGGCAAATGCCTTCCCTGTGAAGATTTACTTTCCCAGAACCTGCACCTCAATGATTCAAGGAGCTCAAGGGGGCTCCCAGTGCCTACACCTCATCAAAAGAAAAATTTAAGTGATTTTCATTTGTTACTGTCCTCAATCAATATACCAAAATCTGAGATTCCAAGGATTGTCACAAGTATCATCATTGCTTCTGTTATCTTCACATTAAAATTACTGGGAAAGATCTTCAATTACTGCCTCTTTTCATGAAATAGTTTGTCTTTTTTTCCCCCATATTTTGAAAGGTGTGTGTGTGTGTGTGTGTGTGTGTGTGTGTGTGTGTGTGCGTGCGTGCGCGCGCGTGCTTCCTCTAATCTTCCAAATTCAGTTTAAAGGACTTTTAATCAGACCTAAGAATCTTGCCAAACAAATTTTTTCAAATCATCATGAGGGAGAGGGACTCTATTCTTTGACAAGAACCTGCCATATCTTAGGTCATAATCATCCATATAACCAACTATTTTCTTCCCCTTCATAATTGACAAGAATGAAACGGAAGAACATATAAATGTGTTTTTTTTCCTTTCCAAGATCTTCAGTTTCCCACACAGGATTTTGAAGCCTTTATAGAAGCAATTGGCATTCAAAGTTCTTCATAATCTATCTCCCCTCCCCTACTGTTCCCATCTTTTAACACTACATACTTTGCAATTCATTGACACTAGCCTCCATGCTGTACCAGAAACAAGACGATCCATTTCTTGGCTCCAGGCATTTTCTGTGGCTGTCTGCTAAGCCTGAAATGTTCTCTCCCCGGTTTCTGCTTCCTGGTTTCCCTGGCTTCCTTCAAGTCCCAACTATAATTCTACCTTCTATAGGAAACTTCTCTCAACCACTCTTAATTCTAGTGCCTTCCCTCTGTTGATTATTTCCCATTTATCCTGTATATTGCTTGTTTGTACTGATGAGGTATAGGCTCTGGGATGCCCCCTTGAGCTCTCCTTGAATCTTTGAGGTACATGCTCTGGGAAACTCCTTGAAGTCTGATTGAATCTTCCCACTTGATGAGGCATTTGCAGAGGCCATAAGTATTTCATTGTGGCTGGGCCCAAACCTCTGTTACTAGCCTGGTCCTCCACTGTCCATCTGCTTCCCACCCTGGGCCTATCAAAAAATCAATCCACTCTTGCACTGACCTCATTAACTCCTCCTGAATACCCTCCCCAAACTCATTACTGAAGTCTGACCTCATTGACTCCTCCTAAAGACCCTCCCCAAACTCCTCCTCTGGACCGCCCCTAGATTCCTCTGTATATAAGACCCCATCTTCCCTCCATGTGCTGTCAGAGTTTCATAGGGTAGCTTAGCATAGACTTACTGTGTGAAAGTGCCATAGAACAACCTAGCATAGACTGGCTCCTTAAGAGTCTACCCCATATGGTGAACTTGAACTTTCCATAAACTTTACTTTTCTTTGGCCTAGAAAACTTGAGTGGGATTCTTTTGGCAGGACCCGGCATGTTGGTATTTTGGGGTCTCAGGCAACCCTAACTCTCTTTGGGTACCCTCTTCATTTTTATTTGCTTGTTGTCTCATTAGATTGTGAGCTTCTTGAGGGCAGGGACTGCCTTTTGCTTCATTTTGTATCCCCAGTACTTAAACGCAGTGCTTGGCACATAGTGTTGTACCTGAATTCAAATCCCAGGTCTCCTGTCTACCATCTGATTCATGGCCCACCATTAAGCCCCTTTTTATTTTTGCATTGCCCCTATCCTATAGCTTGAAACTGCTTAAGGCATGTCTGGGCATATTGCCCAAGCCTTAGTTCCCTGTCCCCTAAGGCATAGTCCCGGATATTGCTCAAGGTATAGTCCCCTACCCCCTTCTTCCTTAATCAGCATTTTATATACTCTCTTTGAATTATTATACTGTATAAGGTTCATCATGGTGCAAGGACCTTATCTAGGGACCACCCTGTCCTGTCCCACTGACCAAGCAGCGTCCCAGTACCCTACACCCAGAACATGACTCCAGCCTGTTCTAGGGAATTCCAGTCTCCTTACTCCATGTTCTCCTCCATTCTGTTCTGGAAAGCGCTGACTACAACCCTCCAACCTGCATCCTCCACCCTGTTCTAGGAGGGACCCCCATGTCACAGAAGGTTGCACCCTTGTACCCTTGCGCCATATTCCTAAATTAGCCCTGAACTATAGAGCTAACCAATGATCGCTCTTTTTGCTTCTGTCATAATGGCTTTTGCTAGCTCCCCTCCCTGATTGTGGTTTTCAGTTTTGGCCTATAAAATCAAGTCTGTAAGATCCAACAGGGACTACTCATTTGAGTGATTACACTCTGGTAGTCATGTGCTTGATCAATAAATCCACACCTAAATTTATCTTAAACCCAGGTCTGGGCTCACTCTTATTCTCTGCACAACAGTAGTAGGTACTTAATAATGCTTATTGACTGACTGATTGTTATGTTCCCCTATCAGATACTTGTTCTAGGGTGATAGAATTTGCCACTTTAGGTTCTCTATTATCACTTCTTCCTCAATAAAATCAAACTAGAAGCATTAACCAGGAAAAAAAATGAGGTTCAGGACAGAACAGCAAAAATCAGTAGCAGAGGGATGATTTCTGAGGAGATTGCCTGCAACAGAGGGATTGAATGCTTGCAGAACTAATCAGCAAATAAACTAAATACGGACAGGTGGTAGGAGCAAGACTAAATATCTCAGTAACTTTGGGCTAGACATAAATTTCCTTTGTATGTTGGGGAAATTTTCCTGCTTAACAATCTCTCCCAATGTATTTTCTTATTTGCTATTTTTCTCTGAGGTGAAAGGTAGCTAAGAAAACTAAGACTACACAGGGCTAGCCATAGGCAAAATTTTGAAGTAGGTGAAGTTTATTTTTGATGCTTATGTCTTTGTTTTAACATGCTTTCCATTCTTTTTAGTTCTATTTTCCTAACTCTAGCTACCAGGAAATCTACTGTAGGATTCTACCCAGGCCTACACTCTTTGACAGGACTTGTTCTAAATCTTTCTGATCACCCTACCCCATCAGAATTTACATGTCCTATTCCCCATTACTCACGAATCTCACTCTGAGTTCCTGAAAAAGCCTTAGCCTAAAAGGGCCAGGGTCTCCCATTGCATCCTCAGTCATCTCCAGTCATCCTGGTGAATATCACTGAATCCAGATGGCTCTAGAGGAGAAAGTGAGGCTTTTGAGCTGGCACAGCCCTCCCTCCCTCAAATCAAAATCAACTGTAAGTCATGTCATCATTTCCTTCATACCATGGTCCTCTTTGAAAATGAAGGACAAACATAGCAACTCACTAATCTAATAAGAGAATTTGCTAGGGTGATAGTCAGTGCCAACGGATTAGTAGTACATTGTCCCTCTTGGATAACATGACATATTTGCATTTTGGTGTGAAAAATTTGCTAAAGGCTGGATGTATAACAGGCAGATATTCCTGTTGACTGGAGGTATTGCATTAGCCTTGTTGTCCACACTTGGTGCAGCCTTAAGGTCAATTATCTTCTCCCAGTTGCTTTCCCACTTTTCTTAACATTGTAGGGAAAAGTCACATGCCACTTGCTTCTTCATATCATTGAAAGAGGGAAGGATATTTGTTTTTCTACGTCCAGAGCATGAGCTGAGGACCTCAGAGGTAAACACAAGACAAGGGCAGCATGAAGAAAGGTTGATCTCCATACTCTGGCCCAACCTTTCCTCAGTGCTTCATGTCTACTGAGAATCTCCAGTACTCTAGAGCTCCTCTCAATCTGGTTCCTGCTCCTCTTCCTAGTCTGGCTGTTCCAAAAAAATGGTCCTCCTGCAAATCCTGTTGCCTGTCACATAGAGCTTTGAGCAGTAGGAGCTGCTCATGAACAATCTGGCTTTAATTCTCCATTGTCAATACTGGTCATAGAAAAGAGAGCCATAGGTATCAGCTACTATCTACACAGAGGTACAACCTCCCTCCCCTTTAAGCCTCTGCTTTCTACCTGCATAAGGGCAAATAGGCCTCTCTGAGGCCTCCTGGAGGAGATACTGAGTAAGAAAATAAAACAGAACTAACCAAAAAGACTCACTGCCTTTCCTTCCTCCCTAGTCCTCGGAGGAGGTAATAGTCCAAAACGGACATAAGTATCTGCTGTGGATATTCTGGCATGGATACTGCTTCCATTGGACATACCCTAATTACCAAAGAGTGAACTCTACTGTTATGGGAATCTGAAGATCTTCCCTGACCTTTGGCTCCTTGATAGGCTTAAGTGACTCTGAGAACATGATTTCAAAGTATACTCTGTCCCCTAATAGGCTGAAGGTGGTCACACGGAGCTTGTGTCGGGAGGCTTGTTCTTCAGGAATGTCCACGCCTTATTACTTTGTGATTGGGCAGTGAGACTAGAGGGCTGTGACATTCTCTGATTCAGGAGAAGGCTATATATACCATGATGTGAGTTTTTGCTTTGGGGCTCACTTTGAAAAGAGTTGTGTGATTTGGCCAGAGGAGACTTTGGCCAAACTTTGAAAAACCCCAGATGTTGGTGCTTCCTTCTGTAGTAACTGAGTATGTATGGATGTAATGGTCAGACAGCTGGAAGCCCGTCTGCTGATCTATTTCTTGGTCTGCTTGTAACTTCTGTGTGTAACTTGTGTTTGTATTCTCTGAAGTTCAGGGTGCTGACTTTTTCCCCTGAACTAGGTAAATGATATATATTTGACTAAAGTAAGGCTGTTTACCCATTTTTGAGTTGCTTTCCTTTAGAAAAGCAGATCTAAGAACCTGTACTAGCAGACACCCTGAGTATGCTGGGGTGCTTGCTGATACATCTACTAGTAGGAATTCTAACTATTACAATGTCTGTAGATCACACAAATATAGACTCTCCATTTAGAAAACATTTGCAGTGATAGGGAGATATAACACACTTGAAGCTATGATGAACAAAATCTTGGCATTAGCCTCAATCTAATGGGGGCTGGAGGTGATAGGATTGGCCCAGTGGTGTGCTGTTGTTGTTGTTCAGTCATTTCAGTCCTGTTCAACTCTTTGTGACCCCATTTGGGGTTTGGCAAACATACTGGAGTAGTTTGCTATTTCTTTCTCCAACTCATTTTACAGATGAGGAAACTGAGGCAAACAGGGTTAAGTGACTTGCCAAGGGTCACACAGCTAGTTAAGTGTCTGAGGCTGGATTTGAATTCAATTCTATCTGACTCTAGGCCTGGTGCTCTGTCACCTACATGATTTTGGACTGCTGGAAGCAACTCTTGACTTTTTAAAGTTAATTGTTTTCAGAGTGAGCATTTATGCCTCAGAAACTGATAACAAATCAGGGATTGATTTGTTGTTTTCTTGTTTGTGTAGATTTAAGAAAATACTAATAATACAGATTAAACTTTAAAATGTGTGCCATATACTTTTTTTTTTACTGTTGTTAAACTTACCGGCACGCCCTTGTACTGCTCTATGAACACTGCTTGACCTCAGTAGGAACATAAATAAGAAGCTTAAGAAATGAAGTCATTATCAGATTAGGGGCCTGGTGCCTTGAGGCTAATAGCAATAATGATAAGGCTTTGCAAAGTGCTTTAGATCTGTTATCTCAATTTAAATTCACAACACCCCCAGGATTAGTCCCTAGTGGCATGGTACAAACCCTAGGATGAGTGAGCCCAATCAGAAGTGAACTCTTTGCATGAAATAAAAACTTGGGCCCTCCCTTTTCTAGCATTCTCATTCCATATTGTGCCAGGCTTTTCTCTTTAGATCCTATTCACCTATATTTACAGACTTGTTATACATCCCCTACCTCTAGCCTCTGTTTATATATTATATTCTGTTAGCTACAACTGATAATTGCTCTTTTTGTTTCTGGCTTCTAATTCACCGCTTGAGATGAATGTGTGCCCCAGTAATGGATGGTTATTGGTCATAGGTCATACTGGCTTTTCCCTTCAGGGTCAGAAATTAAATGATTAATAAAAAATGTTAGGGCCAAGAAGAGATCCTTGTGGTACTCCACTGGAAACTTTCTGCCACATTGATATCAAGCCATTAATAACTATTCTTTAAGTTTGGTCATTTAATCAGTCTCAAATCCATCTATCAGTATTATTAGTTTAGATGACTTCATTTCTACATCTTCTACTTGAGAATAGTATGAAATTTCATCAAACACTTTGATAAAAACTAGGTAAACTATATCTACTACATTCCCTTCAGCTACTAGATTGGTTTAGTAATCCTATCAAAAAAGGAAACTAGATTTGTGAGACTTTGGAGCCTTGATAAGTTTTTTATTTTTTAATAGTCACCACTTCCCTTTATGGAAATTCATTAAGTATCTCTTTAATAATCCATTCTGAACTTTCTCTAGAAATGCAACTCAGGTTCACAGGCCTATAGTTTGCAAAATCTATTCTCTTCTTCCTCACCCTCCAGCCTCTTTTAAAAATGAGGACATTTGCCCTTTTCTAGTCTTTTGTTACCTCCTTGGTTTTCCACGATTTTTCAAGTGTTACAGTCGCTCAACTCCTTGCCTGCCTGTTGTTTCAGTTTGACAGCATGTAGCTCATCTCAGCTAGGTAACTTGAATTCATCAAGCTAACTGGGTGTTATATTACTACCTCTTCACTCACCTTGGGTATCAACTTCCCATTAGCTATCTTTGTTCTGTACCTTTAAGTACAAGGGTCATTTTTCTTGGCAGAGAAAACAGAAGTTAAGTAAGAAATGAACAGTTGGATCTTCTCTTTGTTGTCAGTAATCGTTATCCCATCCTCTTCAAGCAGATTCCTTCTTTACTCCTGTTTTGTCTCTGAAGAAAGGTAGGAAGGAAGGAAGCAAGGAAGGAAGAAAGGGAGGTAGAAGGAAGGGAAGGAGGAAGGAAAGACAGAGGAAAGGAGAGAGAAAGGAAGGAAGGAAAGAAGGTAGGAAGGAAGGAAGGAAGGAAGGGAAGGAAGGAGGGAAATGATGAGGAGCCAGAAATTTTAAGGGAGAAACCAGGGATCCTGAGACCAAAGTTCCCAATGCAAGGTCACCTGGATGAATTCACAGATTCAAGCATTCTTTAAATCAAGGTGGCAAAAGTTTATTGTTAACACTTTTCACTGGGCAAGAGTTCTTAGGGAACCTTCAACTTTAGAGGGTACAGTTGAAGTTTATATAGGATAAACTATTGTAAAACAGGTGCCAAATATGCTAAATAGGTGAGTCAGGACGGGGATTAGGGAGTGGTTAAGGAGTGGTCAGTTCTTAAAGGAATATGCACTTTTAATATCTACTGAGCAGCTCTTTTACCCAAAGTTCACTGGGAAATAGGCCAAAGTGGTGCTACAGAGAGCTGTGGCTTTAGGTCTGAAACATCACTAAGTCAACTAAGAATGAGGGCTGACAGAAATATCCAGACTGCCCCATCAATGTCTTATTAGACAAGATAAACTTAAGGGGAGTATACATATGACTAAGTCTAGGATACATATGATAGGTCAGTGAGTAGTAAATATCTTTACGACCCAGTACACAGCTGGTTCAACCTAATAAGTTCTATAAGTGCAGCTGGCTACTGTATCAGGAAGAGAGATAAGTATTTTGCTAGAGCATCTTGACCCTTGAGCTGAAGAAAAACTGCCTGAAACTGTTTTGAGGCTAAGGGAAAATGTGATTTTGGAATTGGATGTGATTTTGGAATTGGGGTTCAAGCACAGGCACCCAAGCCCCATCAGAAAGAGAAAGGAAGGAAGGAAGGAAGGAAAGAAGGAAGGAAGGAAGGAAGGAAGGAAGGAAGGAAGGAAGGGAAGGAAGGAAAGGAAGGGAAGGAAGGGAAGGAAGGGAAGGAAAGGAAAGGAAGGATACTTTTGTTTTTGTCCTTATCTCCCCTTGATAGCTTCAGATCCTTCTGAGATTTAGCATTCCCAAGTGTGAGCACTTACACTTTGGCGACTGCCATAAATATGGGCTTGACTTATTTGTAATGAGGCATTTGGAGCATACCCAAATTGCCTAAAACTGTGGCACTCTGCTTTTCTTCATCCCTTACTGCATGAGCATGAGTAGTTTCCTTTGATTGGCACCTCTTTAAAAACTCAGTCTCTCTATTTACCCGTGCACTCTTCCTACTTTGCACCCACAGCAGCATAGAGACCATAGACCATGAACTGAACTGTGAGGAAAGTATCACATACTCTCTCTCTCTCTCTCTCTCTCTCTCTCTCTCTCTCTCTCTCTCTCTCTCTCCCTCAACCCCCCCCCCCTTTCTCTCTCCCCTTAGTTCAGAGAAATGGGCCAAAGTCTGTTTGCTTCTACATAAGTCAGTGGGTCTACATGATGTGGCTTTCAGTGAGGTAAGAACAGATAGCTTTAGAATCTATCCCCTACCCTTCTCCAAGGGAGCCTTGATTTCTTCCAGGAGAAGAAGGAGAAGGTCAGGTCAGAAACTACCACTCCACTCTGCTTTCCTCAGAGAGGGAGAGCACCAGTTTAGAATTATATCTATCTGGGGTGGCTAGGTGGCGCAGTGAATAGAGCACTGGCCCTGGAGTCAGGAGTACCTGAGTTCAAATCCGGCCTCAGACACTTAACACAAAAAACTAGCCATGTGACCTTGGGCAAGTCACTTAACCCCAACTGCCCTTCAAAAAGCAAAAAAATTAAAAAAAAAAAAAAGAATTATATCTATCTGTATATGAATACATATAAGAATATATGGGATGAGGAGGGGGATAAGAGGGAAGGAAGATTAAAGGAGGCAATAGCCAGATGAAAAATAGACTCCAGGCTGCAGAGACAGGGTGAAAAAGGACTATGAATATAAATGGAATGAATTCACCCCCAAATTGTAATATTATAGCAGAAAGGATTAGAAACTAGGATCCAACATGTTTATAAGAGACACTCTTCAAACAAAAAGATATACACAGAGTCAATAATGGTTAGGGCAGAGAGACTGGAGCAGAATCTATTATGCTTCAACTGAAGTAAAAAAGGTAGGGATGGTAATTATGATCTTGGACAAAACAAAAGCAAAAATAGATATAATTTTAAAACAAAATATTTTAATTTTAACTACATTTTGCAAAAAGGTACCATAGATGATGAATTACATCAATACTGAGCATATATATGAAATGAGATAGCACCTTAATTCTTGAAGGAAGAATTAAATGAGTTATAGGAAGAAATACATGGTAAAATGCTAGTTAGGGACTTTAATTCGGCTTTCTTGGACCTAAATAAATCTAACCATATAATAAACAAGCAAGAAGTTAGAGATGAACAGAATATTAGAAAAGTTAGATATGATAGGCCTCTGGAGAATATTGAATGGGAATAGAAAGCAGTATGTCTATTTCTCAGCTCTCCATGGTATTTTTACAAAAAAAACTTGACCATGTATTAGGGCATAAAAATCTCACAAACAAATGTAGAAAGTCAGAAATATTAAATACATCCTTTTAGGACCATAATGCAATAAAACATTCAATTCCTTTTTGAAACAAAGATTAAGGGGAGGCTAGGTGGCACAGTAAATAGAGCACTGGCCCTGGAGTCAGGAGGACCTGAGTTCAAATCCAACCTTGGACACTTAATACTTACCAGCTGTGTGACCTTGGGCAAGTCACTTAACCCCAATTGCCCTCCAAAAAGGAAAAAAAATTATTAAAAAAAAGAAACAGATTAAAATTAATTTGAAAGTAAGTAATTTAATCCTAGGGAATGAGTGGATCAAAGAATAAATCATAGAAAAAATCACTTATTACATTAAAGATGATGACAATAATGAGACAACATACCAAAGTTTGTGGGATGTAGCCAAAGTACTAGTTAGGGGAAATTTTATATTTCTCCATACTTATATCCATAAAAGAGAGACAGAGCAGGGTGTGCAACTCAAAAAAAACCCCCAAAAAACATCGCCTAGAAAAAGAACAAATTAAAAATTGCCAAACACCAAAACAGGAATCCTGAAAACCAAAAGAGAGATGAATAAAATTGAAATTAAAACAAAAGAAAACAGTGAACTAAATAAAATTAGGATCTGGTTTTATGGAGGGAAAACAATAAAAGAGATAAACCATTGGCTAATTTGATTTTTAAAAAGAAAGAAAAAAATAAAATTACCAGTAATAATAATAAATATTATATAAATAATTATATATAAATAAATAATACATTATATAAAGAGTTATATTTATAAATAATGTATAAAATTATATATACATACATAATATATGATATACATAATAATAATAATAATAAAATTATCATAAAAATGAAAAGGGTGAATGTACAATTAATGATGAACTTAAAGCAATTAGGAGTTATTTTGCCCAATTATATACCAATAAAACTGACCATCTAAATGAACTGGATGAATATTCACAAAAAATATAAATTGCCTTGATAAATAGAAGAGGATATAGAACTCTTTAAGTACCTCTATCTTAGAAAAAGAAATTAAACAAGTTATAAATGAGCTCCTGTAAAGCCAAGCACAAGCAGCTTTTCAGAAGAATGCTGCTATGAACAGCTTTCCAGGTTCTGATTACACAGTACAGTGAACACCCTATTTATTCAATAACAAATTAGGGAGGGTTGGAGTCAAGATGGCAGCACAGAAGCAGGAAAACTCCATGGTTCCCCCCATAACTACCTCAAATACCTATAAAATATGACTCTAAACAAATTTTAGAGCTACAGAATCCACAAAGTGACAGAGAGAAACAAATCTCCTGCTGAAGGCAGCCCAGCAGGTAGACAGGAAGGGTTCATCATAGCATACAGGGAGCTGAACCCAGGCCCACATAAGCCCACTGTTTAAGTACCAGGGCAGCACGGACAAGCAGTGAATCGAGCATTCAGGAGAGTGGATCATGAGCAGGTTTGGTGGTTTCCAGACTTATAAACCCATAAACGCCAAAAACAAAGTAAAAGACCAGTGGAACTCCCCTGGATCCGGGGAGGATGGAGTATGGTCTGGCCTCTACCCACAGAGTGAGAAGCAGAGGAAGCAGCAGCCCAGCAGCTGCCTCCACATGGCTGCTTCAGAGCTCCTGGCCTGCAGATTGCAAGGGGGCCAAGCGACCATTCAGGGGCTAAGTGCTCTTGCATTAACCTACCTGAATTGTGACCGCAGTCGTGGGTAGTGGTCCTGAGGTGTTTGACAAGTAAGCCAAAGCTGGTTGGGGCGACAGAGATGGCAACCTCCTAATAGCTCCAGGAGCTGCAAAAACCCCAGCAATTTGGGACAAAGTTCTCCCTCTGGAAGCAGAGTTCTACCATGGCAAAGAGCTCAAAAGTCAAGTAATTAGCTGGCAACACAATTAAGCAAAGGAAGCAAAGCAAGCACAGACATTCAACTTTAGATTCCTTTGTGGGGGACAAAAAGGATCAAAGCATGAAACGGGAGGAAGACAATGAAATCAGAACTCCTGCACCAAAAACTTTCTTTTTTTATTTTTATATTTAATTTATTTTTTAATTTGTTTTCTTGGTTACATTATTCATTTTCATTACATTTTTGAATTACAAATTTTCTCCCCGTCTTGCCCCTGCCCCAACCCTAAAACAGCAATCCCACTGTAAATCCCCTCCCCTGCTCTGCTCTCTTATTTTCTGGTAGGGTAGGGAGGGTCTCCCTATCCCA
>CM053593.1:173899981-173928191 GCA_028646575.1 Pseudocheirus occidentalis | reverse complement strand
GATAGGAAGGAGATACAGACAATCACTGTCACAATATGTCCACTATGAAGATGTCCTGTGTAATCACACATCAACAGCCTGTATTGAATTGATTGTCCTTCCAGTGGGGGTGGGTGACAAGGGAGGAATCAAAAGAATCTAGAATTTAAAGTTCTGCAATACCTGCAACTAGGAATTAAGATATACAGGGGCTGGGGTAGGGAGACCCTCCCTGCCCTACCAGAAAGTAAGAGAGCAGAGCAGGGGAGGGGCTTTACAGTGGAATTGCTGTTTGAGGGTTGGGGCGGGAAAAATTGGTGAAAAAATTTGTAATTCAAAAATGTAATGAAAATGAATGATGTAAGCAAGAAAACAAATAAAAAATATATTATGGGGGAAAAAAGTTAGTCAAAAGTTGCCCTTCAAGCTTTATTAACAGGGCAATTTTAGGCACTTGAATTTCAGAGGTAATCCATTGCAGCTTGAGGCACATGAATCAGGCAAACAGCTCTGGTACTCAAAAAGAAGGAAAATGAACAGTTATGGTGAAGTATGGAATGCAAGAGTCAGGAATGCAAAGAAATGGGGTACCAGAAATGGAGCTATGATTAGATCACAAGATGTTATAACAAAGAAGAATATAGGACCACCCAGTTCCACAGAAAGGTTAAGAAGAAACTTAATTACAAAGGTTTCTAGGACCATTCCGTCATAAATATCATATAAAATCCTTCTCCAACCCGATTGTTTTTAAATTAAATTTTATGTTCATTTTTAATTTACATCGTTCATTTCCACAAGATTTTGAGTTACAAATTTTCTCCCCATCTTTCCCCTACACATCAACCCAAAACAGCGATCCCACTGTATACTCCCTCCCTCAATTTGCTCTCTCCTATATCCTCCCCATTCCCTCTCTGACTTTCTGGTAGGGCAAGATGGATCTCCATAACCCGGTGCCTTTTTTCCCCAGTCACATGTAAAAAAATAATAATAATAATTTTTTAAACATTTGATTTTACAACTTTGAATTCCAGATTCTTTCCCTTCCTCCCTTGTCACCCACCCTTACTGGGAAGATGAGCAATTCAATATAGGTTGTACGTGTGTAGTTACACAAAACATTTCCATAGTGAATATATTGTGAAAGGCTGACTATATTTCCCTCCATATTATCCTGCCCATCATTATTCTCTACTTTGACCCTGTCCCTTTACAAAAGTGTGTGTTTCTAACTATCCTCCCTCCATACCTGCTCTCCTCTCCATCATCCCCCCCATTCCCTTCCCCTCTACTCTCCTGTAGGGCAAGATACCCAATTTAGGATGTATGTCATTCCTTCCCTAAACCAAATTCAATGAGAGTAAGGTTGACCCATTCCCTTTTGCCTTCCTGTTCTTCCCCTCCATTGTAACAGTTATCCCTTGCCTCTTCTATATGAGATAATTAATCTGATTCTGTCTCTCCGTGTCTTCTCTCATTATATTCCTCTTTCACCTCTCAATTTCACCTTTTAAATATCATCCCTTCCTATTCAATTGATCCTGTGCCCTCTGTCTATATATACCTGTACACACATATATATACACATTTAAATATGTATTCATATGCATATATACCCTCCTATATAAACATATGTATATGTATATATACATACACACACATATATAAATGTATGTATACACACACTTATATTCCCTTCTACTATCCTCATACTGAGAAAAGTTTAAGTTACAGTTATTGTTTTTCCATGTAGGCATGTAAATAGTTCAACTTCAGTAAGTTCCTTATGATTTCTTTTCCCTGTTTACCTTCTAATACTTTTCTTGCTTCTTATATTTGAGTGTCAAATTTTCTATTCAACTCTGGTTTTTTCATCAAAAATGCTTGAAAGTCCTCTATTTCTTTGAATTACCATATTTTCCCCTGAAACATTATATTCAGTTTTGCTGGGAAGGTGATTCTTGGTTTCAATACTAGTTCCTTTGACCTCTGGAGTATCATATTCTAAGCCCTTCAATCCCTTAATGTAGAAGCTGATAGATCCTGTGTTACAGTGATTATCTTTCCACAATATCTGAATTGTTTCTTCTTGGCTGCTTGTAATATTTTCTCCTTGATCTGAGAACTCTGGAAATTTGCTATAATATTCCTAGGATTTTACTTTTGGGGATCTTTTTCAAGAGATGATCAGTGGATTCTTTCAATTTCTATTTTGCCCTCTGATCCTAAAATATCAGGGCAATTTTCCTTGAGAATTTCTGGAAGGATGATTTCTAGGTTCTTTTTTTGATCATGACTTTCATGTAGTCCAATAATTTTTAAATTATCTCTCCTGGATCTATTTTTCAGGCCAGTGGTTTTTCCAATGAGATAATTTCACATTGCCTTCTATTTTTTTTCATTTGTTTGGATTTCTTTAGTAGTATCTCGACTTCTCATAAGGTCATTAGTTTCCATTTGCTCTAATTGAATTCTGAAGAAATTTTTCTCTTCAGTGAGCTTTTGAAATTCTTTTTCCATCTGTCAAATTCAACTTTTTAAGGCATTCTTCTCCTCATTGGCTTTTTGGACCTCTTTTGCCATTTGAGTTAATTGTTTTTAAGGTGTTATTTTCTTCAGTCAGGTTGTTGACTCTTTTTTCATGATTTTCTTGCATCATTCTCATTTCTCTTCCCAGTTTTTCCTCCACTTCTCTTACTTGACTTTCAAAATCCTTCTTGAGCTCTTCCATAACCTGCAATCAGTTTATATTTTTCTTGATGCCATCTCTGCAGCCCCCACAAACTCTGGTTCACTGGTCACACACCCCAGGACCACCACCCAAGACAATGATCCAGATCCAGGCAGGTTAAAGCAAGAGTGATTATCCTCTGAATGTTTGCTTGGTCCCTTTATAATCTGGAAGCTAGGAGCTCTGAAGCAATCACATGGAGGTGGCTGCAGGGGAGCCACACCTCCACCATTTCTAGCTCTGGGGGCAGGGGCCACACCTGGTCATCTGTCCCTCCCCAGTTCCAGCAGAGTTCTACATTGACCTCTCACTTTTTTTTTTGGCATTTATGGGTTGATAATTCTGGAAACCATCACTGCTGCTGGTGATCCACTCTCTGGAAGTCCATGGCAGCTGTTGGTCAGGGCTGTCCTGGAGTTAAAACCTTGGGCTCATGCAGGGCTGGGCTCAGCTGCCAGTGCATTGTGATGGACCCTTCTTGTCTGCCTGCTGGTCTGCCTTCAGTGGGAGATTTGTTTCTCTCTGTCACTTTGTGGGTTCTATAGCTCTAAAATTTGTTTTGAGTCATATTTTATAGGTATTTGAGGTGGTTATAGGGGGAGCCACAGAGTTTTCCTGCTTCTATGCCACCATCTTGGCTCTGCCCTCTCCAACCTCTTTTTGACTAGCCCTTAGGGGTCAGCCTAAGAACCAAAGAAAATCAGTCTTGATAAGGATGTTGGTACTGGAAAAGATGGGTAATAATCTATTTTAGCAGGGTCCTTTTGTAGCAGGCTCCCAACTGGTCACTCTTAGAGACACAGACTTCTAACCTTGGCAAGTACAGAGAAGAGTTAGCAAGGAGTAGGGGAAGTAAATAATCTCACTGGGAAGAGAAAGGAATAGTGGTAAAAAGTGTGTTTATATGAATGACAATAAAAAAAATCAGTAGAGTGATATACTAAGAAAAGTGTAAGTATACTAAATATGAGAAATAGAAGTTCTTGATGAAACAAGGCACTAATTACTCCTTTGCTTGCCATTACAGGGAGAGAAGGGGAAAATTGGTAATTACTATGTGGAAAAAGGTATGAGAAAATACCTTGTAAAACATCCTTGTTTGTAAACTTACAAGGACCTCCTTAAGGTCATTCTGTTTAGGCAAGGCATTATATCTTATTACCCCTGGGAAAGAGCTTGTTAGAGTTGTGAAATTTCTAAACAATTGGGTTACTGAGAATTTACAAGTTAATTTACAAGCTAATATAGACGTGATTTCTAATGACTGGTTTTTACATAAGGATGAGTTTAAACTCAAGAAGAAAAAAGGCAAAATAAATGAAGGATGCTAAATAGAATATTTTGTGTGCCTGTGTGTATGTGAATCCTGATAAACTTTTATTGTTTATTGAAACACCATGAGAGAGACAATAATTATGTTCAGTCCTAAATTGTGAAGTAAAATCTCATGGAACTGTAATCTAATATTATTCTAAGTTTTGAATTCAGGTCAGTAACACACCATTTCAGAAAAATACCACAAGTGGCTCAGGGGGAGTGTGATTCTAAATTGTTACAGGTATGGATGTTTGTAATCTGGATGGCCTTGGCATGGCTAAAAGTAAGATCCTCTTGGCTCAGTTTTCCCATTGTATTACTTCCTTTTGAATAGGAATGTTTCCCAACCAATTAATCTTGGGCTAACTGTGCGGTGGAACATTTGGTGCCCATCTACTACCTCTGATTCTTACCTGAAATCAAACAGAACTAAAGCTTTTTGATCCTGGTATACATGTGTAAAGCCAAGCAGGAGCAGCTTTTCAGAAGAATGCTGCTGTGAACAGCTTTCAATGTTCTGATTACACAGTATAGTGAACACTCTATTCAATAACAAATCAGAGCAAAACATCAATCAAGGTACAGCATTCACAATGTTACAACTTATCACAGAAAATCAAAATACAGCATTCACAACAACTTATCACTAACATGACCACATAGTTTTCACCACAGTGGTCACAAAGTTTTGAACAAAGTACATTCATTTACTCAATCATTTAGTAACTCAATAGTTCAATCATCCTTAAGGAGGCTTACACAAAGTACAATAGTAAAAGTTCTGCACTCATGGGGCACACTAAGTTACAAATCAATTACTATTCGGTCATCATTCAGTATTCAATCATCAGAAAATACACAAACCCTTCACCACTAGGTCCCTAGTAAATTACAGTTTCTCAGTCAGCACACAGTATCCAAGTAAAGTCTTCTTTCAGCTTCACTCTGGGTGTTCTCTCAGATTCCCTGGATCCCCTTCCATAGTCCCAGATCCTACTTGGGTTCAAAAGCAGATGGCTCCAGGTCCTTGTCCAGCTCTCCAAGCATTTCCTGTTCTACACTGAAGCTCACAGCATCCAATCCACCTTAAATCCTTCACAGTCTCTGTTCCCTGTGAAGTTAAGGCTTAATAAAGCCACAAACAGATTCGTACAAAGAATGAATCTTCCTCATGCTTCCTCAGTCTGCAACAGGTCCAGCTGGCCCTTGGATTTAGCTTTTTTTACTTTACTTTTTAAACTATTTTTTACTCAGCAGAAGCTCCAGCTGGTTACCAGAATCAAAATCACTTCACCCAGGTTCCTAATATCAAAATTATTCTCTCCAGCCTGGGGGGGGGGGGGGCTTTCCTCCTCAGCCTCCCTGGTGGCAGCAGCTTCTGCCTTCATGAAGCTTGCTCCAAGAAGATCTGTCTGAAAAAAAAGAAAAAAATACTAGGAAGGGGTGGCTAGGTGGAGCAGTGAATAGAGCACTGGTCCTGGAGTCAGGAGGACCTGAGTTCAAATCCAGCCTCAGACACTTAACGCAAAACTATGCATGTGACCTTGAGCAAGTCACTCAACCCCAGCTGCCCTACCTTGTCCCCTCCAAAGAGCAAAACAAAAAAAAAATTCGTGTGACCCAGCAGACTTCTCCTTATATACACACATGGCATTCACTCCTTCCCATTTCAGCCAACCCTTCCTGTTACATCAGCAACTAGGGTTCATACCATTTCTTTCTTTAACAGAGGCTTGATTAATTACTAAGTGCTAAGTATCTCTCAGCTTAGCAATGCAAAAGGATCTTTAAATTTCATTAGCATTACAACACTATTGAGTCATTTTGTGCCTTTAGGCTTAGGCCTGAAGGATCAGTTTTGGTGCTGTTATAATCATTGTCCTGCTTTTTCTTTTTATAGTAAATTTCTATAATCAGAGCAGGTGGTCAGTAGAAAATTTGAGCACAATGTAATTGTCTAAGATCTTACTGTTTTCAGTATGAATGTATAATCATCCCATATCCCAAACACCTAAGTAAATCAGTGGTTGGACTTACCATCTGCCTGCTAATCATTACATAGTCATGGACAAAATTAAGTCTCTAAAGGCCCTATTTCAGAATGCTATGGGAATAACTGGACAAAGGTTAAAAAATTTGTGAGGTTAAAGTCAGAAATCTCTTCTATTTCTTTTAAGGAATAGAATTTCATTGTAATCAATTTTCCTAGTGGAGAGTAATGCTTGTGCAAGATCTATTCCAGTTGAATGTGGCTAACAACAACAACAAAAGGTGTGTGTGTGTGTGTGTGTGTGTATGTATTACTATGGATAACTCATTTGATACCCTCTATTCTCTGTATACTATTGGGAGTTAATTACCTAGTGTATTTGTATATCCTATCCCAGGTTTTTTTGTTACAATTAAAGTTAGCCTCTTTTAAATAAAATTCATTTGTGTAACCACTGAACCTGGAAGTAGAAAGCATCTACCTGCAAAGAGTGTTGTTACCTATGTTTTTATATATAGTATCAGATCCTCAATAGTATCTGATGCTCTTATGGGAATGGGAATTAATTTGAGTGAAAAATTTTGAGAAAGCAATAAGATCAGATGATAAAATGTAAATGATTCATTGTAAATGTGTCAAATGTAAGTGATTCTAATAAGATTTGTAATAACTTAAATTCTCTGAAGTTTCAAATGAACTGTGGGTTCCCAATATGATGTTCTTTTTGTAGCTCTACTATTAATAAGATCAGAACCACAAGTTTCAGCTAGTTTTTTTTTTACCATATGAACTAGTTATTGGAGACACAGAATTTGAGAGGCTGTACTAATTTTTATTGAGATCTATTTTTTAAAAGATTTTAGCAAGAATATCTAAAGATCCTTAAAAATAACTTGGAACGGGGCGGCTAGGTGGCGCAGTGAATAGAGCACCGGCCCTGGAGTCAGGAGGACCTGAGTTCAAATCCGACCTCAGACACAACACAAAAAAACAAGCCGTGTGACCTTGGGCAAGTCACTTAACCCCCAACTGCCCTCCAAAAAGCAAAAAAACAAAAACAAAAAAAAACCTTGGAACTAGAGAAATAAATCTATTGAAAAGGAGACCACTTTAGAGCTTACCTGAGAATGAGACCTATCTCAGAATATCCAAGAGAAGATGTTTCTAGAGACCAGGCATCAAAATGAAATGTGTTTATTATATGGATGTAGGGAGTGGGTTACTAAAATAAAATAAAGACGTGCATTATGGTACTACTTTGGCTTTTTGTTTGACTGTATCTGTATACTGATTTCTCTTAGTTGTCTTGGTATCACGTGAATTTCCCCTCCAAATTCTGTTGATAATTTTAGATTGTCTTACTATAGCTTGTACTAACTAATAAACCTTGTTCTTGCATTCACTGCTCAGGGAAAAAAGTCTGATAAATCTCCCTTAAACAAAGAGGGGGAAATAGAGACAACCAAATGGTTCTGAGGCCATTTTGTAATTCATTCTGTTCTGTATCATCCCCAACATCTTGTAAAATTGCCTAAGCCTTATTTTTTTGTCTTTGAACTTATTTCAGAAATTCGGCTAGCCTGCAGTAAGTTAAGTTCAGAAATTCAGTACTCCCGCTAATCACCAGATGCCATAGACGCTTTCTTCACTTCCCTTGGGACACAGTGGAAGAATGTAACAATTGTGGCAATTTTCCTGTTGTTATGTTGTTTTCCTACTTGTGATTGTATTGCTGTTGTGAATTGAGCCTCCAATGTAGCTCATTGTTGTGAACTCCTTTGATTCCTCCACAATAACGAACCCACTCATGTACCACTGAGGGAAAATGGTACAAGATACTATTGGAGAAAATGTATAATCAAGTCATGATGGGTGAATTGTACAGTGGAAGCAAGAGTTTTTCATGTGACCTCAAGTATCATGGTAAATGTAAATGGCAAAAAAGAGTTCTACCCCATGAGAAAATTTGCACATGACCCTGGGCCATCCCCTGGCCTTCTTTGTTCCATTTCTATATACTATCTTGACTGGGATAAGGGTGGTATGGAGATCTATACTATCCTGCTGCCAGCTAGGACAACTGGTTTTACGAGTAAGCTTCTCCCAATAAAATCTGTTTACTTCCACAATGGTGTAGACTACCCCCTCTTTCTTCAATATCTCAGTATTCATTTGGAGGTGAGACTGTCCCTCAAGGTAGTCTTTTACCTTACAATTGGTATAATCAGGGCTGAATAGTTCTGCCACTTTACAAGCTATAAAGACAAAAAGGAGAAAAATGGAACAGTAACAAAATATTCAAGATTAGAACAACACTTGAGAGTGCTACAGAAGAATATGGAACCTGATATGAAGAGATGATCTAAGGATTAAAGGTTTTCCAGAATTAAAAAAAATGAAAAAAAAGAAATCTCAATACTATAGAAAACCAACAGAAAGGAATTGAGAGTTTAACTCACTAAAAACGTGGTATTTAAATTTCATAACAATATAAAAAAATTATAGCCTTCAAGGAAAAAATAAAAAAATCCATATTCTAATGAGAAACAATCAGAATAGCTCAGTATTACACTCTGATTACAATAAATCAAAGGAAAACTTGTAATATCATATTTCAAAGATCAAAGAAGATTGGTTGGCTTACAAAAATAATATATACAGCAAAATGAGATTAAGCATCAATGAAAATAATTGCATGTTCAATAAAATAAAAAGTATTTCTTTAAAAGAACCCAGAGGTGAGGAGGGCATTCAACACACATACTAAACAAAGGGCAGAAAATTAAATGCTTTCAGATAGTAGTGAATGACTAAGATATAAAATGTTTGTTTTCAAATGGCTATACTAGCTCATAAACAAAGACCAGAAGAGTCTTCTCATTTTTAAATTTTCTTTACAAAATTCTCACATTATTTAAGAGACATTGAGGAGACAAAAATAGTTTAAAGGGTATTAGGTTTAATGGGAAAAATAAGGAAGAAAAGAGGAAGAAGTGAATTGTTCTGCTTACTCTTCTCTATAATTCTTCTGTTTCCCTGTAAACTATTTTATTATTTTTTACAATACAATTATATTCCCTTGCATTCACATGCCATAATTTGTGCAGCCATTCCCCAAAAGTGCTCTTCCTTAGTTTTCAGTTTCTGGCTACTATGAAAGCAGTTTCCTATAACTATTTTTATATATAAATGAATTCTTATCTTTCTGTGACTTCTTTGGGATATAGAACTAGTATGACTTTGTCAAAGTTCAGAAACTTTTGGGGGCATAGCTATAAATTGCTTTCCAGAATGACTTAACCAATTAATTCACTCCAACATCTGTCATTTTCCACTTTTGTTATTTTTGCCAATCTGATGTGTTAGAGTAAATCTTAGATTTGTTTTAATTTTCATTTTTCTCATTATTTGTAATTTAGAACATTTTTTTCATATGTTTGTTGATAGCTTGATTTCCTTTGAAACCTGCCTGTTCATACCCTTTAACTATTTCTCTATTGGGGAACTGCTCTTTGTCTTATAAATCTGAATAAGTTCCTTTTATAATTTAGATATGAGACCTTTATTGAAAAGAAATTACTGCAAATATTTTTCCATCACTTTTAAATTTAACTGCATTAGACTTGTTCCTGCAAAAACATTGCGATTTTGCATAATCAAAACTGTCAATTGTATCTTCTGTGATTTTATTGCTTTAGTTATGAACCCTTCCCTTTTTCATAGATAGGAAAAATCATTTAATTCTTGTTGATCTAAGTTGCTTATGGTGTCACCTTTTATGTCTAAATCATGGACTTGGTAGATAATGTGAGATTTTGTTCTATGCTTTATTTATGTCAAATTTCTTTCCTGTTTTCCCAATAATTTTCTGTTGGTTATAGGTAGGAATACTAATGATTTATGTGGAATTATTTTATATCTTGCACCTTTTCTGAAATTATCAATTGTTTCAATTAGTTTGGTTGTCACTTTAGAAGCTTTCTATATAAGTCATCATATCGCCTATGGAAAGTAATCATTTTCTTTCCCTTAATTTCTCTTTCCTGTGACATTGCTATAGCTAGCTAGCATTTCCAGGCCAACGTTAAACTGAAGTAATAATAAACATGCTTGCTTTTCTCTTACGTGCAATGCTTATTCTTCATTTTAGGGAAATATTGTTTAGCTACATTAATTATCTCTATGATTTACATGTTTTGTGTTATTTATGTGATATGTGTATACATATTTATGATTTATTTATTATATTTATAGTTTTTTCTTATATTGTTGTTGTTTAACCAGTTAAGTCATGTCCAAAATCATTGTGATCCCATTTGGGGTTTCCTTAGCAAAGATGCTAGGGTACTTTGCCACTTCCTTCTCAAGCTCATTTTACAGATGAGGAAAGTGAGGCAGACAGGGTTAAATGACTAGATCATGAAGGTTTCAGATCACTGCAGAAACAAGTCTGTACATCTTCAAATATGCATATGCCCACAGTTACAAAGGAAACATATATTTGACATAATTTGGTAATTATTTGTTGCTGAAGAGGACATTGAAGAATTTTTAGCACAAACCCTTAAACTATGATCTGGATCCCTAAGGGGATTGTAAACCACTAAATGGAAGCTGCTACTCTAATTGCTTCATTATAAATATGAAACTTTGGGGACAGCAAATACAACAAAACAATGAAATGAAGAAAGGAGATATAGGGAACAAGCATTTATTAAGTGCTGTTGTGGTTGAAATTAAGGTAAACTGAGGCACAAAGCTATGAGTACTATCAATTTATTAATAAAATGTGAATTTATTAATACACAAGATCTTAGCTTCCTCAGAAAAGCTGAGACCACCAGGATAGGCAAGCTAGGCTTTTTATGGTTTTTCTGAGAAGCCCAGAACAAAGAACAGGAGGACTTCATAGGTGGGACTTGATAGGCAGGAAAGGATTTATAATTGGTTACAATGCCTAAAGAAAACAATATGATTGGTAGCATCCTAGATGTGAAGGACAACATGACTGGCTGGAAATCAGGAATGTGGGGCTGGTAATAACCCCTTCTTGACGTTAAGAAATACTGATTGATTTATGGAGCACATCTGCAATCTTGTAGGGCTTGTTAGTGGAACAGAGATAACAAACTTTCTGGCACCCACTTGTGTCTTGCAAGGCTTGTTAGCAAGATAACAGATCTCCCTTATTTTTGCATAGGCAGTAAGATGTGTATATGTGTATAAATAATATGAATTAAGCTCATTTATGGGACAATTTAGCTCTGAGAGGAAGACTGAACTTCTGAACCTATGAACTTCTTAACTCAGAGACAAATAAAAGTATTTAGGTAGTCACAAAAAATAAAGAATAAAATCAACTACAAACAGAATTACAAAAATAGAAGCTATTAAGAAATAGAATCAATTTAATTTTCTCAATTCCCTCATTTGATTAATGGAAGACATATCTGCCATGGATCATTTATCTACAAGTATATCTACAAACCTACAAAAATCTACCACATTTTTAAAGTGGTTATAATAAGCAGTGTTCACTAACATAAATTTTTCTGCAACTAGTTTGAAACAAGTTTAAACAGAGCAATTAAGACAAAGTCTAAAAAGAATAACAAAACAGAGGGCAATAAGGGCCCATTTAGCAAGGGTCCATCAGGTTATTTCCCTGCAGCCAGGTGACCCAAGAAGAGTTCCACCTGGGGTCACCTGTAAAGAGCAGTTGCATTTCTGCTATAATTTGTTGAATTTTATAAACGTTATTTACAATTTCATTTGATTTATCAGCAGGACTGATTGATCATGGCACAGGCAGTGAGATATAGGACCATGTGGTTTTGTAAGGCCCTTTGGGCCAAAGAATGAACTTCAGTATGCAAGATGATGTATGCACTCATGGTCTGGGCTAATTTTTAAGTTTCAGGGGAGAGATTCTTAGCTGCTTGTTCTAGCATAGAGACCCCCACATAAGAAATGAGAGACCCCCCCCAAACTTGATAATATCATTGTTAGTTTTTATAGCGTTCTCAATTGTACCTTTATCCTTAGTGGATAGGATCTCTTCCTTTTTGTTGTCGGTACCACTATGCTCCTGTTTCTGGAAGAGTTCTTTTCCACTAGCCTAACAGTGTGATTAAAAGCTGAGGATGTGATTCCACAGATACCATACTGATTTAGGGGAAGAGATGAGTAAGCTCTGTCATTGCAAATGAAAAACTGTCCTAGGGTAACCAGACCCCATGAAGCTTCAGAAGGGGAAAGTTCAACTCCACCAAATGCACTGTCATTTTAAACCCATCTAGATCCATTGTACATAAGGTTGATCAAGGAAACATATCAGGGTCCATTGTTATTAATACCATTAAGGAGATAGGCTTTGGTACAGATAAACTGATCCCCTTTGGTAATGTTAGGGAAGGGATTCCTATAAGCACAGTTTCTTGTCCTCCCTAAATCTACAGTAGTGTTAGGACCTGGCTTCTTGGTCACATGAAAATGGAAGCTTGTGAGAGGAGTAAAACCTCTGGGTGAGATGGTCCTAATTTTGACAGTATCAAAAGACCCACTGAATTTAAAAGTGACATGGTTATTCAGGAACCATTGAGTATAATAGCCTTAGTTTCTGAGTAGTTTGACATTTCTCTGTTAGGAGCATCAAGATTGCAAGTGGTTAAAGCAAAAGGCATAAAAGCCCCAGTTAAAGGTGGAGGGCTATGCTGTGGATCAGCTCTGGGCTGTGGGAGGGTTTTATTTTCAGTAACAGGAAAGATCTTCCAAGGATCAGGGTCACTTTGGTGGATGTAATGACATACCAAATGTCTGTGAGGTCCGATTATTCTGGGGCAGTGCAAAGGTTGGCTTACCTTTCCATGGAAGTTACTATAACAGCCTTAATCCTTGTCCACGTCTCTTTAAGGGAGTGGACTGGGGAGGTAAAAGCAACAAGCAGAAGGAAGGAAAGTAAACAAAATAAAAGCATGACGTGATATGGGGGTGGGGGTGGGGCAAGTTTCATGTGGGAGCAATATATCCAAGACTGCTTCTCCTGCATTGCTTTGAGCAACACCAGGAAGAGTCCTTCTCACGTTGGTCCAGTCCCACTGTGTACTGCAGCTCCCACATCATGAAGTTCCTTCAGTCTGTTTCATAGCTCTTATATACAGGAAACAACAGCAGAAGTATCTCCTCCAGGAAGGCTACGTATACTCGGGGAAAAAGTTTTGTTTGGAGAGGAGGGTGAACAAAAAGCATTTCCAAAGAAGATATATGTAATTCCCCTCTTGGTCTGTTGTGCAGATAGAATAAAGCCAGAGGAAAGATCTCAGGCCACTTTAGATTTGTCTCAGTACACAACTTGCCAACCATGGCATTAATTTTTAAAATTAGTTAATTTATTTTTAATTTTCAACGTTCGCTTTTGTAGGATTTTGAGTTCTAAATTTTTCCTCTTCCCTCTACTCTACCCTCCCCAAGACAGCATGCAATCTGATACATGTACAATCATATTCAACATATTTCCACATTAGTCATATTGTGAAAGAATCAGAACAAAAGGGAAAAACTAAAAAAAAGAAAAGAGAGAAAAGAGGATGTTTTGATCTACATTCAGACTCCATAGTTATTTCTCTGGATGCGGATAGCATTTTCTGTCATGAGTCCCAGGGCTTTATTTTTAAGCACTTTATTCAACACTCAACTTGGTCCGAATTCTGAGGATGGTAAGGTGTGTGAAATTTCATAAACACTCCTAGACAAGAGTGAACTTGGAACAAGACAAAGTCAGTAAAGGGGGTGCCTTTCTCAGAATCATTATGTGCTGGTGGGCTGAAGCAGGGAACAATTTCACTCAGGAGTATCTTAGCAATAAAAGTGTCTGGGGCCCTACAGTCAGGAAAGGCCTCCACCCACTGGGTAAGTTGGTCAACAAGTCAGACTTTATAGTAACAAGTCTTAGGCATACAGATCAAATAAATCTGCAAATGTTCAAATGCAGTATGGGGGTGGGGGGGTGCCCAACATAGGTGGTAGCATGAAAGACATGCTGGTTATATGCTTGGCAAATAAGGAAAAAATGTACATAGACTGGCAGCTACAGGGATGATACCTGGGACAACCCAAATCTTCCTAACTGAACCCACAATTCACTGAGGCACAAATTGATCCCCTTTCTGCAAGGACAAATATACCTGGTGATAGAAACCCTGAGAGAGGAGTGGTTTGCTCTCTCCAGTTGCCCAGACCCCAGCAACTTGTTTTGCCTTAAACCATAGTTTCTACTTTTCAGTTTTAGGGTCATCATAGGAAAGAAAGACTTTATCATCAGAAAAAAGAGAAACTGAAAATACGACTAAGGACTTCTAGGGATGCTAGTTTGGCAGCAGCGTTAGCACAGTTGTTCCCTCTTGACAGAATCAGTTCCACCAGTGTGGGTAGGACAATGTATGAAGGCCATGGCAAAGGGAAGTTTCAGAAAAGATAAAAGAACTTGGTGACATTCTCATTAGCAACAACCTTGGCAGATGTCAGAAAACCTTTCTGTGGCCAAAGCACTCCAACAACATGGCAGACACCAAATGCATAATGTGAGTCTGCATATATAGTGGTGCTCTTCCCTTTGGCTAGCTGATATGTCAGCCTTGTCAGGGCCACAAGCTTGGCAGCTTGGGCCCTGAAATTGGAGGGCAGTGAAGTAACCCAGTCAATGTCACAGTCAGAAACAATGGTGGCACCAGTGTAGTGAGCACCATCTCTCATAAAAGAAGACCTATCAACATGAAAAACAAAGTCAGGGTTTTGCAAAGGGGTGACAGAAGGGCATAATGAAAATTTTTTTAGCCGCTATACTGTGGAAGGCTTCCATTGCTCTTTTGGTAGCCTCAGTCCAGAGGCAGGGTGCTGTCCCAGCTACCACAGAATTGGAGCAGGTACCAAATATTTGACTAAAGACATCAGAAGTCATTTCACTTTGTTCATGTATAAAAAGAGAGAAGAACTTGTAATCTGGGAGTCCCAGTGCAGGTGCTAACAATAGGGTTTGTTTTTTTTTTTTTTTTGGAGGTCTGATAGGACAGAGAAGTGTTGATGATTAAGCAGCAAAGGTTTTGGAATGAAGTTTCTGTAGTGTCAATGCAATATTCACAGCACCCAGAGTCACTATAATTATACTTGTATGGCGCTTGATTACAAAATATAGCAGACTCTCCATCTAGAAGACAGAAACAAAACATTTATTCAGACACTAGAAAACCAAATGCCCAAACCAATAAGCCAACTTCATCATAGTAGCAAAGAAGTTAATAAGCCACAACAGCACAGAGAGCCACAGCATCCTTTAGTCTTCCCACAAACCACCATTTACTCACAAGCCTGCCTGCTTGCCTGTGGTCCTGTCTTCTCCCATCCTCTTGCTGTTCTGATTCCCAGCTTCCTGAAGACTCTGTTCCACAAACTCCTCCCATCACAGGCTCCATGTGATTACATTCTGCCTATTAGGGAGCAGAAGGTTTTCAAATTCCCTTAGGTTTATTAAGGTGCAGGGAAGATCTTCAAATTCCTATTACCATTACAGTCTCTAGTCAGAGAGACAAAATACCTCAGTGAATGAAGGAATCTATTGTCTGCAGAACCTGGCTGCTCTAAGGACGGCACGCAACTGCTATGTGGTGTGGTAAGCTGAGAGATGGCCTCAATGTGTTTAGAGGAAACAGAATGAGTCCCAGCAACCAAAATAAATTCCAGATATTCCAGCTGTAGAAGATACCACTAGACTAGGGGTGTGGAATCTGTGGCCCTGAGGCCATGTGTGACTTTCTAGGTCAGTGATTCTCAACCTTCCTAATGTCGCAACCCTTTAACACACCTTTAATATGTGAGTGTATCTGCATGTGGGTGGACCTGTCTGGAGATGAATAGAGGAGCAGTGTCTTGGTTCCTAAGACCATCGGAAATATGTATTTTCCAATGGTCTTAGGTGACCCCTATGAAAAGGTCATTTTGGGGGTCACAACCCACAGGTTGAGAACTGCTGTTCTAGGTCCTTGAGTGCAACCTTTTGATTAAGTCCAAATTTCACAGAACAAATCCTTTTGTTAAGGGGATTTGCTCTGTGAAGTTTGGGGTCAGTCAAAGGGCTGTACTTGGCCTAGAGGTCCACATGTGACCTCATGGCCACAGATTCCCTACCCCTGCACGAGACTTTCAACTTAGAGACTTTATGACTTTTCTGGTGAAACTGTTAACAGGAGATGACTACTATATTCTTGGCACACTTCAGCATTGGGGGTTGCTAGCAGAAAGTCCTCAACATATCAGATCACAAAGAAGCCCTTGAAAGTGATAAATGCTAAAATCTGTTGTAAAATTTGAGAAAATAAAGTGGGGCTCTTTATATACCCTTGAGGCAGATGAGTCCACCTCCATTGTGTGTTTTTCTAGGTACAGGTAAACAAATATTGGGCATCTAGGTGAACAGGGATTGTAAAAAATGCTGAGCAAAGATCTATCACCATAAAATAGGCAGCTTCGCAAGGAATTGAGGAAATGATAGTAGCAGGTTTGGGCATCACGGGTTGCCTAGGGATAACATAAGTATTAATAGCATGCAAATCTTGTACAACATGATAAACAGGCTTGCCATCTGGACCTACTTTAGGCTTCTTAACAGGGAGGACTGGTGCACTGCAAGGCAATTTGCAAGGCACAATAATACCTTGATCCCTCAGAGTCAATGATACGTAAAATGCCCTCAATAACTTCCTTAGGTAAAGTGTACTGAGAAGTACATGGTAGAGGGCCTCCCCTAACTTTGATGATAATAGGGATGGCAGATTTCAGGAGTCCCACATCTGAAGATGATGAGGCCCATAGGGAATCTAGGATACGACATGGGCTGTTAAACGCATCCCCAACTGTGTCTGGGTCATTCTGAATGAAAATGGAGGACAAGAACGAGTCCTCAGGTATTTGCAAGGACAGAGTACTATCAGGAGAACAGGAAATAGTAGCTCTAAGTTTGCATAGGAAATCTTGCCCTAATTTGGCATGAGGAGTAAAGAGTGTTCAATACACAGGAGGCCAATGTATACTGTGCAATGAGACAATCTAGGAATTTCTGAGACTTTCTTTAGACCTCAACAACATTTAAAGATCCAGTAGAGGTACAACTGCAATCATGTTTACTCACTAGAACCAACTTAGAGGCTCTGGTATTGAGTAAGCAGTTATAGAGGGTGATGTGGGGTTTGCCATTTCAGAGAAAGAAATGAACCACAGAACCTGGGGCCAGGATATCAGGTTGAGGAAAAATAAAAAGAGTTCTCTCTGGAATCCACAATCCCTACCCCTTTCCTGTACCTTCATGCAACAGAGTTACCCTGAAAACTTCTATGGTTATTTTTCCTTCTATTTCTGAGGTCCTATTGTTTCCTTTTACAATCTTGGACGACATGGTCCTTCTTTCTACAGGAAAAACACTTTTGTGATCTGTGAGTTTCTGATACAGGCTGTGAAACAGCTTGTACGGTGGCCTCCAAAACAGCCTATATAGGAGCAAGTGTGGTTTGGTCCTGTACCTCAGGTTTCTCCTTTTCCTTGTTCATTTAGCTTCTTTACCTTTTCCATCATAAATATATAAGGCAATGCTCTTAAGTTGACCCACAGGCATTTCATGCCATCCTAGGCATTTCTTACAAAAATGTTTTCATATTTCCGGCAGTGATTGATGAATAAAGCGTATGTGTTAATGTTGTATATATCTTGTAGATTAAGTAGGTCTAATCTTGCATATCATTCAGCATTTTTGCACAAACCATCATAAATAAAATGTTTGGGAGTTTCCTTTTCCTCCTGTACTGTCTCTTGAAATTTTCTCCAATTTTTAGATCCAGCAGTGCAAGCTTCCATAATTGAGGTATTCCTGGCTTGTGAGAGACTTTCTTGAAAAAAAGAAAAAAAATTCTCCAAGGGTTTAAGTCCCTTAAGGGGATTTCTTGTGTGTTTTTTTTTTCTTTTTGACGAATTATCTCCAAACAAACACACTAAACATAGACCAAGAGAAACAAGTAAAGTTGAAACTTTTCCCTGACACGGGGCCTAATTATGTTCAGAGAAGTTGGATTTGAATGGAAAGTTGGGTCTCCACCACAGTCCTCTGTGGCGAAGTGCCCTCTACCCCCATTAAACTTTTATCAACCGTTTGGGGGTAGGAGTGGCCCTAAAAGGTCGCTTTGGGGGGCAAGTTCCCTCCTTCAACTTTTGGCTGGCTTGCCAACTGTTGTGGTTGAAATTATGGGAAACTGAGGCACAAAGCTCCAAGCACAATAATTTTATTAGTCAATTGAGAATTTACTAATAAATAGGATCTTAGTTTCTTCAGAAAAGCTAAGACCACTAGGTGAGGTAAACTAGCCTTTCTATAGGTTTTTTTTTTTTTTCTGAGAAACATGAACAAAGAACAGGACTTCATAGTTAGGACTTCTTAGGCAGGAAAGGATTTAAGATTGGCTACAAAACCAAATAATATGATTGGTAGCATCATAGTGAGGGACAACATCATTTCCTGGAAATCAAGAATATAGAGCTGGTAACAACCCCTCCTTGACATGCTGATTGATTTATAAAGCCTATTTACATCCTGTAGGGTTTGTCAATGGAAAAGAGGTAACAAACTTCCTGGCACCCTAGGGCTTGTCAGGGAGAAAACACATCTCCCTTAATTGTATATGGGTATGCAAGGCTAGTTAGTAAGATAACAGATCTTCCTTAATTGTGCCTGGACAGTAAGATGTCTGGAGACAACATATTTCTTTGAACTGAGGTGATTTATGAGACAACTTATCTCAGAAAGGAGGTTTGAACTTCTGACCTTCTTAACTGAGATAAAGGAAGAGACAGGCAGTTATACAAAATACAGAATAAAATCAACCACAAATAGAATTAATTACAAAAATAAAACTGATTAAGAAATGGAATCATTGTCATTTTCTCAGCACTTCTACCACGTAGCATAAAACGTTTAAAACATTGCCTTGAATATATGGCAAGTTATACCAGGTGGAATACAGAAAGCAACCCTGTGGACAGAGGTAAAAGTCCAATATTCAAACATAAATCAGTGTAGTACAGTAGCCAGAAGACTGATAATTAATGAGGCCGTTGTAAGCTTAACATCAAAGTAGTCCAATTTATGTTCAATTGGAACTTAAAGGTAACATTACTTTGCAAGTCAGTTGGACAGTACACAGTCTTGATTCCTATAGTTATTATTATGGATATTCTGAATCTAATACATGTGTACCTCATCCAACATTGCTGTACTCCTCTGAGTTTGTGTCTTGGCCTCGGTCACCATATCTTCCTATGGTCATATTCTTTGTTTGTTGTATTTTGCTCATTCTTTTTTAGGCCTTTTTCCTTTCTTTTAAATTTGGTCACTGCTCCCAGAATGGAAGGGGCTCTGTTCCAGTGCCCGCAGGACCTGGCTGTTTACCTGGTGTTACCCTGAGGCCTATGGAAAAACTCTCATGTCTAATGTGTTGAGCAGCTGGCATGGGGGGGGTGGACAGTGGTGCTGGAAACTGCAGGGGTCTGGAAGCTTACCTGGTACGGAGCTGGGGTCCCAGTGATGTGTCTGGCAGGCACTGAAGCTCGGTGGGGTTTTTCTGCATTTCCCTGGGGGCAACACCGAAGCACATGCAGGACTAGCCCTTAGAGGATGCCTATTTGCCAAGAGATACATTGAAGCACGTGGTGATTTTCAGAGCTGGGGTCTGCTGGATCCCTTAGCTATGCTAAGGCATGTGGGGGTACTGGTGTTGGTGTTTGCCTTTTCCATAACATTGGGGCTCAGGATCTCCCATTGCTTCACTGGGGTGGGGCTTGCTGCTAGTTTGCTGGCTTCCTGTTCAAAAATGCACTCTCCTTTTACCCAAGTGAGACAGACCTTTCTTTCAAGTCTCACGGCTAAAAGACCTCTCCACCCACTGTTCCAGGATTTGTTCTGGGGTGATGTTTTATGGTTATTTGGAGGTAAATATGGGAGAGGTACAGTGATTTACTGCTTGCTCTGCCATCTTGGCTCCCAGAAATAAGCTGTCACTCATATGGATAGCGTACTTCCTACTCTTTGTTCCACGGAATACATCTTAATCCTCATGTCTAATTTTTATGCAAACTGCAAATGGGTGGTTTCAAAGGCCAGAAAGTCAGCTAATTTCCTATTCCATCCCTATTGTTTGGTATTATTCTAGGAATACATATAATAGACTAAGCTCTCTCAGAGGCTTAATCTTCCACTTATTATGATGTATTGATTTACTATCACATGAATCCTTCCCAGGGCCCCTTGTGAGGACTTGGATTCCCTTAACAAGGTCACAAGTCTGGAAGATGCATTGTGAATTGCTGCATTTCCAACCTGAGAACCTAGAGGAATAATTCCATAGTCAGGAGTCAGAAGGGATTCCCAACTTGTTTAAACTGCCAGGCTTGAGAGCAATTGCTAGTGGCTAGGCCAGGACCTATTATAAAGCATCAATTGATAAAAGTTAACAGTCTTAAAGATATAAGTAACTCAATAGGCTGCAGCAGTTTTATTGAAATTTCTAAGCAAAAATCACAAAATTAGTCATTTTTAAATAGTATAGACTGCTTATTTCAAATTTTGATTTCTAGTTTTCCGAGTCCTATTGAACTTTTACTGTGTTCAACCTATGTTCTCTAATAGGATTTACAACTTTTCAATGTTGTACTGTTTATTTTTTAAAGTTTTATTGGTATACTTTTTTATATTAAATTTACAGATTAACTTTCCTACCTCATTAGATGTCTCTTATAACAAAGTAAAATAATAAAGACTAAGAATGTAGTGATTTCATCTGAAAGTGCATATAGTATTCCACTTCCATAGCACCTCCCTCTATTGTTAAATTTTATTTGATAGAAATCTATTCTCTCTCTCTCCTATCTTCCATCTTTCCATTGAAGAAAAGAAAAACATTTCTGGCAACAAATACACATAATCAAGCAAAACACTGTTATTTGCTATATACACACATATACATACATACACACATATACATATATATGTATGTATATATAGATACACATATATACATATGTAAAAAATTCTGTACCGTAAATCTATTACTTCTTTGTGAGGAGATAGTAAATTTCATCATTGATTCTCTGGAATCATGAATAGTCATTGCAGTGATCATTGTTCTTATAGCTTTCAAAGCCCTTGTCTTTATAGTATTTTTATTCAATAATTATTTCTCCCAGTTCTACTGATTTCTCCTGACCAATTTTCATGGCAGTTTTTGCCAAATAGAGAGTCCTTATGTCAATAACTGGAATGATTGCATTTATTAAATACTAAGGTACTAGATTAATTTGCTTCCATATATCATGTACTTAACATGATCCGCTGGTAAATTTCTTTTTTTTCTTTCTTTTTGGAGGTCAGTTGAGGGTTAAGTGACTTGCCCAAGGTCACACGGCTAGTTTTTATGTTAAGTGTCTGAGGCCGGATTTGAACTCAGGTCCTCCTGACTCCAGGGCTGGTGCTCTTTTCACTGCGCCAACCAGCCGCCCCCCACTGGTAAATTTCTTCCATTCTTTTTATTTATTTTTTAAAATATTTTTTGGTTTTTGCTTTTGGGGAGGCAACTGGGGTTAAGTGACCTGCCCAAAGTCACAAGGCTAGTAAGTGTGTCAAGTGTCTGAGGCTGGATTTGAACTCAGGTCCTCCTGACTCCAGGGCCGGTGCTCTACTCACTGCACTACCTAGCTGCCCCTCTTTATTCATGGCACATGGTAGAAAGTGAAGAGAAGGCAGGGAAGTGGCATGGAGTCTTTGGTACGATAACTTAAAAGTATACCTATCTAGAAAGACCAGAGTTTAAATGGAGACTGAAGCAACACATGCTATTGTTCTTTTCCATGTTTCTTTTGTTTTGTTTTGTTTTGTTTTGTTTTCCCCATTATTCACTCCATTGGTTACCATGCTTCTATACAACCAGACTATTGTACAATGTGAAAGTGTTTGCAGATCCCATACATGATTGTACACCACTATGGGGGGGGGGGGAAAGGAAGGGGACAAAAATCTGAAAATCAAGTGATTCTGTAACTGAGTCTTGTAAACTAAAAGTAAATAAACAAGTCAATAAATTTAAAAAAAAAGTATAGCTATCAGAGCTAGAGGACTCAGACTAGAGTCCAAGGTTCTGGTAGGAGGACATGAAGATGATGACCAATGTGGAGATAGTCAAGATTATTTTCCATCATTTATTTTCTAATTTTGGCATCCTATCCTGGTTGCATTCAATGATTACTGTCTAGAACACACATCAACAATGACATGAACAATAATTGTCCACAATCAAACATAATTTAAGCATGACTTAAATCTACATTTTAAATTGTTGAATTTTAAAGGTTACTCTGTGGTTCCAACTATGTTTCTAAATCTATAGTTATACTATTATCTGGGAAATTAAGTTAAAAATCATTGAACATCTCAAATCTTACTCCAATTTCTGAGGAAGAAGTATATCTTCAGAGACAAATTTCTGTCTTAGATAGTTTCCAAAAGATGCATTTTTTGGTGACAAACTACCTTTTAATTAATTAAGGCATTCTTTATTTATTTATAATAGATTTTTTTTCCAAATAGAATTTGTAGCTTTACAGGTATGACATTCTTAATCTCTAGTATGTTAGTATTTTCCTTTTATCTCAATGAAATATTAAAACTTGCTTAAGCTTGTCTGATATTACTGAAACTCTCAGGTTTTCTTTCTTTTCTTGTCTTTTCAGTGGTCCTTGCTAGAGAGTTATTTAGTTAGTACAAAAATGAGGATTTTTGTATTGCTTCCTGCTTAATGAAGACTTCCTACTTTTATCTTCCTGTTATTGAAAGAAAAAACTGGAGCCACTATTCTGGGGTCTAAATAAATTAATGCTTTCTGTATGCCCAGCTGTACTTTTCAAACTTTTATTTTCCATCTCTAGCCAGGAATCTATCATGCCTATATTTTAAGCTCTAGACTAGAAATCTAAATCCTGTTCTCAGACACCGCCTTCTTAGTCAGCTCATCCCTTCCCAAATTAGCTATGCTCTTCTTTATCCCTTCCTTTCAAAGGGCAACTAAGAAAAGTACAACCTGTGCTCCTATGATCTTTGATTTCTTTCACTAGATTACATAATTATTGGCAAAACTATTTACAAGGCTCCTTCTGACAGTGTCATTTGTCCCCATATGAATCATTAGAAGTGGGTAGTTATCATTTATTTTGATAAACATTGGGAATTTCAATTTTGTTACACACATACACGCACAAGTGATGATATCCCATCATTCATTTCTGGTAAGAATGCCCTGAGACACTCTTTTTTTTTTGGAGGTGGGAAAGCCAGGCAATTGGGCTTAAGTGACTTGCCCAAGGTCACACAGTTAGTAAGTGTGTAAAGTATCTGAGGTCAGATTTGAGCTCAGGTCCTCCTAATTCCAGAGTATGTGCTCTATTCACTGCACCATCTACCTGGCCCAAGACACTCTTGTTGCAACTAGAAAGGGGCAGCTATACTGTTTACTATACTCTGAAAGTTACCCTAACTTGATATAGGGTTCTATAAAAAGTGCCAATAATAACTGACATTTTTATAACACTTTAAAGCTCACAAAGCAGCTTACATGAAGAATCATAATTGATTTCCACAACAATCCTGCGAAATTGATCTTATAGTTATCATCACCTCCATTTTATGGATGAGGAAACTGAAGATTTGAAGGGTTTAGTGACTTGCTTGTCGTGAGGGAACTGGAATGTGTTAGCGGTAGAAGTGAAATATAGCTAGCTCTTCCTGGTTCATAGAAAATCGTATTAGTCATCATGACAAACTGCCTCTGGAGGCAGTCTAGCAATACTCTAGGTCCAAATAGAACAGTGTTCTGATGTCCATTTGGGCTAGAAGATTTCCTGACTATAAAGGCACGAAGGTGAACAAGTAGGAATCACATGCAGTAGAATAATTTCAAGTGTGGTTACAATATTATAGCGAAGAGCAAAAGGTAGATTTGAAGGCATGTCACAGTCTGTTCTTTAAAAGAAATTAGATGAATTGTTGCAGTTTTGTAGTACTCAAAGATTTCTATAGTTTGTATCTATATGAAAGTATTCAAACATTTAATTTCTAAAACCTAGGTATTTAGAGAGAATTGTCTTTTTATGAAAATTTTAGTTACTTAAACATAATTTAGAGTTGAAAGGAGTTTTATAATTTATCTAGAATGACACCCTCATTTATAGATTTAAGGATGGAGTTTTTGCTCTTTGTAAGTTTTTGTATTAGTGTCACATATGTAATTTTTAAACTATGTTTAATTTGTTAACTTGATCTATTTTGTATAACTTACTAATATTATTATCATGTGAATTTAATTGTCACTGGCAAAATTTGAACTGGCTCCCTAGAAAGGAAAGTTTAGGTCACTTAAGCCCCTGGGTATTATAATTCTTACTAGCCTAAGGAGAGAATGCAGAGAGCACTATCTATACCCCAAAGTTAGAGCTAGAAGCAGAGATTTTTTTTTTAAGCAACAGGAGTTTAAATCTTATCAAAATGGAAGACTTTTAATTACTGGATTTGATTATGATATCTTTTCTTCAAATCAGGTAACGTAAAACTTCATTGAGTCCCTATGTACAGAATTATCCAGTATTTGATCTTTGCCAACAAACTCCAGTAGATTTCATTCAGACAGCAAATATTAAAGTTGAGGGTGGGGGCGGGAGCAGGGGCAAGGGCAGGGAGAGTATAAGAATGAGGAATGAGAGGATTGAAAGATCCCAGCTTGGCTCCAGTGCCTTGACTAGTTGATAACACTTTTTGATTGGGTCAAAGAATCAGAACTTAGTGTGAACAGTCCTTGAAAGAATCAAAACTATTGTGTGAGAGGTGGGGTCAGACTCAAAAGTGTAACATTGACTCTGGCCCTCCTCTCTCAGGGTCAGGATTGTTATATTTTACACTGTTCCTCCCCTTACCTACACACGAGTTTCTTCAGCACCTTAAGAGGGTTAGGTAGCATCTCTTCTCTGTACCAGCATTGGCTGGGTCCTCTCCTTCATCCCCCCTTTTTAAAATTCTCTAATTATAGTTAGCTTCTTAATATTAGGCAACTTTTACAAAGTAATATTTATTTCACAGATATAGCAAGTAGAAATGCACTAACATTTCCTTCAATACTTCAACAACATAATCCCTCCTAAATCACCTTGGTTGGGTAGGGGTGGGAGTGGGGATTTGTCTCACAGTTCAGTTAAGTTCCTACATGCCATTAGTCCAACAAGTTCAAGTCCAAAACTCCCAGAGTAGATTATGGTAGGCTGGAGTTCCCTCACTGCTAGGTTGGCTACCATATCTAACCTAGATTCCTTGACTCTTGGATTCCTATGGCTAGTGCTCTCAGACTAGATTGGAGAATTCACTCCCTGCATAGATCAGTAAAGAACAAATTGAAAAGCTGAAGATCCAGGACCATGCTTGGGGCCACATGTCGTAAGGGAGAAGGAAGAGGGAGAAGGAGGTTGACTCCCAACCATGTGACAGACCAATGAAGAATGTCCACAAATACTCCAGTCTTACAGTCTTCTAGAAACTGGTCCACATGGATAATAGCACTTTAACAGAAGTAATAATGTTTGCTAAATTCACCTAGTCCCTATTAAAAGGGAAAAGTTATTTCAGAATAGAAAGGAAAAGAAATTCTTAGTATCTTGGTGCAAGAGGTTAGACCAAGAATGCAGCAAAGGAAAGACTAAACTGTATCAGAGAAGGGAGAAACTAAATAGTGTAATCACTCTATGGGCATCTCAGAAAGATCCAGACTGAGGGAAATCCTAAGAAAAGTCAGCTCTTTCCCTAACTTTTCCTCCTGATTTCAGTCTATCCACAGACATGATGATATAATCTCATGTTTCATTACTGTAACATTTGAAAAGTTCAAGAGACATGGCTTCTGGGAAGTCATTAATCATGCTAGCAATAATTAATAAAAGGGGTCAGTGACACTCTCGAAAGCCAAAGACCCTGCATGGAAGCCACTGGAAACACTTATATACCCTTGGAAGAATGAGTGTGCCTAAGGGTGGCAATCCACTCTTATTAGTTAACAAGTAATGACAGAATGAATATTATAATGAGAGGAAGACCTATTTTAATGAGGGATTGGGGGGACCATGACTTGGATCAGGTCATTTACTTCCAAACTACTCTCAGCCTTGGGCAATCTAATCAAAGAATCAAAGAAAAAGACAGGTTACCTCACCTGGGTAGGATCTGAATAAGATTAAGGAGAAAATTAATCCAATCTCATTATCAGCAATGTCCTTCAGATGCTGGCCTGGTCTGATAAGGTTTCAAAAAGGAAAAAAAAAATCCTGTCTCCCCAGTATTAACAATTAGTTATTTATCATTTCTCCCATTACCCAAATGTTTTTCTCAACCATAAAGAGGCCAGGGTTTACTAGAGACGAGATAGATATGAATGAAAGGCCAAGCAAAGAGCTCAACTTCTCCTTAGGTGTCAGGAATTTTTCCTAAACAAGGACTTGAAGTGATTGTGACTGAACTCAGAACTTTTCATCTAAAATAAGTGTTGAGGTGTAGGGGTGTGTGAGACTCCAAAATACCAACATGCCGGGTCCTGCTCAATTAATTCGATTCAAGCCTTCTCTCAGCCAAATAAAAGCAAAATTTATTAAAAACTCACCATAGTGGGTAGACTCTTAAGGAGCCTGGGTATCTGTGATGCTTGCATTGGACAAGTGGGCTAGAATCATCTGACACAGAGTGAGTCTGTGCTAGATAATTCCCGGCCTTCTTTGGCCTTCTTTTTTTAGGTAAGATGGGGTCTTATATACAGAAAGGTGGTGGGAGGAATCTAGGGGTGGTATAGAGAAGGAATTTGGGGAGGGTCTTCAGGAGGAGACAAATGAGGTCAGACTCCAGTAATGAGAGATTAAGGGTGGAAATGGCTGGAGGCTATCTGGAGATGACAGACAGTGGAAGGCTAGGCTAGTTTAAGGGTAACAGATTTATATTTTGGGAGGACCTAGGGTGGGGGCTAGCTGGACAATGGAGGGCTGGCTAGTAAGAGTAAGAGATTTGGGCCACCGTATAATAAAAGGCTTATGGCCTCAGGTAAATGCTTCATCAAATGGAAAGATTCAAGGAGAGTTCAAGGGGATTCCCAGAACCTGTACCTCATTAATAAGCTCTCTAAAGCTGAAAAGAAGGGAACCAAGTGGATCTTGGGGACCATTATGTTGCTACCAGGGCTTAAAATTAATGAGGGTGTAATATACATAAGGAAACTGAGGTCCAAAGAATTTAAATAACCTATATAAGGAGTCCTCTGACTCCTCTTCCAGTGCTCCTTCCACTACCTCACAGCTGCCATGACTAAGTGCTGTCTCAACATAATTTTAGAAGCAAAGTCCTTCCTGTTCACAACAGAAGAGTAAACCTCAGGAAAAAAGAGATTAACAGCTGAGTTGTCCAAAGTCCAGTCTATACCTATTTTCCAAAGAAGAGAGGGGAGGAGGGGAGAATCTGAAATAAAGATGAGTGGAAGAACTAAAGGGACTTCCTGCCAGGTCTCTGCTATAGCCATTTTATCTCTCTACATCTGTGATGGCCATCTGTGAAGTTACTGAAGTCCCATGACACCTGATCTGAAAAGTCCCATGACACCTGATCTGAAAGCATCTTCCTCTTTCAGACTTTTAGTGCTAGTTCCCATTTCATATCCTCATTTTTTAACTCTTACATTCTTTCCCATGTAACAACTATTGAATGTTTATTAAGGATAGTGTTTGAGTTGAATATATTCTAACCACTAGCTAATAAAATAATTTAAAGTGACAAAAAAATGAAGCAAATTTTCATATAAAAAGGTTGTGGGAGGAATCTAGGGGTGGTCCAGAGGAGAAGATTAGGGAGGGTCTTCAGGAGGAGTCAGATGAGGTCAGACTCCAGTAATGAGTGGTTAAGGGTAGGAAGTTGCTGGAGGCTACCTGGAGACCACAGACAATGGTGAGCCAGGCCAGTTCAAGGGTGGGCAGACAATTGGAACAAAGGGGGCTAAAGACTTTGGCAGAGCCACAACTTAAGGCTCATGACTGCA
>CM053593.1:173861473-173899481 GCA_028646575.1 Pseudocheirus occidentalis | reverse complement strand
AGAGCAGGGGAGGGGCTTTACAGTGGGATCGCTGTTATGGGGTTGGGGCAGGAGCAAGACGGGGAGAAAATGTGTAATTCAAAAAATGTAATGAAAATAATGTAAACAAGAAAACAAATAAAAACTAAATTAAAAAAAAATTATTGGACCACCTTAAAAGCTATGATCTCCCCCCCCCCAAAAAAGACTCATCATCGTTAGACAAATCACTTTTAAAAATCTGCTCAGACCCCTTAGAACCAGAAGGCAAAGTAAAAATAGAATCCACTGGTCACCTCCTAAAAGATATCCCCAAATGAAAACTTCCTGGACCATCCTATCCAAAATCCAGACCTTCCTGGTAAAAGGAAAAAAAAATACAACAAGCAGTGAGAAAAAGAGATTTCAAGTACCAGGGAGCCATGGTCAGGATCATACTCTATTAAGGATCCATCACTCTAAAAAATTGAGAATTTGGAATATGACATTCCAGAAGATAAAAGATACAGGCCTACAGATAAGAAGGAGTGAATACAATGCTACAGGGGCAAAATGGATGTTTTAATTAAATAGAGTACTAGTGAAAAAGACTAGTGAAAAGTCCTAGTGAAAAGACTGTAGAGAAACTTTGAAGTGCTAACAGTGGAGTCAAGAGAAAAATAAAAAGGCAAATATGAGAGTAAAGTCATAATGTATTAAACAAATATTAACAGCTTGCTTACACTCTAATATGTAGTGATGATACATATGTTCCTTCTGAACCCTATTACCATCAGGAAGCAGAGAAGTCTAATTAGACTATGTTTTAATGATTTAAAAAGAGAAATGGAAAAAGAGAGGAAGAAGACTACACTAGGGGGAGAAAAAGGTGAAGAAGGATGGGGAAAATTATCACATATAAGGATTTCCTTGTTAAGGAGGAAGAGGTAGATGGAGCTGTTGACACTTGAACCTCATTCTTATCTGCACTGGTAAAGGGAGGGAAAACACACACACACACACACACACACACACACACACTCAGCTGTGTATTTCACATAGTGAACTTACATTTCATTCAACAAGGAAATAGGAGGGAAAGGGGAAAAGGGAAGGATGGAATTCAAATCTAAGAAGGTGCTTACCAACTGGGGAATGACTAAGCAAGTTATGGTATATAAATGTGATGGAGTATTATTATGTTTCAAGAAATGATGAACAAGATAGTTTCAGGGAAACCTGGGAAGACTTCATGAACTGATTTAGAGTGAAGTGAGCAGAACCAAAAGAATGGCCTATATAATGATAACAATATTATAACAACAAACAATTCTGATAGATTTAGGAACTTTGATCAGTACAATGACCAACCATGATTCCAGAGAACTCATGAAGAAATCTACTTTTTTGCTTGATATAGAAGTAATAGGGTAAACAGATGTATTTTTTTTTTGACAAGACCAATGTGGGAATTTGTTTTCCTGACTATACAAATTTGCAACAGGGTTTTTTTCTTTTCCTTTCTTCTTCTTCTACAATGTGGGTTGAGTAAGTACAATGAGAGCAAGAATAGGTGATTTTTGTTGTAAAAAAATTAAAAGATAAATGGACAAAATCTTAGGGAAATTTTTAAAAAATCAAGATATCATTAATAAAAGTATACTTTTTTTCATTGTCTGTTACATGAGTTAGTGGGGCTTTTGTTTTTTTTGGGGGGGGAAGATTTGAGTTTGTCTTTAGGGATGGGTAGATGGAAAAGGAATCCTTCAGACTCAATCAGTTGCTTTCTTTTTCTTTAAATGCTACTTTTTCCCTCATGTTCCTCTTAAATTGCAAAGAAGATGAAGTGTTCTTTTTGTTGAGTTTTTTTTTTTAAGTAGGACAGATTACTTAATATATAACTAGGATTTCTAGACCATATGCATTTAAGGAAAATGCCATACTGCTAAATCTCAGAACCATTTAAATAATTTTATTAATATTGTGACTTACTTTCCAGGGACTGGGGAAGGAATAATGTTTGAAGAAGTGTCATTTTAGTTATTTTTAGATTTGTGGAAATTAAGCAACAATTGCTAATGGTTACAAGAGAAAATAAAGACTAAAGCAAAGTACAAATATCTAAAAGTGTGGTACAGTAGATAGAACATCAGGCCTGGGGTCAGGATGATCTGAGTTCAAATCTGTCCTCAGACACTTAATAGCTATGTGACCCTGGGGAAGTCACTTAACCCCTATTTACCTCAGTTCCTCATCTGTAAAATGGGGACATGCTAAAGAAAGAAATGGCAAGCCACTCCAGTATCTTTACCAAGAAACAGGCACGACTGAGCAACTGAGTAACAACAAAACAACAAAAATCTTAAAAAGGCAATCTGGTAAGTTGCAACAAAGAATACATAATAAAATTATCATATCTGTTGACCCAATAACTTTATTACCCAATAACCCATTACTTCATTCTAGGTAAGCCAACTACATCATCCTCTTAGGCAGTGGTTCTAAACCTTCCTAATGCTACAACTGTTTAATACAGTTCCTTACCTTGTGGTGACGCCCCCCAACCATAAAATTATTTTCATTGCTACTTCATAACTGTAATTTTGCTACTGTTATGAATTGTAATGTAAATATCTGATATGCAGGATGTATTTTCATTGTTACAAATTGAACATTGCCCACAGGTTCAGAACTCCTGCTAAGGGTTCTAGGGGTACACCTGATGAGGTGAGAGGTCTTTTTTAATGCTCTTTGTGGAAGCATACCTTCTGCTGTGGTTTTTCCATTGTTAACTGTTAGTGATTGGCACCTCAAATCCATTGCGCCAATTAACATTATTAGCTTGTCCAAAGGGGCATATAATTTAAGAATATAGCCAACACAAAATACATTTTCCTCCAGCACCTGAGGGACACACTCTCCCTTATACCACCTTTGTCACTGGGGGAAGTGAGTGTAGATGATGTAATTTCTACATAGCATTGGTCCCAACCACTTCAAACCCAAATACATCATAGCCCCTAGTTAAGTCAACTATTACTGGACTTGTCCTAGAGCAGTGGTTCTCAACTTTCCTAATGCGGCGACCCTTTAGAACTCATATGTGGGCTTATCTGCATGTGGGCAGACCCTCTTGGAGAAGGATAGAGGAGCATGGTGTCTTGGTTCCTAAGACCATTGGAAATATGTGTTTTCCAATGGTCTTAGGCGACCCCTATGACCCCTGTGAAAGGGTCGTTTGACCCCCAAAGTGGTCGCCATCCACAGGTTGAGAACCGCTGCTCTAGAGTTTGTTCCTTGGGGTCTTCATGCTGCATTGGGTGACTGCAAAAACTATCATAGACTCTGCTCCTAGACTCTAAAAGGCTCATTCTCTTGATCTTTTCAATCACAGGTAATAATAGCCATACTTCATTTCCTTCACCTAGAAACAGGAAAGAATAGATATAGCAGATAGAGAAGCAGCAACAAGGCCATGCACTCTTGACTTCACGCCATCTCTGACTTAGAGGCCCTCGGAAGTCTGATTTCCTTCTCCAGTGCCAGTCCAGGAAGGGTTCATTTCAAGACAGAGGCTCTGGATCAGCAGTTCTCAACCTGTGGGTTGTGTTCAGTTTGTAACAATGAAAATACATCCTGCATATCAGATATTTACATTACAATTCATAACAGCAGCAAAATCACAGTTATGAAGTAGCAATGGAAATAATTTTATGGTTGGGGGTCACCACAATATGAGGAATTGTATTAAAGAGTCACGGCATTAGGAAGGTTGAGAACCACTGCTCTGGATGATTAGCATTTTTTTTTTTTTTTTTTTTGCTTTTTTGGAGGGCAGTTGGGGTTAAGTGACTTGCCCAAGGTCACACGGCTAGTTTTTGTGTTAAGTGTCTGAGGCCGGATTTGAACTCAGGTACTCCTGACTCCAGGGCCGGTGCTCTACTCACTGCGCCACCTAGCCGCCCCTATGATTAGCATTTTTAAAAATGCATCCCAGTTCATGCTCCAAGTTCCATACACAATCACCTTCTCTTTTTTCTTCTCTTTCTCCTAATTCTCCACCTCCTCCTCCTTCTTCCAAAGAACTAGAACTCTAAATGTTTAGCATTATAGTCTAGTCATTGTAATGGACTATGCAATAAGACCATTAAAATGATATTGAGTAAAAATAAATTTGTGAACATATGAAGTAATGTGCCGTAAATGAAGCAGGACAAGGACAAAGCAGCATGTGTATTCCCTCTGACTATGTAAAAGGAAAAATGTATATACAAATTTGTTCAGAATGGACAGATATCAAGAAGGCAGGATAAAAAGGGAATAACTAGCAAGCTGTTACAGATACCTTGTACATAGATGTTACTTTTCAGTTGCAAATAACTGCAGATGTATATTTACGGTGGCTTATTATTTAACTTTTTTTTAATATAGTAGAATGGCATAATAGGAAGCAAACTAGAGCTGGACTCAAATTATTCCTCAGATTCATACATTCTAGGAGACAAAGAACTCTTCAGTTTCCTCATTTGTAAAATGTGAATAGCAATGTTTGTGCAACCCACCTCACAGGGCTCCTATCAGGAAAATATTTTACAAGGTTGAATATGTTTTATAACTATGCTGTTGTTATCTGAGTATTTCCTAATAAATACAAAATAAAGTTACAGAATGATTTTAAAGTGTTTTTTATCACTTCTTAAACTTTACTATCACATCCCAATAACCATCATTGCTGTTGAACTTTCTCATGTAGCAACTATATTAGGAGAGTCAAGCAAAATAAACTGATACAGCAACGGTTTATCAAGTGACTGACAGCACGCGTGACAATTCACAGCATTTATCCACCACCTTTCTACCAAAGTGGGGAAAGTATGGTTTAATATCAGTTCTCTTGAACCATATGTAGTAAAGCATTACATAAAATCTTTTGATTTTCCTGCCTCTTATATTTCCCAATACGGTCCAATCTCCAAAGAACTGATTCTTGTTAAACAACATGGACCAACATGGGAAAGTGACCATGTATGCAATATTCCACATCTTCAGTTCTCTAGCCCTCTATTGAGAGGAGTGAAATATATTCATTATCTTTTTTTCCCCCCTAGGACCAGGATTTATCACTACATTTAATCTGAGCTTATCTGTTTTTTGCTGTTTTTTAAAATTTTATTTCTATAATTAATGTGTATACTGATTTTTTTTGGCTTTGCTTTCTTCACAATAGTTCATAAGAATCTTCAAATATTTCTCTGAATTCCTCATTCATCTCACAATAAGATTCATAGAAAGATCTTATGAAATTAGATTTCCATTTCATTCAGTTGCCTAGGAGAAGACAAAATGGCTTCAAAATAGTAAGCAATTCAGAAAGGCCAGATAACTCTTCCTATCTACTATTAGTGACTACTAGTCCCTCTGATATTGACTGTTTTTTCATTCACACCATCATATAGCAAAAAAGCCTACTAATTTATGCCATTACTTAATTCCATTGTGTTCTTTTCAAACTGATTTACTAACATGCTCCCTTACAGAACTGTTTCCTTCAGGCACTCTTAATTTCTTTTGGAGAAACATACATTATTCTTTGGATGTCTGGAAACAGGTAGATTGTGTAGTGAGTGTATAGAGTGCTGGATTTGGAATTAGGAAGACCTAAATTACAATCCTGTCTTAAAACCTTGGTAAGTGGTGTGACCCTTGGCAAATCCCTCAAAGACTCCTAGTCTCAGTCTCCTTACCTGTAAAATGGGGACAATAATAATACCTAATAATAACTACCAGTATTGTTATGGGGATCAAATGGGGAAATAGGATAACATATATAAAGCTCTTTGTAAACCTGAAGTCTATCCATTTCTATGTAACCCTATCTACAGCTATCCATAACTATATACCCATTCATATCTGTATCTTTCCATATCTATCCATATCTATCGTTTCATCTATCTATATGTATCTATCCATATCTATGTATCTATTCCTCTCTCTTTCTCTCTCTGTCTCTGTCTGTCTCTGTCTCTCTGCCTCTGTCTCTCTGTCTCTCTCTCTGTCTTTCTCTCTCCTCATCAATTAGTCCCAACAGGGCTATGCAAAATTATGCAATGAAAACTCCAGGGCTTATGAGGAAAATGGCTAAAATGCCTAAAAATTTCATTAGTGACACATAAAAAAGGGAACCTGATAGAATCTGTAGTATAGTTTTGTACATGTATGTTAAATGGCTAAGAAATACATAAATACTACAATAAGCAGTAGTAGACTAACAAGCAATAATAGACTAATAATAATAAATAATAGACTAATAAGTAGTAGTCTGTTGCTTCCTGCTGTTGCCCATCTGTGTGCCAGGCTAAATGAACAAGTTGGGCAGGCTGCAACTCTGAGCTAAGGACAGAAGCCAAGTAAGGAGGGGGAAGAGAGTGGAGAGTATGAACCAGGCTTCATCTGCCCAGAGCTCCTACAGCACCAGAAGATACACAATAAGTATGACACTTCACACTGACAAAGACTTGGAGTTTGCTTACGGAAGTGGGTTGCAAGCTTATGAATTATTATGAAATGGTGGTTTTCTGTGTTCTTTTTACAATTTATAACTCAAAGAAATCACTCAGAAGCAAATGTATAATTCATGTTATGCCCAAAATGTTCACTAATCTATCAGAAGGGTTGGAATCAATTCATGTTTTTAAAACGTTATTGTAGAACTGATTGTTAGTTATTGCTATTATTATTATTTTGCTAGGATATAGTCTCTTTCTCCTCTTTTCAGTATGTTTTTGTCCTTATGTCAATAATGACATTGCTCCAACTAAATACTTTTTTATCTACAATCTTCAAAGACCTCTTTATAATTTCCCTTAGGAGAGAACGTACACACAACTCACTAGAACTTTAATCACAACTTTGTATTTCCCAATGTATGTGGTAGCTTCATTCTCCATTTCTAACTAGTTCTGCAATTTTTTAAAAATATTAGTTTGTCTCTCTCACTAGACCCTTCCTGCACTGCATGATTAAGAAAATAATTTTTTAAAACCCTGAGAAATAAAGCCTTCAACACACAGCTGAGTAATCCAGAAGAACAAATTTCCCATTGGCCATGTCTGAAAATGTAAGTCTCTTTCTATGATTTTAAGTTCTTCACCTCTCTGTCAGAAGATGAGTAGCATCTTCATTAAAAAAAAATTGCTTAGATCTTTTAGAACCACAGGACAAGCAGAAATATAAAGAATTTATTGGTCACCTCTTGACCCCCAAATGGGAACTCTCAGGAAGATTATAGTCAAAATCCAAAAAAAAAAATTTTTCTTTGACTTTCCAGGTCAAAGAAAAAATGCTGCAAGCTGCCAGAATGAAAGAATTCAAGTAATGAAGAACTAGTCAGGTTTGTGCACAGTTTAACCACCATCACTATAAGGAGAAAGACAATTAAAAAAAACAACAAAAAACTACATTCTAGGAGGCAAAAGATAGGGGCTTGCAATCAAGAATAATTTACCCAGAAAAACTGAATCCAATACTCAATAACTGAAAACCTCTCTTTCTCCGTATGTGAACCTAGCCTGGAAAAATGACTCGCTGCAATTTTTTTCTTTGATTTTATAATCAGGACTAATTTGATTATATTTTCTATGTCTTTGTGAAGGGCTCATGAGATTAAAGTTCAGTTATTCTTCTTGCTACTCTGACATCTTATTCAGCTGGTCAACTGATCTAGTCAGTTTTCATTTATGATTTCTTGAAATGCAGTGTCCAGATCTTTTTTCTTTTTCTTTTTTTTTTACTTATTTATTTTAGTCTTCAACATTAATTTCCACAAGATTTTGAGTTTCAAAATTTCTCCCCATCCCTCCCTTACTTCCCACCCCAAGATGGCATGTATTCTGATTACCCCTTCCTACAGTCTGCCCTCTCCTATATCACCACTCCTTCTATCCCCCTCCTCCTCACTTTCTTGTAGGGCAAGGTAGATTTCTATACCCCATTACCTGTATATCTTATTTTGCAGTTGCATGTAAAAAACAATCTTTAACATTTGTTTTTAAAACTTTGAGTTCCAAATTCTCTCTCTTCTCCCTTCCTCACCTACCCTCATTGAGAAAGCAAGTGATTCAATATAGGTTATACATGTATAGTTATGCAAAACACTTCTGCAATAGTCATGTTATGAAAGACTAACTATATTTCCTTCCATCTTATTCTGCTCCCCCCATTTATTCCATTCTCTCCTTTGATCTTGTTTCTTTTAAAAGTGTTTGATTTCAACTACCTCCTCCCCCAATCTGCCCTCCCTTCTATCATCTCCCCCCTCTTATCCCCTTCCTGTAGGGCAAGATACCTAATTGAATGTGTATGTTACTCCCTCCTTAAGCCAGATCTGATGAGAGTAAGGTTCACTGATTCCCTCTCACCTTCCCCCTCTTCCTCTCCACTTTAAAAGCTTTTTTCTTCTTTTATGTGAGATAATTTACCTGATTCTATCTCTCCATTTCTCCTTTTCCCAATATATTCCACTCTCAACCCTTAATTTTATTTTTTAGATATCATTTCTTCATATTCAACTCACCCTCTGCCCTGTGTGTGTGTATGTATGCATGTGTGTGTGTGTATCCTCCAACTACCCTAATATTGAGAAAGGTATCATGAGTTAAAAATATCATCTTTCCAAGTAGGAATGTAAGCAGTTAAACTTTAGTAAGTCCCTTATGATTTCTCTTTCCTGTTCACCCTTTCATGCTTTTCTTGAGTCTTGTATTTGAAAGCCAAATTTTCTAATCAGCTCTGGTCTTTTCATCAAGAATGCCTGAAAGTCTTCTATTTCATTGAATGTCCATTTTTTTCCCCTGAAGCATTATACTCAGTTTTTCTGGGTAGGTGATTCTTGGTTTTAACTCTACCTAGCTCCTTTGACCTCTGGAATATCATATTCCAAGTCCTCTGATCCCTTAATGTAGAAGCTACTAGATCTTGGGTTATTCTGACTGTGTTTCCACAATATTCAAATTGTTTCTTTCTGGCTGCTTGCACAATTTTCTCCTTGATCTGGGAGCTCTGGAATTTGACGACAATATTTCTAGGGGTTTTCCTTTTGGGATCTCTTTCAAGAGGTGATTAGTGGATTCTTTCCATTTCTATTTTACCCTCTGGTTCTAGAATATCAGGGCAGTTTTCCTTGATAATTTCTTGAAAGATGATGTCTAGGCCTTTCTTTTTTTTTTAATCATGCTTTCAGGTTGTCCAGTAATTTTAAAATTATTTCTCCTGGGTCTATTTTCCAGGTCAGTGATTTTTCCAGTGAGATATTTCACATTATCTTCTATTTTTTCATTCTTTTGGTTCTGTTTTATAATTTCTTGATTTCTCATAAAATTATTAGCTTACGTTTGCTCCATTCTAATTTTTTTTTTTTTTGCAGGGGGAAGGGCAGGGCAATTGGGGTTAAGTGACTTGCCCGAGATCATGTGGCTAGTATGTGTTAAGTGTCTGAGGTTGGATTTGAACTCAGGTCCTCCTGACTCCAGGGCCGGTGCTCTGTTCACTGTGCCACCTAGCTGTCTCTCCATTTTAGCTTTTAAGGAATTATTTTCTTCAGTGAACTTTTCCTTTTCCTGCTGCTGCTGCCACTGCCACTGCTGCTGCCACCGCCACGGCCACCCTGGGGCTGGGACCAGGCTGTTCTCTTTTATCATCCAGGTTTGACATAGTTTTCCCACCGATCTTCTATGCTGTCTTTGGCAATTATGGGCTGGAAAATCTGGAAACTACCATAGATGCCAGTGATTCAGTCCTCTGAGGCCTGCTCTGGCCCCATCTATGCTGGCATGATCCATACTGGACTGTGTTCTGCTCCCATCTGGTGCAATCGACCCTTCCTGCCTACCTTCCAGGCTATCTTGGGCTGGAGATTTGTTTCACCCTTGTCATTTTATGGCCTCTGCTGCTCTAGAATTTGTTTAGAGTCATTTTTTACAGGTAATGGAGGGGTTTTGGGGGAGAGTGTAAGCAAGTCTCTGCTTTTACTCAGCTATCTTGGCTGTACCTCCAATAATCTAGTGTCCAGACTTAAAAAAAAAATCATGGTTCTCAGGGAGTCTGATGAACATACATTTTTTTCTCCTTGACTTATTTTCCAAGTCAATTATTGTGATAAAAGATTTTATATTTTCTTCCAAGTTTTTCAGTCTTTTGATTTGGTTCTCATAAATTTTGCTATTTCCTAGAGTTACCGATTTCTGTTTGGTCTATTCTAGTTTTCAGGAAGTCCATTTCTTGAGCAATGTTTATCATTTTCTCTTTTAAGTTATTTATTTGCCTTCCATTTCTTCCCTTCAGAGTTTTATTTCCCTTTTAATCTCTTATTTTGTTTCTTCTAGCTATTCATTTCCTTGTGGAAAATACATTTTTTTCTCCCATTTTATTATCTGCTTATATAACAGATACTCACTTGACTCTCTGTTATGAAGTTACTTGCCACTATGTGGGGAGGGGGTCTCTAGAGCTACAAGAATTTTTCACACTTGTCAGTGTTTCCTTGAGGCTTGTGCCAGTACCAGCTCTTCCCCATGCTATGCTTTTGGCTAAGATGTGTAGCCCTGTTTGTGCTCACCCTGGGTCACCTAAGTTCCTGTACTGATCTCAACTTCCTGGGATTAAGCTTCCTTGAATCTTTGAGGTTCAGAAATCTGAATCTTCAGGGCCCTCTGTGGTGCAACAGTATAGAGAATGAGTGAGTGACCTCAGAACCTGGGGGCTGGGGGTGTTCCATCTGAGCACTACTATGCTGCTGGCTGGAAATACAGTAATTTCCCTTTAAGTCCAACACCCAAATGGAATCCTTTCTCTCTCTCCCTCCCTCCCTCTGTCTCTCTCTCTCTCTCTCTCTCTCTCCACACACACACACACACACACACACACACACACACACACACACACACACACACACACACACACACTTAACCAAAATCCAACTGACTCCATAACTCATCTTGTGTCTACATTTTCTCCTGTATCTATTATCCCCATTTCTCTATGGAAGTGAAATGGAAGTGTTTTCTTTATCAGTTCTCTAGAATCAGGATTGTTATTATTGTTACTATTTATATTTTTATAATGAAAGTATAAATTTTTATATTAGTTCTTCTCTCTTTACCCTCAATCATATCATTCAAGTCTCACCATGATGATTTGATTTCTTATTGGCCTCCTCCCCACCCTTTTATTTTTAGTTTTTGCAGGGCAGTTTGGGTTAAGTGACTTGCCCAAGGTCACACAGCTAGTGTGTCAAGTGTCTGAGGCTGAATTTGAACTCCGGTCCTCCTGATTCCAGGGCCAGTGCTCTATTCACTGCATCTCCTAGCTGCCTCACTCCCCACCCTTTTAAAAGCATTAAAATTGGCCTATGGTGATTTCCTCAGTATGGGAACTCCCTCTACTGATGCAGATCAATTAACTATCCTTAACTTACTGTTTTAGACAGTTATCTAGAGCAATGAAAGTACCCAGACCAAGGCAAAAAACTAGTAGGAATCAGTGATAAGATCTGAATCCAGCTTTTCTCAACTCCAAGGCCACTCTTGTCACTACTATACCCCTCTGAACACCAAAAATAATTATTTAAAAAATCACTCAGGGATAGAATATAGCTCACTTCCCATCGGGCATGGTACCTCTTTTAGAGAGGTCAATCTACTGAACACCTCAGGCTCACTCGTGGATAGGTAGCTGTAGTTTCTACCACTTAGATAGATCAACAAGCATTTATTAAGCATTTACTATATGCCAGGCACTGTGCTAAGTGCTGACAATACAAAAAGAGGCAAAAGACAATTCCTGCCCTCAAGGAGCTTACTCTCTAATGGGAAAAACCCCATGCAAACAAAAAGGAAATCATCTGCAAGATAAATAGGAAATAATTAACAGAGAGAAGGCACTAGAATTAAGAGGGATTAGAAAAGGCTCCCAGTAGAACGCAGAATTTTAATTGGGACTTAAAGGAAGAGGGAGAGTGTTCCAGGCATAGGAGACAGAAAGAATGCTCAGGGATGGAGTGTCTTGTTCATGGAAAAGGCCAGTGTCACTAGATGAAACATGTCAGGGAGGAAGGTATAAGAAGTCTGCAAAGGTAGGAGAGGTCTGGGTTATAAAGGGTTTTGAAAGCCAAAGAACATTTTGTATTTGATCTTGGAGATAATAGGAGATCACTAGAGTTTATTGAGAGAGAAAAAGAGAGAGAGAATGTGTGTGTGTGTGTGTGTGTGTGTGTGTGTGTGACAAGACAGGATATGATAGGATTTAGGAGAATCACTTTAGTGGTTGAATGGAGGATAGATTTGGAGGTGGGAGAGAGCAGGAAGACCCACCAACAAGCTACTCCAATAATTCAGGTGTCAGGTGATAAGGGCAAGCATCAGACTTAAGGCAGTGTCAGATGAGAGAAAAGGGTGTGTTTGAGAGATGTTGCAAAGGTGAAATCAACAGGCCTTGGCAAAAACTTGGATCTAGGAGTAGGGGTGATGGTGGTGAGAGATAATGAGGAATCCAGGATGACTCTTAGTTTGTGAGCCTGAGGACTGATGATGTTATTGTCCTTTTCAGTAATGGGGAAGATAGGCATGGAGGAGATTTTAGGGGGAAAGATAACGAGTTCTGTTTTGGACATATTGAATTTGGGATGTCTACTGGACATTCAGTTTGAGATATCTGGAAGGAAAATGGAGATGCTAAATTGGAGGTCAGGAGAAAGGCTGAGGAAGAAAAGGTGGATTTGAGAATCATCAGTAGAGATGATAATTTAATCCTGAGAGATGATGAGATCAACAAGGGAAGCAGTAGAGAGGGAAAAGAGAAGAGGGTCCAGGAGAGAATCCTGAGGGACACCTACAGTTAGAGGGCATCGATCTGAAGGATGGTCCACCAAAGGAAGTAGAGTAGGAACAGTCAGATAGGTAGGAGGAGAACCAGGAGAGAGTAGTGTCCTGAAAACCAAAAGAGAGGTGAGTATCCAGGGGGAGTGATCAAGTGCTAAGTGCCTCAGAGAGGTCGAGGAGATTGCAGGTTAAGAAAATGTCATAGTATTTAGCAAATAAGAGACCCTTAGTAACTGGAGAGAGCAGTTTCAGTGGAATGATAAAATCAGAAGCCAGAAATGAGAGGAGAAAAAGTGAAATCACCTATAGGAATTTAGCTACAAACAGCAGAATATAGGATAATAAATTGAGGAATGGAAGGGCCAAGTGAGGGTCTTTTCAGAATAAAGGGTACATGGACATATTTATAGGCAATAGGGAATGACCCAGTAGAAAGGGAGAGATTGAAAATAAGTCAAAGAGGGGCAGCTAGGTGGTTCGGTGAATACAGCATGGGTCTTGGAGTCAGGAGGACCTGAGTTCAAATCCGACCTCAGACACTTAACACTTACTAGCCGTGTGACCTTGGGCAAGTCACTTACCCCAACTGCCCTGCCTTCCCCCCTCCAAAAAGAAAAAGAAAAGAAAAGAAGTCAAAGATTGGGATGACAGAGGGGGCCATCTGTTGGAGGAAATGGGATAGAATAAGATCACCTGAACAAGTACAATGCTCCTTCAGAAAGGGAAGAAATCCTTAGGGTAGGACTGGCAGAAGACTCAAATCCTTGCTATTGCATGAATACCCCTCAGCTCTAGGCATGCTCTCTGGCTGTCCCCCAATCTCAGAACATTTTCCCTCCTCTGTTCTGACTACTCTGAAGACTTCCCAGGTTTCTCATTAAAATGCCACTTCTACTGGAAGCTTTCCCCAAACCCTCTTAATTCTATTGCCTTCCCTCTGTTATTTATTTCCTACTTATCCTGCAGATTGCTTGCTTTGTATATATTTGTATGTTTTCTCCCCCATCAGATTGTAAGCTCCTAGAGGGCAGGATGCTGCATTGCTGTGCCTCTCTCCCCCACCCCCAGGCCTTCCTGGACTTCAGCTCCCTAAGGTGGGGATACTTTTCTTTCTATGGGAGCCTGATATACCTTTCTTAGCAAATAGGGAAAGTCTTCCTGGGCTTGGCTTGAGAAGAAAGTCACTCCTGAAGTGGAAAAACTGAAGAAAAAAAGTGCACCCCAGGGCAGGAGTATTGTAGGGGTGGGGGATGATGAATACTTCAGTTCAGCATACCAACTATGCCATATCATTGCCAGAAATAAATTGTAGGGAAATAATATAAAAGATATTATTTAATAAATATATGACTAGAAAAGGAAGTCACTAGATTGAGTCATAGCAGGCTATATTGTGTTATGCTTGGGTACCAAAATAATGTCAAAAAACCTAGAGGAAGGGTCCCAAAATAGCGGAATCTTCTTTGGAGAATTTACTCAATGGTTTGACATGAGAAGATATAGATGGGTGGCAATCTATATTATTAAGGGAGCACACATAACAGTGAGAATCCAGGCCTATTAAAGTAATTTGACAAAGGCAGAGAAGCTTATAGACAGAATTGGGTCCAACGTTGTGGTGTGAAGGTTCCTTAGCTCACAATGTTTCTCAAGTGAAGTCCCCATAGTAGACCTAAGACGAAAGGACATTCTAGGAAGTAGCATGGTAAAAGAGAACTAAGCATTTTCTAACCCTGTACGGCACATAGTCACGGGGCCTCTCTTATTGAATCAAGAAGGGATGGATGCAGTCAGTTGAGAAAACAAAAAGACCCTAATGATGAGGTGTAGGCTCTGGGACCCCTCCCCACTTTTTGAGCTCTCCTAGATTCTTTGGCTCTGGGAAAGTAAACCTTCCCAGGGAAGACATTTGCCTGCGGTCATGGGTCTTGAGATGAGCTTTTTTCCAATAGTTTCCCACCCTTGAATTGGCCTGGCCCACCATTGTCTGTGGTCTCCAGGTAGCTTCCAGCAACTTCCCACCCTTCCCACCCTTCCCATCACTCATTACTGGATTCTGATCTCATCTTGACTCCTGAAGGCCCTCCCTACTGGAGTCTGACCTCATCTGACTCCTCCTGAAGATCCTCCCCAATCTCCTCCTCTGGACCACCTCTAGATTACTCCCACAACGGTATTGTATATAAAACCCCATCTTCCCTCCATGTGGTGTGAGAGTGCTGTACAATAGCTTAGCAGAGACTTCCTCTTTGACAGCACCTTTAAATAGCCTAGTACCCCACGTGGCGAACTTGAACTTTCAATAAACTTTACTTTTTCCTTGGCTGAGAAGACTTGAGTGGAATTCTTTCCGCAGGACCCGGTATGTTGGTATTTTGGGGTCTCAGGCAGCCCTAACCCTCTTTGGGCTCCTCTTCACCTAACACATTTCTGGGGGAGTTAAGTAATAAAGCCTTGCAAATATTATGGTCAGAGCAGTTGTGAAGTAGGATCCTGGCTACGATGGAGGAAGGGATTTCTCTCTTTTCTTTCCCCTCCCTCTCTTCAATCTATCTCCGAATCTAGCTTCAGAGTAGGAGACACTCTTTTCAGCATATCATTTGTGAGTTCTTAGAATTTGCAGTCTGAGAGGTGGTTGTTGAGGAAATCCCCTGTTGGGATAGAGGAGGGGATTTTTCTTCTCTCCCTTCCCACTCCTCCTGTCTTATTGGTCATGTAGCTCTGCAGGCAAGCTACCGATCAGGAGAACTATATCTAGCAGGATCCAATTGTATATACACATACACACTCCAGACAGACAAACATAAAGACTTATCTAAGGGAGGAAATGGCTTCAAGGAGTGTGATCGCTGGCAATCAATAGTAAGTCTGGTGAGAGAAGTAGATCTTGATAACTCAGGGTGAGGATTCTATGAATAGAGGAAGGACATCAAAATCTGAAGCTGTGAGTTATGTTTGCCATATGTACACCCTACACTGTGCCTCCCTACTATTGTACTCTAATTTTGAGGCCCCTCTTCCCATGGATATTGTGTATTTGTGGGAAAGTTTACCCCAAGTTTATAGAGGGAGTGTTTTATACTTAACTGTTCTTACTATGAATTCTGAGTAAATGACTTTGCTTAGAGCTGATTGAGTCTACTGACCGCTTATTAATGGGAAGCACACCACTGCGAGCTCATGAACTACAGTGTTAGGAATGTAGACTGACAGGATTACCCCTAGAAAATTGGGCAGCAAATGTCCCTCTGGGGACCCAAGCTGTAATTTTATTTACTGGCTTAGGGAGAGTAGCCTGGAGGGAATGTTACCATAATAATAAACATGATACAAATTGGAATACAAAAATACATTAGGGGGGTAATAAAGTCCTATGAGTCCCCAGGAAGGAGGGATAATTTCTGGTTGAGTCAGTACAGAAAAAAATAAAATAAATGAGTATATATAAAAAAGACTAAAATATACCTTACATTTATATAGAACTTTATAGCTTTCAAAGTCCTTCCTCATATGTTCATTATCACAACTACAAATAGGGAGGTGAAATAGGCATTTTTATTTATATTTTATAGGTAAGGAATTGTGACTCAAAGAAACTCATTCAAGGTCATAATTGCTGCTAAAAAGCAGAATCAGGACTTAGGTTTTTGAGAAGTTTGTCCCACAAAAAAGTAAAAATAATCCATCTATTATCTCCCAAAAGAGTTATAAAGGGGTAGAATATGAATATGAGAAGTTAGTATTTCTCTTCTATCGTCAACTATAAACAATTCTGGACAATTCCCTTTGGACATTTTTCTAAATCTAATCACCTTATTACTTGAACATGCATATTCATTATATTGAATATCTAGTGACTTTCATCTGATTAGCGCTTAGATATTAGTCTCTTGGCTTTCTGTGGATTTTAGGTTTGAACTGAGGCTTGTATATAGTAACTGACCCAAAACATTTTTCAGCATTTATTCTAGTATTTAAAGTTCATGGGGTCAGTCTGGCCTGAATTATACAAGTATGTCTGAATGAAGCACAAGACTAGCTATTAATATCAAAGTAAACACATCAAGGAGGCCTGAAGGGTATAACATTTTGTGTTACACCAGTGTTTCTACCTCTCTCGTTAAGTGTCAGCATTTGTCCTAGACAATTAAACAAAATTCTGTGAACATTTATACAATGCTTAAAATGTATGAGACACAGAACTAAGTACTGGGAATACAAAAACAAATGCATAACAGCATAATGATTGCTGCGAAGGAATTTATGAATCACAGAATTTCAGAGTTGGAAAGGATCTCAGAAATCATGTAATCCACACCTTAAAAAGAATTCCCTCTTTATTACACCTGACAAGTGATCATTCAGCCTCTGCTGCTCTAATGAGGGGAAAGAGACTGTCTCCTAAGGCAGCCCATTCCATTTTTGGAAGATTCTTGTTAGGAATCTATGATCAATCAATCAGTTAATAAACATTTATTATATGTCTACCATGTGCCAGGCAGAGTGCTAGGATCTGAACAAGAATGTATTTTATCATGGTGTGTGTGTGGAGTACATATAAATATATTCAAAACATATACACAATAATCTAAAGTAAATGGGGGAATTAGTACTAATATCTGGGAAGGGGAGAATCAGGAAAGGCTCAAGGTAGCTAGTAATACTTTAGCAAAGCCTTGAAGGAAATTAGGGATGCAAAAAGGGAGTGGATTTCAGGTATGGAGGATAGTCATTATACAAAGTCACAGAGACTGGAGATTTGAGTACCATGTTTTAAGAACAGTAAGATAAATTTAGAACAACTATGAAGTGGAGTAATATATAGTAAATAATGCTAGAAAGGTAAGTTGGGGTTAGATAGCAAAGGGCTTTAAAAACCAAATATAGGAGTTTCTATCTGTGAGCCATTACTAAGTAGGGGAGCAAAATTGTCACATCTGTACTCTAGGAAAATAATTTTGGTAGTTTTGTGAACAATGGATTTGAGAGAGAAGAAACTTGAAGCAAGGAGTCAAATCAAGAGGCTATTGCAATAGGCCAGGCAAGAAGTTATACAGGTTTGGATTAGGATGTCTGGTGGCCATGTGAATAGGGAGAAAGAGCAGGATATATGTTGAGGATATAGAAATAAGGTTTGGCAACTGATTGGATATGTGGGTTGAGGGAGAATGAGTAAAGGATAACACTGAGGTTGCAAACCTGAGAAACTGAAAGACTGATTGTACTATCAGCAGAAATAGGGAAATTGGGTTGGTCTTGGTGGGGAGGGAGGGGGAAATAAATGAGACATTGGTTATGAGATTCTTACAAGTACATCCAGTTTGGAATGTCCAATAGACTGATGGAGATAAATGAATGGAGCTCAGGAAAGAAAACAAGGATGGAAGTACAGATCTGGGAATCATGTATACAGAAATGATAATTCTATATAGAAATAAAATGAAAATGTGAAGAAAAGAGATCCTAAGACAGAGTCTTGGGGCATACTCCATATTAAGGGGGATGATAGGGTCTAAAAAGGAATTTTAAGGAAGAAGGAAACTTGGGTATGTCTACTGGCAGCTAAGATAGATAGAAATTGAAGATTGGAGAGGATGATTGTAGGCGCTGGAGGAGATGTAGTCAAGAGAACATGCAAGAAAGTTGGCCTTAGTAAGAAAGGTTATTTCATCAAAGACTAGACAGAGTAAAGAGGAGAGAATGGGGAGATGACTTCAAAGAGTTCTTAGGTACAGAGAAGAGTGAGCTCATGATTAAAGATTCTTTGACCATCAACCAGTGTTATCTACAATCTTAAACTCCAATCTATCTCTATACAAAATCTATCCATTTCTTATAGTTCTACATCTGGAACAAAGAAGTTTTATTCTTCTATAGCAGGATTTGCCCTCACCCTCACCCCCTGTAAGTTAAAAATAACATGAGCATATATGAGGATGAAAAGGTTAGTTTTTTTTTTTTTTAACACTATTGCCTTCAATGTTTTGAGAGTCTCTTCAGGAAAGACATGATTGTAACTCCTCTACGGCATTATTTCCAAGCAGCCACACTAGAAGACCCTAGACACTTTGGCCACAACTCTAGCTGGGTATTTTCAGGCAGCCTGGAGTGAAGATCCTTTTGTCAGACTGGGAGCTGGCTCAGAACAAGGCAATCTTGCAGTTTCAGCTTGAGCTGGGTGGAGCAAAGTAAGCCCTGAGATGATCCTGAGATTTGTGGTGGTGGCCTGGAGATCAAGAGCAGATGGGAGCAGACACTGAGTTACAACCACATTGAGTGGGAGGGGTAGTTGCTGAGAACTCTAGATGGGGGAGGCCAGTAGGAGGCGTGCCAATACTCTGAAGTGCTTATTCCCTAGGTTCTTCAGAGCTCTTGCAGAGGCAAAACTCATTTAGTTTCTAAAAGCTTCAGAACCTTTTGATTCTCTAACCTTCTTCTTCTTTTGGGTGAGGGGAAGCACAGGGATAAGGAACCAAACCTGCTATAGCGAATTCTGAACTTTGCTTCTCAAAAGCTTTCTATAGTTTGCTATAATTTTCTATGTTTAAATAAATCACATCAACATTGAGTGAATTGTCAAGTCCTACGAATGAGGAAACAAAAATAAGGAGGGATGAATCCAAACAGGGGAGGATAGCTCAAAGAACAGAGATAAAAAGCATTATCTAATTAGGGTAATTTGGAGCATATTTCAGATTATATTGAACCTGGGGCAGACTACAAACATCCAAAGGCTCCAGAGAAAGATGGTGTTGGTAGGTAATTGCTACAACCATCTGTTTACCAAATAACAACCCCTCAGCTGGTCAATTAATTAATTAATCACATGACAGATGGCTGTTCTCTGTAAATAGCAGAAAGCAGGGGAATGAATCAGGTATAAGTACATATAGCTCTGACACCACCACCATATGTACACTTGGCACCTACTACCTGTATCATCTGTTACATGTACCCACTACACTGCTCTAATGTGGCAGCTCTTCAAATATTAGAAGAAAGCTCTCATGCCCCTTATCTCTTAAGTCTTCTCTTGGTTAAGCATTCTTAATTCTCCTCAAATGAGATACTCAAATGACATGAATTCTCTCCTTTGAGTGCTCTCCAGATTTTCAGTTTCCTTCCTTAAAAGTCCCCAAACTGAACATAGTTGTCTATATGTAGTCTGACAAAGGCAGAGTGTAATAGCACTATACTCCCTCTTTCTGTTAAAGACAATGAGGCCAATCACCAAGCCTTGGGGCACTACAATAAAGAGTTACTTCTAAGTTGACATGAACTCATTAATGACCTGGCAGCTAGACAGTGCAGTGGATAGATTTCCCACCCTGAAATTAGGAAGACTCATTTTCCTGAGTTCAATTCTGACCTCAGATACTTACTAGCTATGTGACCCTGGGCAAGTCATTTAACCCTGTTTGTCTCCATTCCTCATTTGTAAAATAAGCTGGAGAAGGAAATGGCAAAGCACTCCAGTACATTTGTCAAGAAATCCCCAAATGGGTCATGAAGAGTTGAAGGTGACTGAAAAAGCAACTGAAACAACATAGACTATTTGTTAGCCCTGCCATTCAACCAGGTCCAAACTTACATAACAATACTATAATACAGCCAACACTTCTATCTTGTTCCCAGCAATAGCATATGAGACTTTTTCAAATGCTTCGCTATACCTCGATAGGCTATTTCTTTAGTAATCCCTCTAAGCCAGTCTAATAACTGCAGCAAAAAAGGAAATTAGGTTAGTCTGGCATGACCTGTTCTTGATAAAGTAATCATGGTTCTCTACAATTATCGGTTCTTTTTCTAAATGTGCAGTAACCATCCCTTTAATATGTTCCAAAATTTTCCTGAAATTGAAGTCAAGCTCATTGACAGTTTGCAGATTCCATTTTTTCTCTATTTTTGAAAAATGTACAATGTTCTCCTTTCTCCAGTTTTGTGATATTTTTCATATTCTTCATGATCTGTAAAGATCATTTCTAGTGGCTCAGCAATCAGTCTCTCAGTTAATTCAAAACCCTGGGAAGTGGCTCACATAGCAACCACCCTAATTCAGACCCTCATCATCTCTCACCTGGACTGGTGCAATAGCTCCTTTATTGGTCTCATTGACTCTAAACTCTTCCCACTGTAATCTCAACTCCACAAAACTGCCAAAAAGATTTTCCCTAAAAAAATAGGTCAGGTCAGGTCACTGCACTACTCAAAAATTGCCAGTGGTTTGCTAAATATTTAAAATAAAAAACAAACTCCTTTATTTAACATGTAAAAATCCTTTAACAACCTAGACCCAACTTATCTTTCCATTCTTATTACATATTGCTTCCTTTCGTGTACATCATTGTTGAACCAAACTGTCTTTAGAAAGAAACATAGTTGTTTCTAAGTCTCACAGAAGGCAATTCTCTAAGGCTTTGTTGTTACTCATACACGGAGCTCCATTTTTTCATCTGCCTTTGTGTTGACTGGTTCCAATGCCTAGAATGCAATTCTTTCTCATCTCTACCTCTTTAAAACCCCTAGTTTCTTTCAAGAGTCATCTCAAGTAGAGTTTTAAAAAAATATTTTCTTGTTTAACAGAAATCTGTCCCTCCTACCACCATTCCATTTTCCATTTCCCCAGTGGAAAAAAAAAAAGAAAAATAAAATGCTCTTAACAAATATGCATAGTCAAGCAAAGGAAATTTCCACATTGCCTCTGTCACACACACACACACACACACACACACACACACACACACACACACACACACACACACACACACCCATGCCCAGGGATAGGTTTTCATCTTCAGTTCTCTGGAATACTGGTTGATCACTGCATTGAACAGAGTTCTTAAGTCTTTTAAAGTCATGTGTTTTTACAGTGTTGTTATATAAATTGTTCTTGTGGTTCTGCTCACTTTCTATCAGTTCACAAAAATCTTCTCAGTTCTCTAAATCAGTGTTTCTCAACCTTCCTAATGCCGCCATTCTTTAAAATTTGTGTGGGTATATCTGCATGTGGGTGGACCCACTTGGGTTGAGAACAGGTTGAAAACCACTACTCCAAATCCATCCCTTTTATCAGGATAAGAATGTTTGATTATATTCATATACCAAACTTTTGTTGTACAGTTGTTTCAGTCATATCTGATTCTTCATGACCCCATTTGGAGTTTTCTTGACAAGATACTGGAATGATTTGTCATTTCCTTCTCCAGCTCATTTTACTGATGAGGAACTGAAGTGAACAGGGCTAAGTCACTTGCCCAGGGTCAAGTGGCTGGTAAGTGCCTGAAGCCAGATTTGAACTCAGGAAGAGGAGTCTTCCTTACTCTAGGCCCAGCACTCTATGCTCAGCACCACCAAGCTGCCCTTACTATACTTTATAATTCAGTAATATTCTATTACATATTATATGCCATAATTTGCTTATACATCATCTAAATTTATGGAAATTCTCTTAGTTTCTAGTTCTTTACTACTACAAAAAAGAGCTGCTATAAGTATTTTTGTGCAAAAAGGTACTTTTCTTCTTTGGTCTTTTGAGGGTATATAATCCTAGTACAGGCATTGCTGAATCAAAGGATACACACAATGTAGTGAATTTGGGGGGTATAGCTATAAACTGATTTCCAGAAACCACCTTTTGCCTGAAGCCTTTCTTTATTACCTTCAGCTTTTTGTGTCTCCTTCCCCCAAATATCTTGCATAAATTTTATATCTACTTATTGTTGTCTATGTATGTTCATGTTGTCTCTCCTGGCTAGATTAAAAGTTCCTCAAAATCAGAGTCTACTTTCACTTTCATGCCTGGTATATAATATGCTAATAAATGCTTACTGATTAATTAATTGATGTAGTTTTTCTGGGCCTGGTGATTTAAACTTATGAACTGGGAAACCTGGTACTCTCTTATAAGCTCTTGCTTACCTTGGGTATCTATTTCTTATTAGTTTGTTAATATTCCTTATTGGATATGTTTTATAGTTAGTTATTAGATACTTTTCCAGTCAAAAGATCATTATCCTAGGCAGAGAAAAAAATAAGTAAATTAATTGGAGAATTATGTATAACATGATGTGGCAGAAAGAGTATTGGGTTTGGAGTCAAAAGATGGGCTCATGTCCTACTTCTATTCCTACTTGTTCAGCCTTGTCCAAGTCATTTAACCTCAGTCTCTTTGGTCTCAGTTTCCTCATCTGTAAAATGAATGGGTTGAACTACGTATTCTTCAAAATCCCTTTTAGATCTAAAATCTAAGATGCTATATGTAGAAATGACTATCATATAAGTCAGCATATAATTAAATTAATATGAAATGTCAAACTTAATGGCATGGGAGATTGGAGGAACTACCACTACAGGTTGGAGGATGAGAGGAGACATCCAGGAGAATGTGACAACTGAGCTGGGCCGTGATGTAAGAGAAGGTGCTTACAACAAATGTATGAGGAGTCTATTCTAGTATGGTAGACTGTTTTTGACACATTGAGTTTGAGGAGTTTGCAAGTCAATTAAAGATGATGGAACTGTAGAAGTGGAATTCAGGGGAGAAGCTGACCTTGGACACAGAAATTTGAGAGATATTTGCACAGAGGTGATTACTAATGCCATGGAAATGTAGAAAGAAGAAAAAATGCAATGAGGAAAGAGCCTTGTGCTTCCCTTGTGCTTATAATAAGATTATGTCCCTTTAAAAATAGACTTTGCTCTTTGGTCATCATATATACTGAAAGTATTAGAAAATAAAAAATGACTCAGACAGTCTAGAAGAAAGAAGAAGAAATCAGTGAAGGAGACAGAATCAATCAGAGAGGTAGTAGGAGAGAATGATTCAGAAACCAAGGGAAGAAAAAATAACCCCTCAGGGAAAAAAAGGCTGGTCTATAGTTTTAAATGATGCAGTCATTGATGAACAGTCAAGAAGAATGAGGAAATGGATGTTATTGCTTCTTTATTACATAGAAACAAACCATGAGAAAAGGTCATTGTTTATAGTAATCAGAAGTAATACATAGTAATCAGTAGTCATTAGTGACCTCAGATAAAGCAGTTTTGATAGAAAAATGGTGGTGGATGGAGGGAGTTTGAACAGACTGAAGAATGATTGGGGCAGAAGAGGAATAAAGAAACATGACTTAGGACAAAGAGAAGACTAGGGTCTCTTTCAGCCTTTCCATTTTAAGATAGGAACTGAAGTTATTTTCCCTTTCAGTATGCCAATGTAGCTATTTATACAACAGAACAAAAAACCACCGAGTAGTTTTTAATTTGAAATAGTCATTCATCTAGACCACTAGCTAAATAAAAAATGCCCAATTTGGGATACATTTGGATAAAGGACAAAATCAGGAAGTCATTTTTTTCAGGTCTCGTGAAAATAATTCTAGCTTCTTCTGGCCTTGGTTTGTTTTGATATTATAGGGGGAGCAATTATTCCCACTTCTATCTTGCCGCACATATTCAAGATCAGATGATATCTGTAAAATGTGTTGTACATGAACTTTCCTTGTACTTTTAACCACATTCTGTCTCTTTCTTTCTCACCCATCTTTAGGCTCTCCCTATCTATTGCCACTTTCCTCACTATCTATAAGCATGTGCAGGTCTGCCTCACCTTTAAAATATATTAACTCAATTCTCTTTATTCTTAAGCTATCATCCTGTATCTTTTCTCTCCTTTACTTTCCAGTCTCCTAGAAAGAGATGTCATGGAAATCGGTATTCAGGAGTAGGGAATGGCATAAGCAAAGACATGGTGGGAGGAAAATTGAATGTGTGGAATAAGAAACAGAATCTAAGATTCAGAGCTGTAATGGACTTTTAGAGTTCATGTAGTCCAACCTTTCATTTTATGGATAAGGAAACTGGGTTTCAGTTAAGTGATTAGCACCGGGTCACATAAAAAAGTACCTATCTTAAAGGTAAAATGAGACAATGAATGAGAAGAGTAGTTTGACTGGAGCATATTATTTATCCATGTAGGAAAAGAGTAGGAGATAAGGCTTGAAAGGCAGTTTCAGAATAGATTACAGAGGGTTTTGGGTGTTAAATTGAAAATGTCTAATTATTTATTTAATTATATTATTTGATATGTTTAAAATATATTTATATATTATAATTACGGGAATATATAACATTATATATGATATAATAATATATTGTTACATAATATATTTAATATAAATATAATTAATATTTATTTTAATAAAGACATTGTTGTACTTCAAGTCAAGCAAACACTCAGAGATGGTTGTCATAAAATCTGCAAATGATTGAATTTTAAATAGACCTTGTGATGCTAATTTTTAGACTTAAAATTACCAAATTTTAAAATTAAAAATACCGAATTATGAACTTAAAAATACCAAATGTATGAACCTATCATCTTTTTCCCCAAACCAATTTCTTTTGTCAGAGGTATGATTATTGTCCCAGCTTTAGATTTTATGGCCTTAAGTTCACTTTCAGCTGTAAATCTATTATGCTATGAGCTACTATTATAAAGAGTCTCTGGCCTCTGCTTTCTGATACCACTGCTGCTGCTCACACTGTTGTCACTGTGAATGAGGAAACTTCCCTCTCATTGATTTTGTTATGGGGAAGGTTAAAAGAGCACGATTGTGAAAATAGTATCATTTGAGTATGGGGGTTGGGGGAAGAGTTAAATCTTTAAAAAATCCTTTTAATCCTTGATTGATGGAAGAAAAAAAATCCTTCTACTTGCCTAAGTAGAGAAAGCAGAAAACTCTTTTGCTGTAAGGACAACAAAACAAAATTAATATGGTGTCCATGGGAGTTGAGAGTAGTCATATATGAGAGAGGCTGTAGAGGTAGGAATGATAAGATTTAGCAACTGATTGAATAGGTGGGGAGAGTTGAGAAGTATGGTTATAAACCTTACTCTAAGGATGGAGACTGGGGTTTGTATTTTTCAATTGGAACTCAGTATGCATGTAACAACTGTTCATATCATTATTTGTATGGCAAAATGCATTTAAGTAGAAAAATAACAGACATAGCAAGAGGAGCCCTCCATATATATCCATATCTATATATCCTCCTGGAAACTACTCTAAGTTCAAGGCCCATTTTGGGTCATCCCACACAAAACCATAGGACATAAGCTCTGATAGATATTCCTTTTACCAAACTAACCAGAAGAAACATTAGTTCCAAATAAAATGCATTTAATTAGACACCACAGCAAAATAAATGACAAGTAAAATTCACTCCGTATGAAGAGTTCTGTGCTTTCCCACAGATGAACAAAACACTGATGGGAGAGGGAATGTGTGTGGACAGGGAATATACATAGAAATGACTTAAGCATAGTGAACGTTGTGTCCTGGGAACATGCATAGCCAGGGCAACTCACAAGCCTAGGGTAGTGTTCCCCTTGAAACATCTTTACTTCTGATGTTGCTGTTTGCTGGTGCTCTGTTATGTCCACAGTTTGCAGAGTTGCTGATGTCACTGGCTACTCTGGTGATGTCCTTGAGTTCTGGATTGCTATCCTGAAAGTTGATGCGGTGGCTATCGGAAAGTATTAGCTTTGTTAAGTGTCTACTACAAACCAGATATAGGTCTAAGCTCTGGCCTTTCGTACCACAAGACTTGTTTTCAGGTGCTGTTCTCTGTGTCAACTTCTGGTCTTCCAAGAAACTGATGATGCTATATGTGGCCTCTTCCTTATGGCAAGTTGTCTCAAACACATAGTCTCATTCTCCCCACCTATCCTATCAGTTGTTAAATCTTATCATTCCTACCCCTTCAACATCTCTCATATATGACTCCTCTCAACTCACATGGTGACCATATTAATTTTGTTTTATTGACCATACAGCAAAGGGGTTATCTGTTTTCTCTGCTTAGGCAAGTAGAAAGGCTTGTTCCTTCATCATGCAAAGATTAAAAGGGTTTTTTAAAGGGTCAGTGGCAAATACCACATGCCCTCCTGGTAATTTTAAGTCCACTTAGGACCCAACCACAAAACCATACAAAAAAACAGCAACAGTAGAAGCCTTCAAGCCTTAAGTCTGTTTTCTGATATAGTCCCCTTTGTTTTTGTCTCAGCTGCCACTACTTTTTTTTTCCCAGCTCACTATTTTACTTGGGGATAAGAAGTTTACCTTGAATTACTTTCAACTTCCATCATCCCTTTTTGGTACATGTGAATAAAACCTTGAGAGCTTCATTTACCAAGAGTGAAAGCCATTAGATGAGGATGGGAATGGTTTATTCTTTATTCTTAACGGTAATCACATGGCTGCCGTCTCTACATACAAATTTATGTTTGATACACAAGTCTTTAATAAGTCAAGGACTATAGTTATATAAGCAGCAGAAATATCACAGGATAGGAGGTTTATCAAAAGAATTCCCTGATCAACTTACTGAACTCATAGGGAGATACACTTTTGTTATGATGTTGATTGATTGAATTTTCCTGTGGAGAATTGTGACACATTCCCCGGTATTTCCTGGAGGATGTCTCTAAGGCTTTATGGATGAAGGCTTTTTCCTCAAGATGAATTGGTTCGCTCATTCTCCTATGGGACAGATATTGTGGGAGGGGATGCCCCCTTGTGTTACTCTATATAAACTTATCTTCATGGAGGACTTGAGTCTTTTTGCCCATTTCACCTTGTCTGCAAGATCTAGATAATGCAGTAGAATTAAAAGTGTGCTTTCTCCCTGCCCTCATCAAGAAGCCATTACTTGAAGCTTTAGAGCAAATTACACGACAGCCATATGCTTCCAACCACGTAGCAATTATGGAGAGAGGAGCTATGTTGCCAAGTGCCCCAGAAATGGCAGCTTCTTGACCCAAGATAGCAGCAGTCATGATAGTACTGAAGTATGCAGAATGCCCAGACCCATACTTAAAGGGTCAGTGGCAATGTAACACATGCTCTCAACCACATGGTAGCCACGGAGAGGGCAAACACATGTTCTGCCTAATGTAAATTACTAAACTCTACCTTCTGGAAAAATTTGAGAGTTTCATAGATTAGGAATAGAGCATACAGAAGAAAAAACAAAACAAAACATAGAAATATAGTGTTCAATAAACCCAAAGAGCATAATTATTCAGGTAAGGCCAAAAAAAAAAACCAACCAACCAATTTGACAAAAACTGCTGGAAAACTTAGAAAGAAGATGGGTAGAAATTAAGAATAGATGAAGATCTCCCACCATATGCCACAATAAGCTCCAAATGGATCAAAATATAAAAGATCAACATTACAAAGTGAAAAAAAAGGGCAAAAGTTTACACGAATAAAATTAATGCAGTTAAAATTTTTAGAAGAGAAATAATTAACTGAGAAAAAAATTTTTATACCAAGTTTCTTTAATAAAGATCTGATAACTAAGACAAATAAGGAATTGCTTCAAATATATTGGAATGACAAACTTTCCCCAATAGATAAATCCTCAAAGGATATGAACAGGTAGTTCTCAAAATGAAGAAATCCAAAATATAAATAGCTATACAAAAACATTATGCAAATCACTAATAATTGGAGAAAATGACAAACAAGGAAAACAATTATCATTGGAGGAACTGTAGGAATAGAGACATACTGGTGCACTATTGGTAGATCTATGAGTTGATTCAACCATTGTGGAAAGAAATTTGGAATCATGCCCCAAAGTCACCAAATGGTAAATACTCTTTGACCTAGCAATAACACTACCAGTCTATATGCCAAAGAAATTAAAGAAAAAAAAGTTCCCTAAGCAAAATATTTGTAGCAGCTCTTTCATTATAGCAAAGAACTGGAAATGAAGGGGGTTAACCATAATTTGGGGAATGGCTAAATAACTTCTTGTAGATAAATATAATTTAATGCTGCACCTTAAGAAATGACAAAAGGAGGGGCGGCTAGGTGGCACAGTGAATAAGCGCCAGCCCTAGAGTCAGGAGGACCTGAGTTCAAATCCTGCCCCAGACACTTAACACAAAAAAAACTGTGTGACCTTGGGCAAGTCATTTAGCCCCAATTGCCCTACCTTCTCCCCTTCAAAACAACAACTACAACAACAAGAAATGACAAAAGGAATGCTTTCAGAGGAACTTGGGAAGACTCATGAGAACTAACACATAGAGAAGTAACCTAACCAGAGCCAGAAGAACAATTTATAGAATATCAACAATAGTAAAAAGAAAAACAACTCTGAGTTTATAACTTATCAATCTAAATGGCCAGTCATGCTTCTAGAAGACTAATGATGAAGTATATTATAGAGGGGTTATGAACTAAAGGTGTAGAATGAGACAGACATTTTGGGGCATAACAAGTGTGTGGATTTGTTTTGCTTGAATATTCTTATATACTACAAGAATTGTTTTTCTTTTAGTGTGTGCGTGCGTGTGTGTGTGTGTGTGTATGTGTGTGTATCTGAGAGTGGTTTCAGGGGGAGAGATGAGAGCTAGCAATAGTAGTGCCAAATAAAGAAGAAAAGAGGGTCACTGAAGGAGTTTTTAAAATATGATAGGGATATGCAAGAAAGGGAGGAAAGAATGAAGAGAGGAAACAAACATTTATTAAGCACCCACTAAGGGCTAAGCCTTAAGATTATTTTATTATACATATATATTCTTATATAATTAGTATTATATTAGATATATATGCATATGTATAATTAGTATTATATTAAAAGTCTCATTTGATCCCCACAATAGCTCTGTGAGGTAAGTGCTTTTACTATTCCCATTTTACAGTTGAGGAAACTGAGGCATAGAAGTTAAATGACTTGCCTGGGACACACAGCTCTGTCACACAGATGATGTTTTGGAGGCCAAATTTGAGCACTCTCACTTATTCAGAAGGGAGTATGAACAAGTAAGACTGCTTTGAAAGGAATATGTTGAAATATATATATATATATAAATTTTTTTTAAAAGTAAGCCACACTTAATAGACATTTGAATTTTCACCTATAAATCCTTTTTCTGTTTTGTTTTGTATATGGAAATGTTACTTCTGTTTCATTAAATTCAGCATAAAAATTTTTTAGAAAAAAAATTTAATGGAAGAAGACTTTGAGAATTCTTAGTCTTTGACAGAGAAGGAGTTCTTGAGAATTCATGGGCAGCAGCTAATCCCAGAATTAGACCTTTTAGTGAAAAGGGGGATTTCCTTGGTAGTATCTGTCTCAGAGGCTACCGCTCTAGCAACTCCAAGGTTAAAAGTCCTATAATCGGATCTACTGTTACAAGAAGGGAAGTTCCTTTAGCTTCTTAGAAAGAGAAAGGGGATTTAGCAGTTGACTTTTGAAATTAGAGAAGCAGGATGGGACTTAAAGCTACATTTCTGGGGAACAGGAGATATGGATTTCACATCTACTATTACTATAAGTCAGTCAGATGGGGTGGGTCTAATGGGAAAGGGATTACCGAGTGTTATTTCCTTATTGGGAAGTCCAAGCCCTTGGGCAAATATTATAAGGCTAAAACTTTTATGCAGCTCTGAAGTTAATGGGAACTCCCCAGAATTTTGGAGTGTTTGTATATTCTCTTTCCAAGGAAATTCAAACTAAAGTGTTGTGCTATGATTGTGGTATTCAGTAGAGTAGGAAGAAGAGTGCTGCTCTGCTAGTAACACCAAGTTACTTTTCTTTCCAAAAGATAACAAAATTATAGAGCAGTGATATGAGTCAGGCAGACCACAGGACACTGGTTTACTAGAAGAGGAAGGAAATTGTATTGATTGTTTATGGACAGCTACGAGTCTTTTTATTTTTGCATCTTGTAAGGAATGGAATACAGTGTCCCCTAGATATGCCTTATTACCTTAAAAACTTTTATAAAATTCAAAGAAGGGGTTCTTAACCTTCATTGTGTGAACTTTTCATTTTTCTTTTTTAATTTTCATAAGTATTTTGCTATTGTTGAGTTGTTTCAATCATGTCTGACTCTTTGTGACTCCATTTGGGGTTTTCTTGGTAAAAATATATTGGAGTGGTTTGCTATTTCCTTCTCTAGCTCATTTTGCGGTTGAAGAAACTGAGGCAAACTGGGTTAAGTAATTTGCCCAGGGTTACACATCTAGGCCATGTTTGAACTTGAGAAGATGAGTTTCCCTTACTCCAGGCCCAGCACTATTCACTGTGCCACCTAGATGACCTTTTACAAGTATATTTCTGTATAAATGAAAGCCTTTGTAATATTAGATATTTTATTTTATGTCTGAAAACATTATTCTTATAAGAATTCCAGAGGTGTCACCAAATTGCCACAATTATCCATGACACAAAATGTTAGGAACCTCTGATCTAGGAGCTTCCCCTTAACTCACAAAAATGGGAACCTTGAGATATATTCATATATTTTCCCAGAGTACATTCTGAGTGCAGGAAAATCAAGTCAGATAAAGTAGTTATATATACATACATAAGTGTGTATATTTCTACAAGATAGAGACACATCTATATGTATATAGATGTGGATGTGTGTGTGTGTGTGTGTGTGTGTGTATACACACACTTTTTTTTTTTTTGGTGGGGGAAGGATATCCAAGGTTGAACTTGTTTTTAAAAATGCAGAGCATGGGACCTTGGGCCATAGATGACAATAGCATTTGAATGCTTCTATGTGAGTCCTGAATGAGCACTCCTATCCAAATGTACCAAAATGGTGACTCAGGATTAGTAATTTGTGGTAAAAAAACAATGTGATAGTGAATAAGTCCTAGAATCTAGTTCAAGCAAGTCTATGACTGCTTTAAAAATGTGGCTTTGGGTTACATGCATTGCAGAACGAAGCGAGTCCAGCGAGGGAGTGTATATAGAGAGAAGTAATCAATTGAAAAGAAAGTGGAAAAAGAGCTCCATTGTGATTTTTTGCTGGGGGAAACCTCGAATGCAGTTTTGAAGGAGGGTGAATTAGTAGATCCCAATTTAATAAAATTTTAAGTGTGGGCAGAAACAAATTTCTCCTTAGACTATCCTTGATAGTTCAGAAGAGGGTAGCCTTGATTAATCCTTTAACTGTAAATTTAATTTTAAAATTGTACTTTAAGTTAAAGGCAGCATGGAGCAACGATATGAGTGCTGGGCTTGAAGTCAAAGAAACTTGAGTTCAAATCCCACCTCTGACATTTACTAGCTGTATATGATCCTGGATCAATAATTTGATATCTATGTACCTACTCCCCAGGATATAAAAGCTAAATCCTAAAATTGCCATCTGCTACGGTGGAGGGAGTTTGCTCACCAGCAAACAGCGTTTGTGTGACTCAACATATTGCTTAATGTCTTCCGGACTGTATACTTATGTGTAGAATAAGAGATAATATTAATAGGTCCCTCACAAAGCTACTGTGGAGATTAAATGAGACAATCTATACAAGGTTCTTCACAAGCTTCAAAGTGCTATATAAATGTCAGCTATTATTTTTATTATAATTTAGTCAATACTAATTAATTCTTTATAACATCATTGGGAGGGATGTGTTAGTTTAATGTGAGATAATGGAAGTTTCACGATTCACTAACCTTATTATATCACAAAGAATCAACATTTAGTAAAAAAAAGTAATAGATCATGTCTGAGATATCACACACTTCTTGAATTCTTAGTAAACTTTCCAAATCTCTGTGGAGTAGGTAGGGTTCCTATGTGGAAACCTTTGTCAAAATCCCTATATAATATAAATCTTTCAGAATCTGAAAAGAGGGGGCCACATCTCTATTCTAGGGTGAATCTCCTCTACCAAATGGCCAAATAAATTTCTTTCTAGAACGATTTCAGAATTTTGGGTTTGTTCTTATGAACAACACTTTTTTATCACAACCTGCTCTTATACTAGGAGGTCTAGGTTTTCCAGGAAGGGATCATTATCATATAGATATGATATTGACACAATTCCATCAGGCTCTTAAGAACATCTCTCCTTTTTTTTTTTAGAGGGAGGAATATACTCCTACTTGTTTCTATAGCTCTTGAGCCCTTACCAGTGTGCTTTTATTTGTATAGAATTAGTTGCCTATTAATATTATGATACTATTAATAATATGACACTTTTAACACTTAAAAATACTGAATTAACAACAAATCTAGAGTAAGAAAAATTATACTGCTATAGTTACTCAATATAAGGCAAATGAAAGAATAATAAAAACATTATAGTCCACCCATATATCAATGTCAAAATGTCCCAGCAATACATTTGGTGTCAGGGGGGGAGGGTAGACAAACACTTATAGAAACTTAGCAGGAAGGAACATTATATAAGGTAAACGCATCTTTAGATGATAGGCCTTGGTGTCCTTCAGGCATTAAGGTGAATTTGGATCATACAAAACCATTTTTCTTCTAGTTGTACTTCTTTCTGGCATGTGCCATTCTCCTTTAGAGTAAAACTCCTCCTTTTCTGCTTCTGAACCAATGAAGCAGTGAAAATCTATTTTTACAGCTACCCCCAATAAAGTGCTAAGGAAAATGCTATATCTATTCAGTGACAAGCACTTCCCTTAAGTCAGAGAACTCCCAACATCCTCATATTTGTGAATAACAGAGGATACTGCTTCATTCAATCATCCCCCAGCCACTTCTTACTGCATAGCCGAGCTCCCAGAAAAACTCTTCAGTTTGGCTTGTGGGGCAATGCAGACAAGCTCATCTAACTCTTCACTCAACAGGAATTTTCTTTGTCCATTCAGCACTTAGCATCTTATAACAGCAAAGTTCACAGAAAAACTCCTGAAGTTGGTTCTCTGGGCAATATACACAAGCTCAACCAGCTTTTCATTTGAGAGTATGCTTATCTGTTCAATAAACTTTCAGGCAGTCAAGTGTCTTCTCACAACAAAGACACTGAAAAGCCTGCCTTTTCCTTTTGAGTTTCTCTTAGTCAAACCAGAGAACAATGAAGAACCACCAGGAATCTTTGATATGTTTCCCCTTTCTCAAGCTGTGCATGGTGCTGGGGATGAAGGGCTGGTGGAGGGGACAATGACATTCAGTTTGAGACATGCAATAGGTAGTTAGAGATGTGGGAGTAGAAGCCAGTATAGAGATTAGGGCTTGATAAATTTTGGTTGAATTATGAGACTGGATTAAGAGATTTATGAAAAGAGTGAGACTAAAAAAAGTAAGTAGAGGCACTTATTATAACTGTCTTTTTAAAGGAGTTTAGCTACAAAAGGCAGGAGAGATATGAGACAATAATTAGTGGGAATGAATGGAACAAGTGAGGAGTTTTTTTAAATTTTTGGACAGGAGAGAAGTAGATATGCTTGCAGACAATAGGAAGTAGCCAGCAGGCAGAGAAAGATTTAAGATATAAGAGTGAGGATGATAGAGAAGACCATCTGTTGGAGAACATGAGTACTGTGAGGAACGGTGAAGTTAGGGTATTTGAGAGAATACTGGTATTTATGTTGCAATCCCCTAATAGGAAGGCAGAAGTTGATGAAGAGAGAAAGGTAAGCCAGAAACTGAACTCAGTGAGGAAAGAAGGGGAATATCCTGAAGACTGGAAGGCAATAGCTACGAGAATTTTGATTGAGTGGTAGATATGGATTGCACAAATCTCAAAAGAGAGTAGGTTACTGAGTGATGGTGGTAAAGGAAAAACCTGGAAGTAGTAATGGGGAGCTAGGCGTATTCCAAGTCCCTGACCTTGATTAGTGAGTCAAGGGATTTGACTGAAAATGAAGCCAGTAATGGAAGGGGCAGCTAGGGAGACTGTGATCAGGAATGAGCCAGGTCTTAGTGAGAGCTGAAAGATGGGAAAGGAAAAGATTTAAAATGAAAGTAAGTTTCCTTAAGTCAGGAGCAGGCGTACCAGAGAGCTCAGTGGAAGAGACAGGTAGTTTTCAGGTACTGTAGGGGAGGGTGCTTGAGGTAAATAGGAATAAAGGATTGGGGAGTAGAGGACAGGAAGGAGGGTTTGAATGATGACTAACAATGATTCAGAATCACTGAGATGGGGGGGCTACAACTGGGGGAAATGTATTAATCATTAAGAGAATGTCATATGACTTAATACTTTGCAATTTTTTATTTTAGAATTATTTTTTCATATTCTTCGACCACTTGTCTATTAGGGAACTGTTTTGGTCTTTTATGATTGTTTCACTTTCCTATTTTCCTTGAACATTCGACATTTATCAGAGATAGCTGATTCAAAGATTTCTTCCCCTCTCCCCAACAATCATTTCCTTTCTTATGCTATTTGCATTAATTTTGTTCATGCAAAAGCTTTTCAATTTCAAATATTTGAAACTGTTTTATCTTTTGTGATTGCTTCAATTCCTTGTTCGCCTTAGAATTAGTTCTCTGTCATAACTGTGAAAGGTACCCGATGGATAATTTTCTAAAGTTTTTATAGTATAGTCTTAAAGAGGTCACATGTTCTATTGAATAGAGATCTGGCCTCTGAATCAGGAATACCTGAGTTCAAGTCCCACATCTGACACATACTGGACACGTAAATTAAAAAAAAAAATTACCAAACCTTTTCATTGCCTCAAGCAATGCTTCAAGAGTATAAGTGCATGCATATCCATTTTGAGCTTATTCTGTTATATGGAATAGACATTGGTTTGACCTAATTTCCACCAAATTGCTTTCCATTTTTCCAATAATTTTCTAATTCTAAGAAATAGGGAGTTTTTTTCTCAAGTAAATTATGTTCTCTGGTTTATCAAGCAGTATGATAGAGTTCAGTTGTTTCTTCTACTTTTTTACTTAGTGTATTTCACTGATCTTAAAATTTTTTTTAATTAGTACTAAATCGTTTTTTATTATTATTGATTTATAGTATAATTTGAAGCATGGAAATGAGATTTTTCCCTTCATTTCTTCTTTCTTTCTTTGCTTTTATTGAGATTGGTGATATTTTCTTCCCACAAATTAATGGTTATTATTTTCTGACTCTGTGAAGTACCCCAATGATAGTTTGATTGGTATAGTACTATACTCTTTAAGTCAATTCAGATAGCATCATCATTTTTTATTATATTGGCATGGCCTGTGAAATAAGATATTCCTCTAGTTAAGTCATTCTTTATTTTTTTAATTGAACAAAACTGTTTTTGGGTGTATTTTGGTACTTCAAATCTCAGATATTTTATGCATTTTTATATTTATCTTGAACAGAACTTCCCCATTTATTATTTAATGTTAGATTTTGTTATTGCTACATGAAAACACTGAACTTTTTGTTTTGCTAATTTTGAATCTTGCTACTGTACTAAAATAAATGCACCAGTTGGGGATTCCTGATCTATATAACAGAAGACTAGAAACAGTGGAAATCAGTTCCAGTATAAAAGGGGAAAGCCAAGAGGGTAAGCTATACAGAGAAAGAGAATGCAAGCCAATGACATTAGTGAATATTGTTTCAAGTAAAATTCATATTATATCCAACAAGTTATACACTATGATCAAGTTGATGTTCTTTCTTTCATGTGAAGTCATCATGCTGCTCTCTGTAGGGCAAAGTGTCTCTGATGAGCAAGTTACTAAGCTGATCTCTCAGGTTCTGCTCCTCTCCATAGAAAGATTCTCTGTTGTTAGGGTTAACTCTTTCATTAGTCCATAGCTTGGGGTGGCTAGATGGCGCAGTGAATAGAGCACCAGTCCTGGATTCAGGAGGACCTGAGTTCAAATTTGACCTCAGACACTTAACACAAAAACTAGCCATGTGACCTTGGGCAAGTCACTTAACCCCAATTACCCTCCAAAAAGTAAAAAAAACAACAACAAAACATTAGTCCATAGATTGCTCTTTAAGCTGATGCTGTCAGAGGTTCTGTTCCTTAAAGTTGTTATTGACTAAGAGTGACTGCCTCTGTATCCTTGTCTGTCTAGAGAGCGTATAAGTCTGTAACTCGTCAGTTATGACTTTAACTCTTTAAAATTATCCCTCCATTCAGGATAGGATGTCTCCTTATAAGCAAGTAGTTCTTCTAGTAGATGATACGGCCATGAAAAAACAATTGAGCAGAGAGAAATTCTCTCTTCCCTCCCTGCAGAGGTTGAATTCCCCAAACTTGACGAAATGGCTTTAGCTATACAAATGCCTCCATGGGCATGGACAATATTTTTTCTTGTCCAAAGCTAGGCTCCCTTTATTCCTTTAATTCCATCAATCAAAACTGTTTACAATTTGTTAAGGGTGATGTATAATTGCCTTAATTTTAAAGATTTCATCTTTTATGATTATATTGGATACATTTACTTGCTGATTTTCTAATTTTTAAAAATTGCAAACATATTAGTTTGTTAATCATCTCCCTTCCTCATCTGTTAACACATGCTTCCAGGTATAGGAATTCTCCTCTCAAGACAGTATTAGTTCCACACCAGATATTTTGGTATGTTGTATCATCATTTTCATCATCATGGTCTTTCTCATAGCTATTCATTATTTTAATAATTCTTTAACCCACTCAATATTCAAGATGTCATTTAAGCCTCCACTTAAATCCACATATTTTGCTTGTTCTATTTAAACTATTTTTATTGTACTATAGTCTATAAAGGTATTTACTTTTTTAGCTTCTAAAATTTTATAATTATTCTGTTTAGTAACATGATCTATTTCTGTAAAGGTACTATATCATGGCGAAAAATACATATATTCTATAATGATCCCATTTAGGAGATACCATAAGTCTTTAATCTCTAAATTTTCCAAGTTTGTTCAGTCCTATATATTACTTTTGTTTTTCCATTAGATTTGTCCAGCTCTGAGAGAGCAACATTTTTCCAAAATACTTTTTGCAATTCCAGTTTTTTTCCTTTACAAATTTGTATAACGTTTAATGTGTTTAGAATTTTTAAAAAATATTTTGTATTTGTTTTCTTGTTCACATCATTCATTTTCATTACATTTTTGAATTACTAATTTTCTCCCCATCTTGCCCCTGCCCCAACCCTAAAACAGCAATCCCACTGTAAAGCCCCTCCCCTGCTCTCTTACTTTCTGGTAGGGCAGGGAGGCTCTCCCTATCCCAGCCCCTGTATATCTTATTTCCTAGTTGCAGATACTGCAGAACTTTAAATTCTAGATTCTTTCGATTCCTCTCTTGTCACCAACCCCCACTGGAAGGACAATCAATTCAATACAGGCTGTACATGTGTGATTATACAGGACATCTTCATAGTGGACATATTATGACAGCAATCATGTCTCTCCTTCCTATCCCCCCCCCCCCCCCCCCGTTCTGCT
>CM053593.1:173813832-173860973 GCA_028646575.1 Pseudocheirus occidentalis | reverse complement strand
AAGGAAGGAAGGAAGGAAGGAAGGAAGGAAGGAAGAAAGAAAGGAAGGAAGGAAGGAAGCAAGGAAAGAAGGAAGGAAAGAAGGAAGGAAGCAAGGAAGCAAGGAAGCAAGGAAGCAAGGAAGCAAGGAAAGGAAGAAGGAAGGGAAGGAAAAAAGGAGAAAGGGAAGAAGGGAGGGAGGACCCTTAACAAATATGCATTTATTCATGGTCAAACAAAACAAAAATTCCCTCATTACCCTTGTCTGAAAATTTCTTATTCTTCATCTTGAGTACTGTAAATCACCTCTCTTTCAGGTGGTGAGTAGCATGTTTCCACGTCAGTTTTCTTAAATCATGATTGATAATTACATTGATCTGGGTTCTTAAGCTTTTCAAAACTGGTTGCCTTTATAATGCTATTGTTGGTGTATAACTGTTCTTGTTCGGCTCACTTCACTCTGCATCAGTCATAAACATGTTCCTAAGTTTATGTGAAACGGTTCTTATTGCCATATTCCATTACATTCACATACCATAATTTGTTCAGTCATTCCTAATCAATGGGCACCCCTTCCTTTCCACTTCTTCTCTATAACAAAAAGAGCATATACTATTGAAGTTTTTAGAAATGGAGATGAAAGACAGTACTTCCTAAAAAAAAAAAAAAAAAAATTACACAGCCAGGATCACGTTTAGTAAAAAATTAAACTGCATTCCATATTGTAAACTATTGGATAGAAAGATAAGCTCAACTTGGCAAAGTGCCAAACTTTCAGTCCAACTTCTACATAAAGGTGAGGAAAATGTTCTGTCTCAGCACCAATTATTCTAGCAGAGCCCCTCTGGTATAATGGTTGATTCTATTTTCACTTTATGGATGGTGTGGGATTATAATCAAAGAGCAAATGGCTTGTTAAAGAAAAGCTACTGAGAGGAAAGTTAACCCTTTTACCCCTCTTCCATCCCCCTGTCCAGATCAGCATATATGAGCTTGCCTGGTTATTGTAGGACTCCAACATTCAATATACATTGTATCTCTGATTTCATTAGCTTGGGAAGTCCCCTTACGGGAACTCCCCACCCCCCACCAAGACAAAAGAAAATCATTTGAAATTTAGTAGCTAAATATTAGGGAGTTAACCTGTGACCCATAGTAATTAAGTGATTTACTCAAAATGACAGAGTTCCTAAGTATCAGAGGCAGTAATGGTAGTAATAACATTTATACAGTGCCTACTATGTGCCAGGCATTAGGTTAAGCGCTTTATAAATATTATCTCATTTGATCCTTACCACAATTCTGGGAGATACATGCCATTATTCTCCCCATTTTACAATTGAGGAAACCAAGGCAGACAAAAGTTAAGTATCTTGCTCAGGGTCACATAACTAATAAGTGCCTGAGACTGGTTTTTAATTCAAATCTTTCTTACTCCAGACTTAGCTACCTCAGCTATTATGCCACCTCTGTATCAGGTAAAGATGTGAAATATATAATTCCAATATACAATATATACCCTGGAAAGAATTGTGTAGTTGTAGCTGACAGAACATACAACTCTGTTTTCCACCTACCTACTCCCCACTATAACTTAGCATTCCCATCTATTTCTACCTGGAAGCCAAGGGATATGTTCTTAACTCTGCAGAGAGTATATACAAGTTCCTAATTTAAGGTAAAGGATAAACTTTGCCTATCTTGGGACAGCATCAAGAAACAGCCTGGTAAGAACAGAAAGAAACCAGGACTAAGAGATAAGCGATACAAGTAATAATTGTAATTCTGTCATTTATTAGATGTGTCAATCAAGCAAGTCACTTGACCTCAGCGTCTTTCAGTTGTAAAAGGTAAAATTTATACTAGATCTGGTGTCAGCTTGAAAATTCTTTGTCTAAGCTCCCTTCTTGTTGCTGTATCCTATCCCTGTGGTCTCACACTTTGCCTAGTTGGCCCCTTGTTGCTAAGGTTATTTTTAGACTATCGGTGCCATACGGTCAATCTATATTCAAGGCAGTTGAGAAGCAGCAGATGTGAGAGTGCAGAGGTGTCAAACACATGGCCAGCTGGTCACATATAACCCATAGAACTTTCCAGTGAAGCCTGAGCCAGATTAAAATGTAATTGGGAAATATTTAACAAAATAGATAAAAACAGAATAATATCTAGATAATATTATGATGTGGTTCTCTCGTCAATATGCAGACCACAGAAATCCTTTATGTATGGTTTAGTGGCCCCTATTTCTATTTGATTTTGACACCACGGGTATAATAGAGTGTTTGAGTCCATTCAGTTCAACAACTTTATAAATGAGTTATTACGCAGAATACTAGATACTACTGAGATATAAGGCTTGGAGTCAGGAAGATGAGAGTTCAAATCCCACCCCTTATGTTTACCAGCTGTGTGACCATGAAGAAATCAATATGCCTCTCTGAGACAAAATTCCCTACTCTGATAAATACCTCACAAGATTGTCATAAAGTTCAAATATGATCATTCCTATGAAGTTCTATACAAACATTAAAATGGGGTACAAATATTTATTATTTCCATGAAATTATCAATATTATGCCTATATCTCAGTTCAAGAGCATGTACCTCTAGAAGAGTTTAGCCTCTAGATGGCGCTTGTGCCTTCTACCAAAAAGAATAACTCCTTAAAGACAAACCTTGCTAATCAATAGTCTAACTTTTGTCTTCCGATAGCAAAAAAACGTAAGAAAATACTCATTTGGTAAAAGTTCTTTAGTAGTGCTTACATCATAACTTTAAATCAAAGTCTTATTTTTCTTTTAACTATAGACTTCTCCCAAGATTTTATATAACCAAAATTGTGCTCATTTATTTGCCTGTATGGTTCTCATTTTTAAGCATTTTGTAACATCTATTCAGTCTTCCTGCAGACTATAACAGTGTTTTCCCCGAAGTTTCTCCAAACCAGTTATAACAAAGTCTCTGTGATCAATCTGCTGCATTCCCACTTGCTCCTTCTTACCTCTACCTTAAAGTCTCTAGGATGACTCTTAACTATTCAGTGACTATCAAATGCTAAGTCTTTCAATTTCTCATTGAGCCGGTTTTTTCTCCCCTTATCCTTTTTTCCACTTGTCCTATTAAACCAATCTGTATCCCCAGTGCCTAACATTAGTGCCTGGCATAGAGAAGGCACTTAATACTAGCTTGTTGATTGACTAATTGAATCAAACTTCCTGATAACATGGACAATTTATAATTATCCTATTTTCTGACTTTATTTGTTCCAGTTGGATAGCTTTGCGTAGGTCCTCTCTATTCAGGTTAGTTTCATAACACTAGAAATTACTTCTCTGCTGCTTCTGTCAAAATCTCCTCGAACATCAGAAGGATCATATTACTTGAAGTTGACATGGACCTTATTAGAGAATGTCTGGTTCAATTCCCTTATTTTACAAATGACAAAGTAAAGTCTCAAACAGGTCATTTGGCTTGCCTAGGATTATATTGGTAGTAATAAAAATAACTGGCATTTCATGATAATAATGGCTAACATTTAAATAGTACTTTACAAGTACTCTCAGTTGATTCTCACAACTCTGTGAGAAAGGTACTATTTTTATTCCCATTTTACAGATGAAGTAACTGAGGCTGGCAAAGTGGCTTGCCCAGAATCACATGGCTAACAGGTATATAAGGCTGGATTTGAACTTAGACATTAAATAACTTGCTCAGAAACCTCCTGGCTTTAAGTCCAATACTCTGTCTAATAAGACACCTGCTTATCTAAAAAAAATTTTTAAGACCACTCAGAATTAGCTAAGATAAAGGATCAGCTAGTCCAAGTAAGTTAGAAAGCTCACACACACATACATTTCCTAGAAACTTCAAGTTACAATTTCTCTTTTATGTTCTGAGAGACTTGTGCCCATGTTTTAATCCCCATCCAAGTTCATAGTTTTTTTTTTTCTTCTGAGAGAGGGAAAAGGGCGCCCCACACACTACTGCCTTTCCAGTAGAGCAAAGTGAGGTGGCAAGACTGGAGATCAGCACTGTGGAACACTGCACAGAAGCCTGTGAAGCTATGAAACTGTGAAGCTAGAACAGACTGCAAAGAAGAGATGTGGGTCAGAATGAATGGAATTTATAAGCGATCCAAGAAGAATGTACACCAAGAAACAAAAGTGCCATGATAGGATCATATGAGATAATATAAGCAAAGTAATTTTCAAACTTTAAATCACTATATAAATGTCATCACCATACAAAACTCAACTCCAACATTCCCTAGCTCTTCTACCCTTGGAATACTTGCTGAAGAAATCTCTATGAGTTCTGAAACTTTCTCTTGTCACCACACCTCCTTCCTCAAACTGGTTGGGAAGAGGGATAGGATGAAAAAGGAGTCGATCTAACCTACAACAGACCTGTAAGCTTCCTATTTGGAAGCCTTATGCTGAACTGATTATTGTATTTCAACAGATTACATGGCCACTGAGAGAGAATTGTTAAATCCTATGGCGATGGGAGTGGGGTGGGAAGAGGTGATTGGGAAGTTCTCATTCTTTAGTCATTTTCATTCATGTCTGATTCTTCATGACCCCTTTTGGGGATTTTCTTGGCAAAGATGCTGTAGAGGTTTGCCATTTCCTTCTCCAGTTCATTTTATAGAGAAGGAAACTGAGGCAAACAGGGTTAAGTGATTTGCCCAGTGCACATAGCTAGTAAGCATCTGACGATGAATTTGAACTCAGATCTTCCTTACTCCAGGTCCAGTGTTCTATCTACTGCATCACCTAGTGGTCCCACAATTGAGAAGGAAAGAATTCAAACCATGGAACGCAGGCTCAAAGAACAGGGATAAGACGGATTACATATTCTTGTAATTTAGGAGCACATTCCAGTTCTAATCTGTACCTCTAAACATCTATTGAATATATGATCCAGCTTAGCTATTTACAGGCTCAAGAGAGAAGCTGGGAATATACTATTCACTGATAGTCCGAGTACCATTTGAGGGGTCAAGTAATATACCATTCTTTGACACACAGACCCCAAACCACTACCACCACCATCCAAAGTTGGTAAATTCTCTAGTCATGTGACAGCTTACTATTCTCTGTAATAGAAGGTAGGTGTAGGTGGAGATAGCTTTGGCAACACTACCAAGCGTATCTAACACCTACCAACCACACCAGCTGTCACACATGGAAAGCCTTTTACATTATATATCTTATTTAAGCCTGACAACAACCCTGAATCTGTAAGATTTTGGTTTGGTCTTCCTTTCTTTCAGGTTTATTATTTTATCATTGTGAGGAATTTCCAGTGTGGAAACTCTCTCTAGCACTACACATAACCATTTTATTTCTAACGTAGTTGTTTTTTTTCTAACATAGTTTTAAAGAACATACTTTACTTATTGAGTAGATAAATGATTTGCCCATAGCTAGGACACATTGGAGGCAAGACTTGAACCTAGCTCTTCATGATTCTAAAGCCAGCCCTTTATCCATTCTGCCATGCTGCCCCACTTTAAAAAAAATATATTACTATCCACATCTTATAGACATGGAAACTGAGGATCAGAGACGTTCAGTGACTTACCCAGCTGGTTAACATCAGAAGCAGAATTCAAACCCAGGTCTTTTTGACTCCAAGGCTAGACCTTATCCACTATACTATCCTGCCTTGAGAGTCTAAATACCAATTTTTCCCTCTAAAACTGACGGGCAAATAGGTGAGATAACTCAACGATTTCCTATATATACTTTTTATAATAGTCATAAGGCACAATAAATAGGAAGAGTCAACATGGTATAGGGGTTAGAATATTGGATTTGGAGTCTGGAAGAACTGGATTTGAATTCTACCTCTGATATTTAGAAGTTTGTAACCATGGATGTCACTTAGCCTCCCTATGAGACTATAAAGTGTTGATGGGTAGCAGGCACATATCATGAAGAGTACTAATATGTACCCCCTATTTGTACCTCCTTTAAGCCAAATCTTTAATCTGGCTCCCTCCTGCCAAGTATCTTATTTTGTCTTTATCCTATCCTATCCTTCTCAAGCTTACAAATTCCTGATTCTGAACCCTCTACATAGCTTTATCTCTCTAACATACCCATTGATAATATAATAATCTATTCCTAATCCATTTACCCTGTTTTGGCCAATGGTTTATCCTGACCATATGGATTATCTTGCTATAGTTTCTCTAATCTCAATCACCTGCCTTTCACTGAGAGCTACCTATTACCCGACAGGATAAAGGGAAGTGCTGAGATTAGGTTCAAGTCAACAACCATTTACTAAATGCAAATGTGGCATGTGCTATTATATAGGACAGTGGAGATTCAGAGACACCAATCTCTCCAAAGGGAGTACTAAATTGGCGCCTACTGTACCATCCATCCATGCTTCGCATTCCAAGTGATTCTGGTTTAGCCACACACACCACTCCGTATACCTGTCTTGCCCTTTAAAAAGTTTCTTTACATTTCCTAACTACCACTGGAACACTCTATCATAAATTTTAGATTCAGACTTTATAGGAACCTCAGAAGTCACCCAGTCCAGAGGTTTCAAACATGATACCCAGTCACTGCCAAAATTAGATTAAAATGTAATTAGGAAATATTTAACAGAATATATATAAAAAATACAAGAGAAAATGTTAACATGCAGTTTTCTGAGTCAATATGTCATCTGCAGAGATCCTCATGTACAGTTTCATGGCCCCCCTTTTTATTTGTTTGACAGCACTTACCTAGTTTAAATTCCTCATTTTCCAGATAAAAAATATAAGACCCAGAGGCATCACTGAATGACTTGCTCTGCAAGTAGCTGAGGTAGATTTATCACCATGTCCTCTTAACTCCAAATTCTTCAGGTCTTTTTCCACTTCACCACACATCATAGAGCTATCCATTGTTTAATCCCTGGCTCTCACCATAAAACTAGTCTATCTTTTTCTGATCTTATGTTTCATTTTACCCCACTTTTAATCCTGGGGATGCAAGTACAAAAAATGACATAGGCCTGTCCCCTCAAGAAGCCTACAGTCTATTAAAATTATTAATGTCAGCTAGCAATTCTTTCCTACTAGCATCACCCACTACCATCTTACACAACATGCCTTGATATCTCTTCTTACTATCTCTTTGCCCTCTGATTCGTTTGTCTGAAAGGATTTTGTACATACAGTTTTTTCCTAGATATGCCCAGATCTCATTAAAAAAATTACATGCAGGATTTCCCATAAAAATGGCAAAGTGAAAGATTCCAGAGTCAAGTTCATTTCCCCCATAAAATATCCAGAAACAATTAAGAAGAGCACCAGAGAACACAAAAATTAAGTTGTTGTTTTTTTTTTAAGTCAAAATAGTCCTCTTCTTTCCCACTCAGGTCCGTATCCTAAAGCCAGCACAATCTCTAATTGGGTCCTACCAGAGATGGCCTAACCAGGGAAAAGGCCTGAAGCCTTGGACCTCCCTCTAGGTGATAACCCTGGGTGAGAGAACCAAGGCTGGAACCACCAAGAAGCAGACCTTTCAGGTCCCAGTGACCTAGGCAGGGGCTTTCTGCCAGGAGACAAGGCTTAGAAAAAGTGAAAAGGGAGAGGTTTTACAAATAATCTAATGGGGGATTGGCCTAAAATAAATCTGATTTTTTTCTGCAAAGTTTGGATTCAGTCAAAGGGCTGTACTTGGGGACCTAGAGAGCCACATGTGACCTTGGGGTCACATGCTTCCCACCCCTGGCCTAAAGTCTTTGGAGGGGAGAGGACAATAAGGAATCTGCTAGGAAGTAAATCTCAAAAAAGGGTATGTTGCCTGTATCTTTTATGCCAAAGGACACACCAGGGTCCTGCATGGCTAAGGATTCTTACGTTTAGAAGGTAGCTGCAATATGAAGAAAACAAGAAAAGAGGAAGCCTTAAACATACCTGCCTGGATTTATCACAAGAGGGTTCTGGGACCTGTACAACCCTGAGACCTTGGAGCTAAGGGATAGGCCTTAAGCCTCCCTGATAACCCTTCTAATCCACCCATCCCCAACATAGTACTCCATGATCCTGTGATACCAGGCTCCTTACTGTTCTTCAAACAAGACATGCCACCTCCCAACTCTAGACATTTTTACTGTCTGTCCCCCATGGTTGGAATTCCTCCCCTCCCTATCTCTACCTCCTAACTTCCCCAGCTTCCTTCAAAACCCAGCTAAAAGCTCACGTTCTGTAGTAGACCTGCACAACTTGGCAGTAAGTAGTGACTAAAATTAAAATCAGCTAGATTTCTTTGGGCTACAGATAGGTTAAGCTATTGACAGACGGACGATGGCTGGTTCCTGCGCGTCACATTTCAAACAGGAGCAAGTGCACGGTGGCCAACTCTACATTTTTCTCAGACCACCCAAAATCCTTTGACCACTGGGAAGTGTCTCGTGGCCAAATGTTGTGCAGACCTGTTCTACAAGAAACTGTTCCGAATCCCCCTTAATTCTAGTAACTTCTCTCTACCAATTATTTAGAACTCATCCTGTACTTGAACAGTTTGTATATAGTTGTTTGTATGTTGTTTCCCCAAACAGCAATATTTTAAAGTACTTAGCACAGTGTCTGGCACATATTAACAAATGTTTGTTTCCTTTCTTCTCCAAGAGAGCGTCTCTAATTGTCCTTATTATATCTGGCCACTGGACCCAGATGGCTCTGGAGGAGAAAGTGAGGCTGGTGACTTTATACAATTCTTCTTCAATTAAATCCGATTCACTTGCAAGTCATGGCATCACCTCCCTGATGTCTTGGTCCTCTTCAAGAATGAAGGACAAAGCACAATCAGTGAGTTCTTTCAGAGTGGGACTGTCTTTTGACTTTTGTCCTTTCCCCAGTGGGCACACAGAAGGGCTCAATAAATGTTTACTGATTGACTGCCAGGAAAATAATATGATAAACACCACTACAGGTAGGGGACCTGAGTTCTTGTCCCTAGCAGACAGGCTTGGGGTAAGGGTAGGGAGATGACAGAGGAATAAATACAGGCATGTGGTTGAAAGAGACAGACCTGAAGGAGAGGAAGGGTAAAAAAAAACTTGTGACCAGCCATCTAGGAATTAAATCTGAAGCCAATGTGACTAAAGGTTAAGGTCTCATCTCCCTATGCAGGCTACCCTAAGATTCAGTCAACTCAGTGGTCTCAGGACCAAAGAAGATAAAAGTGGGGTCTAGGCTTGGCTCCAGGAACCTGGAAGTCTAAGATCCCAGGAAAAAGTTATACATACTGTATATAAATTTATTATTATTTTTCTCCCTCCTTTCTCAAAGAGTTCAGCACTTGATTCATTGATTCACTTCCTCAACTCTTTGGTTTCTGCCCTTACACTAAGGGATTTCATTATTTACACTGCTGGTCCCTCTCACTTCCAACTGAACAATTCCTCAGTCTCCTTACATCCTATGACACACTCTTTTATACCACCTTACATAAGAATGAGATCACACACCAGATCTCACCATTACCCACAACTGTTCTTCTGTCTTAATTAGAAACTCTGACATTCCTCAATCTGACCATAGCTTCTTATCATTTCATTTCTCCCTAGACCTCACCCCCTCCTGTACTTATTCTTCACCCTCTCTGAGACTTTATAATCCCTCTACCCCTCAGCACTTTCTCAGGCTATTAGACCTGCTCTGACTTCCCTTTCTTCTCTTTTATAGTCTTAGCCTTACAAGTGGTCCTTTCAGATCTACACTCTCATCTGCTCTTAAGTCCCTTACCCCCTTGTCCTGATATAGCATATGTCATTCTAAACCTCAGCCTTGGATTACACCCATCATATACTTCCTCTACTCCTATTTACTGCTTGTTGACAGAACTCACAGAAGTCACAAAAATGTGCTAAATGAATAGTTTTAATTCATGTTATACAACTTCAAGTGGGCCTTCACTGTAGCAAGATCGTCGTTTTATTCTTCCCTGTTTGATGCCCCATCCCACTGCCCACAGAAGCTATCAAAACCTTCTCTTCTCATCTATACCCCCCATACATCAACCTACAACCACTCCTTTGGCTAAGGACTTTGTCTCATATTTTGCTTAGAAAATCAAGGCTATTAGAGATGAGACCCTTCTTTTCCTATTGTCTGTATCTCAAAACCCCTTGAGATCTTTCCAAAGTCTCTCCATCTTTCTCCCAGACCCTGGAAATGAGGTGGCCTTCCTTCTTGCCAAATCCAAGACTTTTACCTTTATGTTTTATCTCATACTCTCCTTTCTTCTCCAGCATTATTTCAGCTTTGATCATTCTCATACCCTTTCTCTAATTTTGACTCTCTCTCCATCTACTGGTTTGTTTTTTTCAATTTCTACCTTCAAACATTCACAATTTCCCAATTGCTTCACTAGATACTACAATATCCTCAAGATATCAAATGTCTGTGGTGTACTGACAATATTTAACAATCAGCTTGGCAAGGAGGGGTAAGGTAAGGAATTGCATGTCTGACATTTTTAAGTTTAATCTGTATTATTGACATATTTCCATTACTTTCTTAAATCTAGATAATTAACAAAGCAATAAAACAAGCCCTAATTTGTAGAATTTGCTGGTTTCTGAGTTGTAAATGATCACACTGAAAATTAAATTATCTGTTCTTGTGAGCCAATTTCAGCTGGCTCTAGCATACTCCTAAAAATCTTCTCTCAGTCATTCTCCTAGAAAAAGCTGTCTTCATTGGCTACCTACATTTCCTCTCCTCTCACTCATTCCTAAACCCTTTGCAATCTGGCTTCCAACCTCAACATTTAACTGGAACTACTCTCACCAAAGTTATCAATGGCTTCTTAATTGCCAGATCTGATTGTCTTCTAGATCAGAGTGCCATTACCTTATTCTCCTCCATACTCTCTCCTTTCTGCATATTCACCCCAACACTCTCCAGTTTCTCCTCCTATCTATCTGACCATTTCTCAGTCTTCTTTTCTGGCTCCCCATACATATCATACCCCTAACTTTTTGTGTTTCCCAATGTTTTGCCCTATGTACCCTTTCTCTCCTCAATCAGCCTCTACAGGTCATCATCCTCAAAACTTATATATCCATCTCCAGTTTTCTCCTGAATTTCAGCCCTGAGTCACCAATTGCCTGTTGGATATTTCTAACTAGATGACCTAGAATAGGCCTGCACGACATATGGCCGCAAAAGGATTTCACATGGCCTACAAAAAAACGTAGGGTTGCCACTGTGCACGCTCCTATTTGTCACATGACCGGCAGCAACCAACCTTCATCAGTCTGTCTGTAGGCTAACCTATCTGTGATGCGAAGAAGTTTAGCCTGTTTTAATTTTGGCCCCTACCTACTGCCAAATTGTACAAGGCTGTCCTAGAAACATCTCAAAATTAACTTGTCCAAAACTTAAGTCATTCACTTTGACTCAAAATCTCACTCTCTTCCAAACTTTCCTATTTTTATCAAAAACACTGTCTTCTAGTTGTTCAGGTTTGTTTGCCCAGCATTGTCCTTGACTCTTTATTCTTCTTCACCCCATGTGTACAATCAGTTGCCAAATCTTGCCATTTTTACCTCCATGTCTCTTAAATCTAACTTCCCTCTCCCTATTCACAGAGCTATCACCCTCATCAACTATTGCCCAAATTATTGTAGCAGTTTCCTACTTAGTCACCTTTCTTCAAGTCTCTCACATTACATTATATCTTCTGCATAGCCAAAGGAATTTTCCTTAAGGTCTGTCCATGTTGGTCCCCTGCTCAATAAACTCCAGTGGTTCCTTCTGCCTCCAGGATAAAATATAAGCTTTCTACTTACATTTTAAAGTCCTACACAACCTGCCCCCAGTTTCCAACCTCATTAGACGTTATTCCCCTTCCCCTTCTGGGATCCAATCACACTGGCCTTCTCTTTGTTCTTTACATAAAACACTCCATCATTCCTAGTCTTTGAGCCTTTGTATATTAGCTCTTCCCCATGTCTATATTGTACTCTCTCCCCATCTCAAAGGAATCCCTCTTTTCCTCCAATATTCAGCTCAAACATCAACTTCTATATGAAATTTTTCCTGATCCCTCCAACTGTTAGGGTCCTCTCTCCCACACTAGCCACTAATTAACTAGTCTTAATTTATTCTCTTTATATTTATTCCATCCATATTTATATATTTATTGTCTTCCCCATTAGAACATAAGCTTCTTCAGCGTAGAGATTATGTCATTCTTTGTATTTGGTCACCCTTCTTATATCCCTGGTGCCACATGCCTAGCATATAATAAATCTTTGTTAGATGATTGAATTAAACCAATAAAAGTAGTGAGACAGGACTTTCTAAGCACAGATTATAATGTGTAACAAAGGTATGTAAATGAAAAAACAGAAAAGCAAGAGTAACCTAGTTTGTAACACAGGAAAGTAATCATATGAAGTTATAGAGGGTCATGATTAGTAGAGGAGTTTCATTTTTATTCAGTAGGCAAATAGTATTTAAGAAAAGAGGGAGAAAAGAAAATATGGTGAATGTTAAAGGCACATAGGTGATTTTAGAATAAGGCGATTGTGGTCATAAAATTCTAAAATAGTCAAATGACAAAATGGCAAGTAGAAAAATGTCCTTAGGGGCGGCTAGGTGGCGCAGTGAATAGAGCACCGGCCCTGAAGTCAGGAGTACCTGAGTTCAAATCCAGCCTCAGACACTGAACACAAAAAACTAGCCGTGTGACCTTGGGCAAGTCACTTAACCCCAACTGCCCTCCAAAAAGCAAAAAAAAAAAAAAAAAAAAAAAAAAAATGTCCTTACATCCACCCTACATGTCTAACAAAAATATAAGTCTTTCCCTTCTGCCTTTCCTACTGAAGAAGGGTCCCCATAGTAATTGCCCTGGGGAAAAATAGGTGGAAAGTGGTTGATTAGGATTATGTGTCTGCCAACTAGGTCAAATTTTTGGTTTAGTTATATAAGGACTCAAGACAGAGAAGCCCTAGTGCTTTTCTCAATCTGGCTTCAGGGGAGTCATTTCATCTGGCTGAGGGAGATACATAACATCATTTTAAAAAAAGATCAGAAGCATCAGGTACAGGAAGTAATTGATGGATGTAGGAGCACCTCTGTGTGAGGGCAATGGTAAGAGAATATGGCACTATAGTACATTCATGTTTTGCAAACTAAGTCTTTTTAAGCCAGGAAAAATTCATAGATAATTAACTGTTTGTGAACAGCAATCAGTTAGCAGATACTTAGCACTTAGTAACTTAGGGTTAAATATGGAAAGTGTGAGCCCTGTCCCCTGTTGAGAAGGTGTGAACTCCGCTGTTGACTGGAAGAAGGGTATTGGCTGAGACAGGAGGCCAATGTTTGTATAGAATTTGCAAGAATTCCAGAGACAGAGAGACAGAATTGGAATTTTCCTGTTGGAGGAAGCAGGATTGTCTCAGCATCTGGGAGCTGAGCTGCTGGACTGGAAAGCGAAAAAGAGAGAGAGAGAGAGAGAGAGAGAGAGAGAGAGAGAGAGTTTCTGTCTTCGCATCTGGAAGCTGACTAAGACCTGAGATCGAGTTTTCTGAGACTAAAATCTGTTGAAAGCCACCCAGAAGGCCAATATTCCTTCTAGGTCCTACGGCCAGCTGAACTGCTAGAGGACTGAAGAAGCATGACCAGGATAAGACTTTGTTTGTTCATGGCCTGGCTGATCCTTGAGTTCCAGGCAAGAGAAGTGGTGAAGAGTGTGAAGTGTGCTAGACCCTGTGAACTTCAGTGTGCACTGAGGATTGCCCTGAGGACTGGACAAAGACCTGGGAGCTGTCTACCTCTGAGGACTGGACAAGAATCTGGCAGCTGTCTGCTTCTATATCCAGGTGACTGTTTGGTTGATTCAGGAAGGAGCTGAGATCATGGAAGGGGATCCAGGGAATCAGAGAGACCACCCAGAGTCAAGATGAAGAAAAGGCCCCCCCTTGGATGAAACTAAGGTTTGCTGGACACCAAGGGGTGGAGGGTTTGTGTCATTTTTTAATTGCTGTATTAGTGATTAATGATATTTAGTAATTGTGAATCTAGATTAGTGACTGATTAAGTTAATGGTTGCCCCATGAGTGGAAGATTTATATACTGTGAATTGATTGAATGAATGATTAAGTGAGAAGGGTCTCCCCCTTAGGGAAACCAGATGATTATTCTTTTGTTCCTTGTTCTAAATATTGTGGCCACTATAGTAAAAACTGTGTGGCCATTCTAATGTTAAGCTGTTACGAACGCTATATTGTGACTCTCTGTGATAAGATGTAATGTTGTGAATATTGTATTGTGAACGTTTGCCTTGATTTGTAATGGAATAGTGTTCACTATTACTGTGTAATCCGAATCTTAAAAGCTGATCATATTAGCTTTTTTTTGGGAATCTACTGGTGCATGGGGTTACACTGTTTCATTTATTATATGTACTTATCTAGTAAACAGCATGCCATAGAAAATTGGGATGACACAGAAAGTTTCAACCATTTTCCTGTCAATAACTAAAATTGTATACTTGAGAGAATAATTTTTACACGTAATCACTAGGTATTCTTAACAACAGTAGGGGTAGTAATGAGTAATTACATATATACATATATATACATATACATATACATATATATTTAAAATAAAGTGTTATAAGGAATGTCATTAAGGAAATGTATGACCTGGGAAAGAAATCATGTATAATAATGGATAATTACATTTTTAAAAAATGTTATAAGGAATATCATTAAGGGAATTTATGATCTAGGAAAGGAGTCATGACATAGTATGGGTAATTTCATTTTTTTAAATAAACTGTTATTTATTACTATTACGGAATATTATTAAGGAAATGTATGACTTGAAAATAGATCATGGCATAATGGCAGTATGTCATGATAAAAAGCACACTGGATTCAGAGGCAAGGAACCTGGGTTCAAATTCCAGCCCCCATACTTGCTACCTGTGTGAATTTGGACAAATACCTTCAACTCTCCAAACTAAGTAAATAAATACAATGAAGGGATTTTAGTAGATAATGACTCAGGCCCCTCTCATTTCTATGTATATAAACCTATGAATACAAACTAAGTACTCCAAGAGTACCCTCAAAAGTAAAAAGACTTTCTAGCACAATGAAGGTACCCAATGAGGAACCTTTATGAAAGAACAAGACAAAAATTACACAAAATGAGAAGACATGGATGAGTTGAAGCCTACACTGTCACAGGGACTACCCATTCTGGTGAGATCACAAATTGATTAAAGTACTGACATAGAAATAATTCCTAGGCCATACCAGATTTTAATCTCTATTATAAAGCAGCAGTCATCAAAGCTACTTGGTACTGGCTAAAGAATAGAGTAGTGGATCAATGGAACAGATGGGGTATAAATGACTTAGTAGTCAACGATTATAGTAATATGCTGTTTGATAAACCCAAAGACCCCAATTTGGGGGATAAGAATTCACTATTTGATAAAAATTGCTGGGAGAACTGGAATATAGTATGGCAGAAACTGGGCATAGACCATTATCTAACGCCATACACCAAAGTCAAGTCTAAATGGGTACACAACCTAGGTATAAAGGCTGATACTGTAAATAATCTGGGGAAGCAAAGAATAGTCTACCTATTTATGAAGCAGGAAAGACTTTATGACCAAAGAAGAGTTAGAGAGCATTATAAAATGTAAAATGGATAATCTTGATTACATTAAATTGAAAAATTTCTGTATAAACAAAGCCAATGTAACCAAGATTAAGAGGGAAGTAGGAAATTGAGGAAGAATTTTTACAACCAGTGTCTCTGATAAAGGCTTCATTTCTAAAATATACAGGGAATATATATGTAAAATTTATAAGAATACAAGTCATTCCCCAATTGATAAATGGTCAAAGGATATGACTAGGCAATTCTCAGAGGTAGAAATTAAAGATATTTATAAGCATGTGAAAAAAATGCTCTAAATCACTCTTGATTCAGAAATGCAAATCAAAACAACTTTGAGGCACCACATCTCACCAGCCAGATTGGCAAAGATGACAAAACAGGAAAATGACAAATGCTGGAGAGGATGTGGAAAAATTGGAACACTAACACATTGTTGGTGGAGCTGTGAACTGATCTAAAAGAACAGAGTTTAAATGAAGACTGGAGCAATCTATATGCTATCATTCTTTTTCCATGTTTGGCTTTGTTTCTTTTTTCCTATTGTCCACTCCATTGGTTACAACCCTTCTATGCAACCAGACTAATGTCCAGTGTGAAAGTATTTGCAGATTCTATACTTGACTACATGCTGCCAAGGGTTTGGGTTGGGGAGAGAGGGAGGGGAGAAAACTTAAAACTCACGGGACTCTGGAACTGAATCTTGTAAACTAAAAGTAAATAAACAAATCAATTTAATTTTAAAAAAAGTAATTCCTAGGAAATGATAATCCACTTTTTGAAGTTTCACCGTTAAGATATAGCAACGGTGAATTTGGGTCTTTATTGCTAGACTTTCATTTTTCCTCTTTCCCTTATCTTCCCTTATCAGAAAAAGGAACACTTCTTAGGCAAAAAGTCATCTTTCAGACAACAAAATGTTTAAACATTGAAACTCTAGGCATGCTTTAGAAATTTTTTCCCTTAATTTAGCCAGTCATTGCATATTGTTTTGACAATGCACTCCCATAATTACAGTGCTTCTGTAAATCTCATTGATATGATGTATTTGTTAACTATTAACCTTAACATTTCTGGGAATTTCTAGATTTCAAAATATGTTTGAGTATGTGAGGACTGGTATATGTACTATAGTTATTAACCTGTTTTGGTCATGAACTACACATTTCAGTGAGAAAAAAAAGAAACTCTTAGAAAACAAAGGCCTTCTGTGATAATCTTTTTTGTAGGCCTGAATCCCTGGTTTATAAGAACTACTCTACCTGCCATTACATTTTGCCACTACAAGAAGATATTTCTAATTAAGATTCCTCTCTTCCCTGACCCATACTACATCTGGAACAATCTAAGCTAAACCCCCTACTCTGCTATTTTTAAAAGCATTCATGTATTTCTTTGAAGTTTTCTAATAAATTTTATGCCAACAAACCAATTTGAGAAATTATGCAATAGCAATCATGTAAAGCAGAGGTGTTAAACTCATTGCTGATATGCCATAAGTAGTCTGCAAAATTCCCAAAGCAGGGCCAGAGCCAGATTTGAATCTAATTGGGAAATGTTTAACAAAACAAGTAAAAATTCAATACAGTGGAACTTATGGTTTTCTAAGTCAATGCAGCATGCAGGAATTAGTTTCTATTTGAATTTGACTCCACTGGCATAAAGGATGTTATCAAGGACATTTCTGAATAAAATTTAAAATGGAATAGTCACACAGAAAATGTAAGACAGAACCAATCGGTAGCCCATGTATCCACAGAATATCAAGAAAATTCAAGGAATGTCCACAGCATACTGCTTGGACCCCCTATGGCAAACTCATGAGAGGATATAAATGAGAGTCTCACAGGATAGACAAACATGGAATGGCTGTAATCTGCTTTATTGGAGGGACCATCCACACTGATGAGATTATAGATCCATTAGAGTATGTAGATTAACATATATAAGGGTAAGTCATAATGCTATCAAGGTTTCTGAATTATCTTAGAAATGCATTCCCTGGGATTATAGGTATTAAAAAATAAATCTCTTCCCCTACTTATTCTTCTACTGTACTTGGGAGTTTTTACTTTCAAGATCTATACTCCTTTCTATTCTGTTCTTCTTCTAAAATCCTTAATTCCTTTTTTTTTTTACTTAGTAGATGGGGAATAAGAGAAAAGAGAGAATAGTGACTGGTTGATCACTTTTCCAAAGGGAAGAAGGGACTAAATTGTGCCACAGGTGATGGTATTAGATTATTGGATAGGAAAAAGCCTAAAGGATCGTTTATTTGTCTTTGAGGGGAGTTCTGGCATCTTAATGGCCATCCTCCTTCACAGAGGAAGGCTATTAAAGTGTCTTTACATATTTTCCACTCCAAAGAGAAAAAAAGGTAGAGAAATGGCTTTGTTCACAATTTAAGACTTCAGCATAGTCATATTCTGAAGCTGTAATTAGCTGTTTCATCCTTGGGATAAGCAACATAAAATGAGACTCAGGCAAGTTGTCCAAATGTCCTTCACGTCAACTATGAAAGACTGATTCATTTGAAAAGGGAAGAAAAGACTCCTTAGGACATGATGAGGCCTCTGATGGAAAAACCAGGAATAGGAGAAATTCATCAGGGGTAGCTTCCTATTCTAATTAATTTTTCTTGCTAATCAGATACTACACTCAATTATTTCTAGCTGCTACAGTACTGAAAGAACACTTTGAATTTCATCACTCTGGAACAAAAGAAAACCCTGGTTGTTCTATACAAGTTATTGCTCAGGTCATATTTGTACAGAAGTAGTAGATAGAGAACTATACTCCAGGTCAGAACAACCTGAGTTCAGATCCTACCCGGGGCACATACTGCCTTGTCACCCTCGGACTCAAGATGAGCTAATCCTTGAAGGGACTAAGAGTGTGAAGAGCAAGGTCAAGAAGGTAAGAATAGAGTGCCTTCCAGGGATGGGAGACAGCTTATGCAAGGGCCCAAAGATATAAAATGGAATTTCATGCATGGAAACCAGCCACTTTGGCTGAAACAGAAGTGTGTGAAAAGGGAATTTTCAATTGTTTTTCAGTCCTGTCCAACTCTTCATGATCCAATTTGGGTTTTCTTGGCAGAGATCCTGGAGTGGTTTGCCATTTCCTTCCCCAGCTCATTTTACAGAGGAGGAAACTGAGGTAAACAATGTTAAGTGTCTCATCCAGAGTCACACAGCTAGCACTGGAGTGTATGTGAGGCCAAATCTGAATACGGAAAAATGAGTTCTCTTGACTCCAGGTCTGGTACTCCACTTACCACATCACCTACATATCCTGAAAAGAGAATAGTAAATGCATAATAAACCTTGAAAGGTACTGTGGAGCCAGACATATTACTAGGGTTTTAAATGCCAAATAGAGAAGCATATATTTTGATTTAGAGAGGGAAAATGTAAAGAAATGGAAAATATTTTAGGAATTAAGATTAGCATGAACACAGGAGCAAGAAAGTTCTGTCATATGAAATAAGGATGGAAAAGTATTAAATTAAAAGATTAAATTGTAGAAAGCCTTGAATGGTTAAATTTTCTCTTTTGGAAAAAAAAAGAGTTTAGACAAATTTTTTAAAATTAAAAAAAATCTTTTTTTAATTTTAAAAAAATTAAAAAAGAAAAAAGAGTCGAGATTGATTTAGTAGGCATTACTCTTTACTACTGTCATATAATAAATTTTCTATACATGTAGACATCAATAGGTATGAGCATGTATGTGTGTTTTCTACAGTGGAAGCTGTAGCCTAGTGGAAAAGAGGGCATTGTAAGCTTCTGGAGGGCAGGGACTGTGACTTCTATAACCTTTCAAGCAGTATATCAATATCAGCTATTATTATTAGCAACCTAAAACATGGGAGAAAAAAAAGAATTAAATCCTTCATACATTAAACATTTATTAAATGTATGTACTGGATGCAGAGTAGCCCCGGAAGCTAAAGAGGTACAGTTAACACTTATCAAGAGATTTAACCACTGTTTGTTCTACCTCTGCTTCTCAGCTGTCATTTATGGCTTTTTAATCAATTCATTTCTCCAAACTACTGTTAAATCTATTTATATTATCTGCTTCCATCACATCTTAGTACAATGAGAGTCCTCCTAGACAGTCTGGCCTTTTTGGACCATAACTGGAATATTGTGTTCAGTGAACAATAATTTAAGGACACTGACAAGCGAAAATGCATTTAGATGAAGGTAACTAGAGTGATGAGGAAACTTGAACCTTAGTGCCATATCAGTTGAAAGAATCTAGAGATGTTTAGATCACCATTTAGAAATATTAAGGGAGACGATAACTATCTTCAAGTATTTTAGGGCTTTTATAAGGAAGAAAGATTAGGCTTGTGCTGTTTGATACCTGAAGACAACAGTGAAAGTTTGAGAGGTAGATTTCAACTCTATACATGGGGGAAAATTTTTTTTCCCTGATACTCAGAGCTGTCCAAATATGGCTTGGGCAGCTTAGGAGGTAGTGAGTTCCACATCACCTTTGCATAAAGACCAATCTTATCGGTTTATAAGATATGTTGTAGAAATGATTTCTGTTTAGGTATAAATTGAACTCTAGATAACTTTGGAGGTCCCTTCTAACTCCTGTTTTAAGATAATATAAAGTCATATACTTTAACCAACAGTTCCCAAATTTCAACTATAGAAATTCCCCCCACCAAAGAGTTACGTCTACTCTCCACCTTCTTCCTATCACATCTCATGACCCAGTCAGCTATTTACAAACAGACTCCCTGGGAGTGCATCTCACCGGGACGAGAAGAATAAGAGGGTAGCTATGTGTGAGGACCATATAGCATCCTACCTCAGAATAAAATCTTTCAATTTAACTGAATTTACCATTATGAAATACCTATGTGAGGATAAATGCATTAGATATCAGGGAAGATTTGGGGTGGGGGGGGGGGAAAGAAAAAGAGGGAGTCCCAGAAAACAAATAATTAGCCATGGTCCCAGTTTCCATGGATATAATTCTGCTGCTCCTTTTACAGCTGAAGTATCTATTCTTTTGCCTACTTTGCCCCTGCTTCATTCCCTACGGATCTATCTTGACTTTTCACAGGTGCTTTGAAAACCATAAAAGTACTATATAAATGTGAGTTGTTATTGGTACACTTGTCAGAATTCTTACTTTCCCTATTCACCCACCCATCCTTCCTGAACAACTGTTATTTTAACTGACCATTCACTCGACCCTCAAGCTTCATGTTTGCCTGGCTTGAGATGTCCACCCCTCCCATTGCCTCTATCCCACCAATCCCTATGACCCAGCATAACATGTGTCAGCAAAAACTATTGGAGAGATGCCATCCAGTGCCAGTAATTTGACACATATAATTGTGTAAGTTTGGCTTAGGATATTCTGAGTATTGATGGCTATTTGATCTACTACCTCCACCCTTTCCATTTAAAGACTCAAATGGGAAATGGGAATCTCCCTGATATCTTTATCTGTAAAGCAATGGTTCTTGACCTGCAGGTCACAGCCCCTTTGGGGGTCGAACAACCCTTTCACAGGGGTCACCTAAGACCATTCGAAAACACATATTTCCAATGGTCTTAGGAACCAAGACACCACTCCTCTAGTCTCCAGGTGAGTCTGCCCACATTCAGATAAGTCCACTTACAAGTATTAAAGGGTCACAGCATTCTGGAGGTTGAGAACCACTGCTGTAAAAGACTGAGGGCAGAGAAGAAAGAGGAAATGAAATTCCTTCCTGCCAATAAAAAGATAAATGTCTGATTTCAACTAAAATACTACTGGGGAAGAGAATAAGAATTTATATGGCACCTACTACATGTAAGGTTTTGTGCTAAGTGCTTTTTTGTTAAACAAATACTAGCACATTTGATCCTCACAACAATTCTACCAAGTAGGTGTTATTAAAAACCCCATTTTAAAAATGAGGAAATCAAAGCAAACAGAGCCTAAGTGACTTGTCCATGCTCAAAGCTTGGAATCTGAAGCCATATTTGAACTCGGGTCTTCCTGACTCCACGCCCAGTACTTTACAAGCTAAAGAACTACTGCTGCTGCTGCTGCTGCTGCTGCTGCTGCTGCTGCTGCTGCTAGTACTAACAACAACAATAATAACATTAGCATTTATATACACTTTAAGGGTTTGGGGTTTTGGGGTTTGTTTGTTTTTTTGCTTTTTGGAGGGCAAATGGGGTTAAGTGACTTGCCCAAAGTCACACGGCTAATAAGTGTGTCAAGTGTCTGAGGCCTGATTTGAACTCGGGTCCTCCTGACTGCAGGGCTAGTGCTCATCTCACTGTGCCACCCAGCCACCCCACACTTTAAGTTTTGAAAAGCATTTTACATATATGATCTCATTTGATTCTCTCAGCAACCTTGTGAGATAAGTGATATTATGGCTCACATTTTACACATGAAGAAAATCAGGCTAAGAACGGTTAAATGATTTGCCCAGATCCATACAGCTAAGTAAATGCCTGCTGAAGAATTGTAACTCAAATCTTCTTGACTCTGGATTCAGCCCTCCACCTAGCTGCCTTTTGAGAAACAAATTTACCAAAACTAAAGATAAAAATGATATAGAGACTATATACACACACACATACATAGGTACATATGTGTGCATGTATGCATCCTTATCAGCACCTTGCAAGGAAACAAAAACTTCCCTAGTAAAAAGATGGATGGGTAGATTGCTACTATGCCAGCTATTCCCCTGATCCCTAAGCCAAGAGCCTACTCTACAGAAGAAGAAATCTAATCATACCAACAAAAGCTAGCCTGCTGTTGACTGCATCAAAGAGATTCATTTTGCAAGGTTGGGGACATGGAAGGAAAATTAACAACGTACACTTAATATCTAATAACTCACACTAATAACTCACACAGTACTTAAAGTTTACAACATGCTTTCATTACAACAATCCTGTGTGGTAAGTAGTATGAGGATTTTTACACCCTCAGAATTAGATGAGGAAATTCACCAAAGTAAACTGAGTTGGAAATGGTCACACAATTAGGAAGCAGAAACATCAAAACTCAAACCCAGATCCCCCAACTCTAACTCAGATAGTACAATGGACAATGAATGAATTGGGGCCAAGATTAAATAAGAGAAGGGAAATGGGCCGGATTGCATTCAGGAAATTGCAAAGCTCCTTTAATGACCCCAAACTTCTTCTAGAAACAATAGCTCATCTTTTTAATATCAATACCCAACCAGTATTACATGTTTGCAAGAGATAGAACAAAACAATCTCTGAAGGATTGAAAATGAATACTATACAGAAGGCAATAGAAAGGCACGCTGTGGTCTGAGAGCAAGCTGCAACGTATAATCAATGAAGGATTGAAAAAAGAACTGAAATAAAGGATGTCATCAGGGAAATGTATGAGAGAAAAAAAGGAGGTGTTGGTCACATGGGTAGAACAAGGGCTGACTGATACATCGTCCAATTGCCATGCTGATAACCTGGTGATATTAGGAGAAAGTGAAGTAAAATAAATGACCCTGCCTTCAACCATAGCAGATAGCATTTAGGCTATTTTTTACAAGGTTCACATATCACAAGAAGACAAAATGGAAATGTTAATGGAATGAAAGACATAAAGGGAACAGATATGCATTTTATATGATTATCCCACAAGTCCCTATGCTTCTTGAGATAGGTGAGTTATGCCTCTACCGATATTTCTTTATTTGTTTTCATTAACAACTAGTTATCAATGACACTGTACTTTGCACTGGGGCTACAAAGTATAATAAAACATGAGCTTTATCATACTTTGAGGATTTTACATAGTTGAGGAGATGAGACAAAAAAATAATCACAGCTGAGAAAATATGGAGCTATAAGAAGTTGAGCAGAAAACATCAAAACAAGGAGATTTTTTTAAACGTTCTCAGGTACGTATGAGAAGGTTCCCTGTCACTATGACTCATGTATGACCAGTTTCTTATGAGTAGTTTTATATCCATTGTTGGTTGTAACCTGAAACTGACCCTGCCCAAATCTTACTGAAATATGTCAACAACTCTCAAAGCATTAATTTTCTTTTAAAATGTAGACTCACAATTTACAGCATACTAGAGTGGAAGGAAGAATACAAAGAATCAGATGATATGATTGCTTGTCCCGGATTTGCTACTGTTTGTTGTATAACTTTGGGCTTATCGTGTCTCTTCTCTGGTCCTTGGTTCCCTCATTTCCAGTATTTCCTCATTCCTTATTTCCAGTGAGAACTTGAAATAGATGATCTCTAATTAAATCTTCCAATTAAAATGAAATATTTACTAAGCATCTGCTAGTTATAGTGTGCAGGACTAAGCCCTAGAGAAACAAAGAAAAATTGAACAGTCCTTTTTCTCAAGAAACCTACGTTCTTTTGGGAAATTACATGTACACAAAGTATATACAAAGTCATTTCAAGGGGGGGAAGTACTAATAACTAAGTGTATCAGTAAAGGAATTGTGCCATCTAAGCTGTACTTTTTGAATGAAGTTAGTAATCCTATTGGGCAGCCTCGTGGCACAGCATGGAGCCTGAAGTCAAGAAGACATCTTCCTGAGTTCAAATCTGGCTTCAGACTTACTATCTGCGTGAGCTGGGCAAGTCACTTTACTCCATTTTCCTCAGTTTCTTCATCTGTAAAATGAGTTGGAGGAGGAAACTCTAAGCTCTGCCAAGAAATGGGATCCCCCAAGAGTTCAATACAAATGAACAACAAGTAATTCCATTAAGCGGAAATAAAGATGGAATTCTTTCCATCTTGGAAGACATGGAGAACCAGTTGTGAAAAAGAGCATAGGGAAGAGAAATATCATCTATGGTAAAGAGCTAGCTGGTCACTTTTATTGGAAGAGTGAGTGGCTACATGAAGGGGAGTCATAAAATAACACTGGAAAAGTTAATTAGAGTCAGGAAGTAAAGGACTACAAGTTAATATTTTATCTTAGAAGAAACAAGACACCAAAGAAGACTCACTTCTTCACTCTTCTTCTGAATGAACTCTCTGGACTCCACCCCCACAAATCCCCTCAACTTTCTCAACATAGAAAGTGCCTTTTTTCCCCCTATAGCTTTCTCTTCTGACTGGTGAGTTCTTCTCATCAACCCCTATTTCATAAAGTACCCAAGACAGCCATGCTTTTCACTCTTCTCCTAGCTCCACTCCTGACTATTCAGATATTTCCACCATGTCCCCAGTGAATATCAACTCTTCATAGCCCCACTCACTTTTCAGATGTCTTTTATGTATTATCTTCCTCATGCTAATGTAAGCTCTTTGCAAAACCAGAAGAACATTATAGACAGTAACAGCAATACTGTATGGTGATCAACTGTGAATGATTTAGCTATTCTCAGCAATACAATGATCCAAAACAATTGTGAAGAACTCATGATGAAAAAATACTATCCCATCTTCTGGAAAAAAACTGATGCAATCTAAATACAGACAGAAACATAGTATTTTTCATGTTCTGTATTTTTTTCATTTTTTTTCCTTTAGGTCTGTGTTTTCTTTTACAACATGACTAATATGGTCAAATGTTTTGCATGATTGAACATGTATAACCTATGTTAAATTACTTGCTATCTCTGGGAGGAGGGAGGTAAAGGAAGAAGAGAGAAAATCTGGAACTCAAAAAATTTTTTAAATGAACATTTAAAATTGTTTTTACATGTAATGGAGGGAAATGAAGTTGCTTTTTTTTTTTTAAAGAATGTAAACTCCTTGAGGGTAGTAACTTTCTTTTTTAGATATATTCATATTCCCAGTGCTTAGCACAGTGCCTGATACATAGTAAGCACTTAATAAGTGCTTTATCTATATATCTATCAATCTGCTTTTATCAGATGCAAGACATAGTCAGGTTAATGTATCAATATGAATATCATATTAAATGATGAATATCAATCTGGTAGCTGTATAGAATATGAATAATAAAAATAGCTAACATTTACAAAACACTTAATTGTCTGTGTATGAGCAAAATCTCATTTTATCTTCACAATCCTAGGAGGGAATCCATGCTATACTAGGTTAAGTGTCACCCAGCTGGTTAAGGACCTAAACTATGGACTTCCTGACAAGTCCAGCAACCTATTAACTATACCGCACTGAATTAGCAATGGGAGAGAATGTCTATTTGTTTTATTTTCTTGAGGCAATCAGGGTTATGTGACTTGCCCAGGGTCACACTGCTATTAAGTGTCTGAAGCTGGATTTGAACTTAGGTCCTCCTGACACCAGGACCAATTGTTCTATCCACTGGGCCAGCTAACTGCCCCTCCCTTCTTTGGGGGTAGGGGGGTGGGGGGCTGGGGGGGTGAGAGGGTGGGTGTTTTGTTGTAGTTGTTGTTTTCTTTTTTCAGAGATACCAATTAGGAGGCTATTGTAGATATTTCAGTTGAGAAATGATGAAAGTTTGAAGTATTGTAGAGACTGTGAATGGAGGAAAGGGACACAGGTGACAGAGATACTGTGGAGGAAGGATTGAAAAGGCTTGTCAACCGGTTGCATATGAGAGTTAAGGGCCATAGAAGAGTCAAGAAGACTCCAAAGTTGTGACACTGAACAATTAGGAAGATGGTGGTACTGCTAAAATTCAGAAATGTAGAGGAAGGATAAGATTAAGGGGGGATATGAGTTCTAGTTCTGGACTGAATTTGGGATGCAAACATACAGGACAACCATCTGGTAACATCCAGTCAGCAGTTGGTAAAAATGAAGGATTGAGTTCTATAGTTATAAAGAGACTATAACTGAATATAAAGACATCTTTAATATCATGGATTTTAAAGGATAATTTGTTTCATAACTATAGATATAGGCACAACATGGGCATTACCTACAAAATTCTATTAAAAGGAGGAGGGGGACAGTTAAGTGACCCAGAGGAGTCAGGAAGACCTAAGTAAAAATCCCTCCTCAGACACTAACTGTGTAACCCTGGGCAAGTCACTTAACCCTGACTGCCTCAAAAAAATAATTCTAATAATAACAATAATTAAAAGCAAAAAAAGCAACAACAAACTTATTTTGCCCAGAGACAACAATAAGTTACAGAGGCCTATAAAAGGGCTACTGACCTGACTACAAAGCAAGCTATTTTAGTTTGATACAAACGATGTTTACATGTAGACACATGAAAATTAAGACTAAAGCAAGGGGATAAGTGGTTTCTGAGCCATATATTGTCAAATAGGAAGTTATTGCTAGAGCTAGAATGACAACTCAGCCATGCAATTCAGTCAGTTACTTATAGACACTGGAGTCCTGTCATTTCCCAATGGTTATTTGTACTATGAAATCCCTAATATTTAGAACCTAAATTGTGAAATCACTTAATCATCATCTGAAAATTTTAAATATTTCTTGTAGATAATTCAAATTGCAAACCTGTAAAGTTTTGGGTTTTTTATTTGTCCTGTAGCAATGATGAGAGATACTATCAGCCCTTAAGGAAATCCTTAGCACTAAAGTCAACAGAACAAACACCTTAAATTCTTGTCCTTATGTTGCATACAAAGTTAATGACCATGATACGAAATGACCTTAGTGTTACAAAAGAGCTCAGTTTAAACTAGAAATAACACTTCTGATTTCTAGTACATAGGAGTGTTATAAAACATAATAGCTCTGATTACATGTTAAATGTCAAACTAGGACATTATATAATAAGGAATTTGCACGCATTAAGAAATGAAATGACAGAATTAAATAAATTACAAAAACAAAAACAAAAGAACCTCATTCTGTATTAGGAATAGGCTCCTTTCTACCATTAGGCTGTAGTTTTCCAATTTATACACTCCAGTTGGCTCTCACGATTGTTCTGCATACTACTACACTAAGCTTCGATGAGCTAATATTTTTGGAAGGGAAGAAGGAAGGGGAGGAGGAGGAGGTGGTAGAGGAAAGCAAGTACATTTTAATAGGGGCAAACTTTATTGTATCTTTCCAGGTGAACATGGGGCTTTTCCCTGTAGATTGTTAGTGTTGATAACAATGTTAATACTCTCCTGGGAAATTTAGATGAAACACTTTTCCTGTAGTTGGTCTTCCTATAATATGCAGGAATTCCAGCACTTTCTGGGTATCCTTCCTGTCAACTTGAATTTCAGATTTCCCCAAAGGAGTTCTGTCTCTCTAAATTTTGGGAAAATGTTCCCACTTTCCTAAATTGATCATGTGATTAAGTTGAAGGCACTAACTACAGTTACTATTATGGAAAGTGACATTTCTTAAGATATCCTCTCCTCATAGAATCCCATTATGCATATAGTAAAACAAGGAAACAGTTGTCCAAAGCTCCAGTCTTGTCACCATCTTCCTAGCTCCCATGAAGACTTTAATTCTCTTGCATTTGTTGGGGAAAGTGGTCTGCAAATTTTGAATTATAATGATGCTTAAAAACCCATAACAGTCTTTGAATGGGCCATGCTAAGAGTCTCTTAAATGTTATGATGTTCAATATCTACCTTTTGCCTCATCTCTCCTATCCTCCAACTTTAGGCTATGTATGAGAAGTACAAAGCAAGCTGGTAGAGAAATCATTTTATTGGTCCTATGAGAACAAACATTGTAGCTAAAGTGTGCCAGTCTCACAGTAAAATACAGGCCAAGACTCATTTCAGAAGTGTTTTCTCCTTGGCAGGAATGTTCTTCCACTTCCTCCCACCACTGTATTTTCTTTTTTCTTTTTTTTTTTTTAACAAGACCATAAGTTCATACCTAGTACACATTCCAAATAGGACCTAGAATTTCGAAAAGACATTTTTGGAGTTGGACACTGATTTAAAAGACATCTGCAATAAGAATAAAAAAAGTAACTTTGGGTACAAAGATTTTGTCAAATTTTATGTTCAATATTATCTCAAGAGATTGTGTCATAATGTCTTACATATCTTAAACATGAGAAGCAGCAAAAGTCTAGTAGATAGAGAGTTGACCAGAAAACTTGGGTTTAAGTCCTCCCTCTGACACACACTGAACATTTACTTTACCTCTCATACACGAGGCAACTGTCTAAGACTACATTTAGCAGAAAAGGTACTAACCTGCATGAGAATTTTCTTATCTAGGAGTTTCTTGTATCAATGAAATCACAGGTCTAATCTCTGTCCCTATCCCTATTTAAATTTTATCAATATATATTCACTGAATGAATGATCACTAAATCTGAAATGATATGTGGTTCAATCAATTAACAAATATTTATGAGCTTACTATGTGTCAGGCACTCTAGAAGGTAGGTGATAGGGAATCAAAGACAAAATGAAACTATTTTTGCCTTTAAGGAGTTTATAATCTAGGCAGCAGTCATAATTGTACATATATAGATAAAAATATAATTTTGGGAAGAAACACTAGCTTCTGAGTGGTAAGGAAAGGTTTCACTTAGAAAATGTTTCTTAAGCTAAGTCTTAAGAGAAATTAGGATGCAAAAAAGGTGAAGGTGAGTAAAAGTGAATGCCAGGCATTTTAGGGTTAATCAGTCAGTACCAAGGCACAAACATAGGAAATGGGACTCTCTGTGAGGAATAAGGTCAATTTGATTAAACTATACAAAGTGAGAAGGGTAGTGATGTATGATGAAGCTAGGGGGAAAAATAGGTTAGGGTCAGGTAAGAGAGGATTTTAAATGTCAAAGACTGGAGTTTATATTTGGTCCTATTGGTACTAGGGAGCCAATGGAACTTACTGAGTAAGCAACATGTACATACTTCACGAAAAGCACTTTGACAGCTTTGTGGAAAACTGATTAGAGTAGAGAAAGTCTTAAGTCAGGGAGACCAATTAGGAGGTTATTATAGTAGTCCAAGTAAGAAATTATGAGGGCCTAAACTAATATGATCATGTATGAATGGAGAAAAGGCAACAGATGAAAGAGACAGAAATGACAAGATTGTTCAGTGAAGGAGAAGGGAAAGGAAGATACCAAAGACCATAAAGTTGGGTAACTGAAAATATGGTTGTGCCCTCTAGAGAAATAGTGACATTTGGGAGAAGTGAGTTTGAGGAAAAAAAGGGAGACAGAATGAATTTCATTTAGGGCACTGTAAGTCTATGAAATATCCATTTTAAAATATGCAGTAAGAAGTGGTGGTTGTTATTGAGAGAGAAAGAGAGAGAGAGATGGAGAGAGGGGGGGGGGTGACAAACCACTATGAAATGTTGAAGTCATCAAGAAAGTATACAGAGATAAAAGAAGAAAGATCATACTTTGGAGGCACACTCAGAGTTAGGAAGCTGAGGAGAATAATATGCAAGATAAACTAGCAAAGATCAAGAAAAAGATCAAGAGAGACTTCTCTTTATGACACTACAATGAATTATCAAGGAAATTATCAATCTATCTCTCACTTAGGTCTGATTACTCTGGTCTTCACTAGATGTAAGGTCTACCCCTTAAAAATCTTTATATCGTTCTAAATTTATAAAAGTTAGAAGTAAACTTAAATACTTCTTGTTAAGATGGTGATGGAAAAGATTATAGAAAAAAGGCAGAGCAGGGTGGGAGTCTCACCAGAGAAGTGAATGTAAGTACAGGTAAAGCCAAGAGCTGTAGAGAAGGGAAGAAAAGTTATATAAGGAAAACCAAAGAGAATTCTTGCGATCTAAATTTGTTGGTGGGAGTCTTCACTGGCTTATCTGGTGGGGCTCCTCTTATCACCTCTGCTGGCTTCTGTCCCAGTTCTTAGCAAGTATGACAAATCATTGCCAGCCCCAATAATCAGGTGCCTGAGGTCAGATCTCAGTCTTAGCCTGACAGAACACAAGTTGAGGACAGAACCAGTTCCAACTGGGACCTACTATGGAGATAGTGCCCTACTGTATACATCTTAGACTGGGAGTCAAAGGTGGGGACAACGGCAACCCAATGTCAAAGTACCAATACAGAGAAGACTGGGAAAGAGGCTTGAGAACAATAGAGGCCCACAGCAAATGACTGAACCAACTCCTAATTAAAGGTCTTTAAAGGGGAAGAGGAAAAAGAATAGCTGAGGCTAGAACCCAAAGCAGACTGAGACAACAAATAAGGGATAATTTAGGGCCTGAAACTATTCAAAACAGCAGCAGCAATAGCAACCAGACTACATAGCAAACAAGATCAAACAAAGCCTACTCAAGACGATCAAAGGGGGCCAAAGGGTACTGGCTTGAACACAAAATAAAAAAATTGGAACTGAAGTTGAAAATATGAATAAACGGAAGAAAACAATAAATACAATTAAGAAATAGTATGCATTAAGAGATATCCAAGAAAGAAATTAAAAAAGAAGAGAGTAAACCCCTCAATAAATATAAAGAAAGCCTTAGGTGTTTGTGGAAGGGAGAGAGGGGGTTAAGGGTTGGGCCATGGGAAATAAGAGAATGGTTAAAAGAAAGAAAGTAGGGTATTTTTAAAAAATGAATAAATGATATGAGAATTTTGGAAGGAAAAAAGTTGAAAGGAAAATAAACAGGATTTGTAAGATACAAGATATTCCCCAAATACTGAACTCCCTGAAAAAAATTGAATAGAATTCAATCACTCTATGAGACAAGGAATATTAGAACAAAATCAAAAGATTTTTAAAAATAGAATCTACAATGAAAAACAACTGCTCTGGAAAGACCTTATTCGTTGGATTCCCTGAAAACCATGACCATATAAAGAACAAAAAAACCTGGTCACAATATTTCAGAAAAATCAAAAAGAAGATTTTTCAAGAAAGTAATGTGAAAATCATAAGACGCTATTAATTAGCTCTTAAAACAGACCTCAAACTAGAAACACTCAGAAAACATGACCAAAATTCAGCTCTTCCAAGTTTAAAAAAAGAAAAATATATATACTACAAATAGCCAGAAAGAAATAGTACCAAGGAACAATAGTCTGGGTTACACAAAATTTGGCAGCAACTACTACAAAGGAGGTAGTTTCTTAGAATACAAAATTCCAAATGGCAAATAATAATGGTTTACAATCAAGAGGTTGTGAGGCAACTAGGAAGTACAATAATTAGCCTGAAGTCAGGTGGATCTGAGTACAAACACAACCTCAGACACTTATTAGCTGCGTGACCACTGTATTATTTAACTATCCTTGCATCAGTTTCTTCTTCTGTAAAACTAAGATAATGATACCACTTTCCTCCCAGGTTTCTTATAAGGATCAAATGTAATAACATGTATAAAACATTTAGTACAGTGCCTAGTACATATTAGCTGCTATATAGAGTATTATTGTGAATAATAATAACAATATTATTAACTGAGAACAAATTAGACTGAAAAATTGAGCATTATCTACCGGTGACAAAACTGACCTTTAATAAAATAGAAAACTGAGGGCACCTAGGGGGTATAATGAACAGAGCAAGAGCCCTGGAGTTAGGAGGACCTGAGTTCAAATCCTGTCTCAGACACTAGCTATGTGACCTTGGGCAAGTCACATAACCCCAGTTGCCTTGACTTTCACCCTCAAAAAAAAAAAAGACTTTTGAGTATTCATAATGAAAAGACCAAAGCTGAGCAGAAATTTTGAAACATAAACATAGAAGTCAAGAGAAACTTAGAAAAAAAACATTTGAAAGAATGTAAAAAATTTATTTCCTAATATAGGAAGTAGAGGGAAGTGTCTCTCCAAAATCCTATGGTTTTCAAGACAAATAAATGGAATTAAATAGGATAAGCATAGGGTCTGGATGTAATTTTATTCTGTTTTATTGGTATTTAAGAAAAAAGAGAAAAGGGAGGGGGAAAAGGAATACACGAGAAAAGAAATATGGAAAAAGAATAATTCACCATTTCATAAAAATGACAAGATAATACAAACATGCAAGAAGAGGGAGGGAGCGAGGAGATACCTCAATTCACTCACTATTATCTGAATCATATAAAGGAGGATCAAAATCACATATACAAAGTTTGATATAGACTAGTGTTTTGACTTCTTTCAATCTTTTATAATCTATTTGAAAAACTGTGGGAAAAGACAGTTTAAAGTTTTAGCTTGAGAGAAGCTGAAGAAGACACAGAAAAAAAGCAGTTAAGAGATATTTTCTGAAGAAGTGTTTTCAATTTTATCTTATGAAGAGGATTTTAGAAAACAGCCTTTATTTAATATCTTGAGAAGCACTGAATGGGCTGATACTGTTTCCAAACAAGTAAAGAAGAATCAGACACTGATATTTTAAAGGTTTAAGATTACTTTAGTGATGACATTGGTCATAGCCAAAATATTGTTAATTTTTTTTTTACTTGAAAAGTCAAAACACTCACTGTGTGAGGCTCTACTTAAACTAAGGAAAGAAACTATGAAAAGGACAACTAAAGAGAAGCTACCTGTCATTGCTGGACCTATCCATGGTGTGCCTAAAATTTTAGTACTGTTCTAAGATTTAATAGCTTGAAACAGTACGAAGAATTATAGGAGCCTCTGAAGATTGTTGTTGTATATGTGTGCATAAGTTTATTGCTTTCATTTTTAATAAATTATATTCAGAGGCACGGCGAATAGAGCACTGGCCCTGGAGTCAGGAGGACCTGAGTTCAAATCCAGCCTCAGACACTTAACAAAAAAAAAAAACTAGCTGCGTGACCTTGGGCAAGTCACTTACCCCCAATTGCTCTACCTTCCCCCCTCTGAAACGCTAAATAAATTGATGAATAAATAAATAAATGATCAATAAATCAATGAATGAATGAGTAATATTCATTTTGCCGTTCTGATATTCATTTAAATGTAGAAAAATAAATGTAATTACAAATGGAAAGCTCATTACAGGACTCAGAAACTGTATTAGTAGGAATATACCACCTTTCCAACGGATTACCTCTAGAATCATAAAAGTAGTTGTTGAATAAAAAGAGAGAGAAAGAAGAGACGAGACAAACAGAGATAGAGAGAGACAAAGACAGAGGAGAGACAGAGAGAGAGCATGCCTGGGAAAGGAGGGGGACCTGACACTGTAGTGGGTCATCTTGGATGCATTTGGGTGCCCTTCATATTTATTGTCATTTACTGATAAGGTCATCTAGTACATTTGTTCTTGGATACGCTATGTTTACAGGGATCCACTGAAGAAAACATATGTACGTATACATATACATATGTGTGTGTATATACATATACACATATACATATATATGGAGATTATATGTGAAATGAAAATTCTACATATATGTGTAGAATGTATTGGGCAGTTTTCCAAATAGTTTCTTTTATGTAAAGCCATGCCTTTTTTAGTTAATTTTTGTTTCTCTGAATACTTAAGTATTAATATCTATTGTATTACTCCCATCATTACAAATGAGCCATATGGAAGTTACACCTCTAGAGTGCTGGCGCCTAGTAAGGAAGATACATACAGTGCAGATAGTAATGCCATACATCGGGTTCTTAGTTAAACGAGTGCCATATGACTGAACGGAAAAGGATATTTTGAGCATTTTTGCAAGATGCTATTTGGGTATGGGGAGACAGAAAAAATTCAACAAGCAATATGAAAAGATAGAAAAACCCTTGTTCATTTAGCATAAGTTACCTGAGAACACAGACCCTTCTAAAATTTCATTAAGTATTTGGAATTCAATTACCAGGCTTTTCACAGATTTTGAAAAGATAGTGCATAGGGTTAAATCTCTGATAGTAACTGCATATGGTTAAATCTCTGCATTCACAGATGTCTTCCCCAAAGCCAAATTGGAACACAGAGTAGTTTCTTGAAGGTGCATGACCACAGTGGTCAGGGGGACACTGACACCAACTTCACAGGACACCTGTCCCCCGGTATAAGCTCCTGGTCTTTACCCTCTGAGGAAGAAGGTAAACAACTTTCTTCCCTCTGTTTTCCTGTGCCCACACTGAAGAATGCCTTCCTTGGTAAGGGATTAGAATCAAGTGAGAAAGTCTAGTAAGAAGGCATCCAAATAGGCACACAATATAAAAAATGGGTACCCAATTATATCCTAATCAATGAGAGATACTGGATATCTCGAAACTATCAGGGTTGATTGGGGGAAAAAAAGCCACATGAATTACAAGAACAACTACTGGTACTCATAGGAGTCCCCACATCAAAGATGTTGTATCACAATTTTATATATTGTTACACCTAGGAACCACAGACCTAGTTTAAGACTTTGCTCAGGAAAGGACACATTTCCCAATTTGGAAGAAACACAGATTAACTGCATCAAAAATGTGACCAGAGTTCTGTAGCTTTACCAAGTACCAAAGTGGGAAAAAGAAAATCTTAAAGGCAAAGTTTGGGGAATTATAGAGAATGAAGATTACAAAACCATGAATTCACATGACAAGGCAATTTGGCTGTGGTAGAACACTATGACAAAGGGTATACTAAGTTCATTCACTGTTTAACAGAAAAGGAAAAGGCACCTCACATTTATAGCTTGGGTAATCAGTCAACTATAGAGATTGACAGAGATAGAAGTAATAAAATTTGATGAAGCAGATGCTTCAGATTGGAGCCAATGTGCAGGGGGTATGGTATAGCCTTAAGAGCTGAAGGCATATCACACTGGTCTTAATTATGAATAAAGGCTGCCAGATTTTGATCAGGTGCCAGAAATAATAAACCAATCTGAGTGTTATATCCAAGTCTCAAGGTATCATTTAACTCAGAAAAACTCAACTCGGCCCACCTCCAGAATATCTTCCCTTGGGTAAACCACAAAAGCCAAGCAAGAGACAACCTCTGGTTTTTCTAACTCATGGAAAAGAACCTATAGAAAACCTAATGAGAACAGCAGACAAGACCATTCCACTTGGACTAGGCAGGGTTGTCAAAGGACCAGGAAACACGACCCTCTGGTGCAAGATCACCACCAATATAGTTCAAGTGAAATGGCAGGAATATTTTTTGTTACTACTACATAGACAGAACACTGACATGAGGACTGGAAAGAAGAACTCAGATTGTTGTAAGAGGCTGAATTCCTAAGAACATAAATGGAAATGGATATGGGAATAAGGATTGATAACATCCTGGATCTCTAACTTAATTTTTTTTAAACCTCATTATTAATGAAAACACAACAATGTAATACAGGAATACTACTGTCAATCATAAAAGCCATATTATATTCTGTTATAACTATAGACTAGATGATTATAAATATTTCCAGTACACTTGAAAGGAAGTTCAGAGGAGCCTCATGCCCAAGGAGTCATGTTGAGGAATACTTTACATGGTTAATAGTACTAGGCCTATGTTTGTTTTCAAAAATTAGGGAGAAACTTTGGTATTCTGAGAATATTGGAGGGGGGAACTGATAACCAGATAGAAATGCTTAAATATGCAGGATCTCCACTGAAATTAGAGCAATATAAGCAAAAGAAATGTAACAAGCAATCTGCTCGACACAAAAGAACTATTAAAAGATACTTAAGAAGAAACTGTTATATTGAAGAAGCAACTCAAGAATGTTGAAGAACAGCTTGTTTCTAAGTCAGCAAAGAGAACTGCTGAGAAATGTGTTGCTAGGAGTAAGGCAGACACTAACTCCAGAAACAGCCTAGAATAAGAACTTCTTTTCAGTAAAGAGACAAGACTAAAATCATAAACAACCCTTTTTTATTTTACCTAACACTTGGGATATAGAGAGTCCTAGGGAATAACACCAATAAGAAGACTGAGCCATCTACCAATTAAGAACTAGGACCACAGGGTATTGATAGTCAACTCTCCATAAACTAAAAAAGTCATGATAGAAGTATCAGAAGACAGTTGGTGCTGTGGTGGATTGAGTGTAGGGCCTGGGGTCAGGAAGACTCCTTTTATTGAGTTCAAATGTGGTCTCAGACTCTACCAGAATGTGCGACTTTGGGCAAGTCACTTAACTCTGTTTCCTCATTTGTAAAAATGAGTTGGATAAGGAAATGGTAAACCACTTCAGTATCGTTGCCAAAAAAAAAAAAAACAAAAAACGAAAGAAGTCATGAAGAATTGTAATGACTAAACAACAAAAGAAGCATAACAACTGTGAATCCAGTGACCAGGAAAATCAGAGAGATGATTACTCATATAGGCAGACAGTTCACTGATGGAGCAGACACAAAAGGCATTATATTTACTACTACATTTTGTTCTGTTTTTCATTGTAATATTCATTGTCACTATTGAACTATTTGCGTTTTACTGAAAAAATTATGTGAAATATACATATATGTACACACACATCATATGTACTACTATTTAATATTTATCATTTGATGCTGATGCATACTTCTATTGTCAAACATACATATATATGTATGTTGCTACATCTAATCTATATAATTTTGTTTATTTTTATGCTAAATGATTCTACATGCTATTTATAAGAAGCGTTTTAACTCGTACTGAGTTTGTCTCTAATTAACTAGTTATGTAAAATATGTGGAAATATTCATATTTGTATGCTGTTTTTGCAAACCTGAGATACCTTGGCTTCTCCCAACTGATTTTCGAGAACTGCATACTATTCACTAAAGGCCACATGTAATGAGCACATTCTTACATAAGTACCTAAAGAAAAAGTTAATCAAAGAACACTGAGAAATAGATAGCAAAACTATAATAGTTAGGGACTACAATGTGCGCCTTGCAAACCTAGAGAAATCCAATACAAAGGTAAACAAAGAAGTTAAAGATGCGACTAGAATTTTAGAAAAAGTTAGACAATTTTCTCTAATGATTACTACACAGGAAAAAAAATAAACATACATATTTCTCAGCTATACATGGCAACTTTACAGAAACTGACCATGTACTAGAACACACACACACACACACACACACACACACACACACTAAGCAAAAATATTAAACCTATCTTTATTGACCATAATACAATGATAAATGACATTTGAGTAAGGATTCAAACTTAAATGAAGATTGAATCATTCAATCCTTTAAAAAGCCAAAAAAACAGATAATTTAATGAAAGAAAATGGTAACAACTAGCCATCACACCCAAACTGTTGGGATATAACCAAAGCAGTCCTTAAGAGAAATTTTATATCTTGTCAAGAAAAGGAAGAAAGAACAGAACAATGAATGAGGTATATGTGTATATTTTAACAAAAGAAAAAAAAACAACCAGAAAAGCAATAAATTAAAAAATCCCAACTAGAGACAAAATAAAATCAAAGAAAAATAAAACAAAATTGAAAATAAAAACTAATGAAATTATTTTTTAAAAACTAAGAGCTGAATTTTTCTTAAAATATCTAATGAAATAGACAAACTATTAACTAACCAAACCATAAATTTTAAAGAGATAAACCAAAACATAGTGGAAATAAAGCAAATTTTGAAAAGATATTTTGCTCAGTGACAGCACAAAATAAATAGGAAATTGACATGAAAATAGATGAAATTTGCAAAAAGATAAAATACTGAGATCATTAGAAAAACAAATGATGACTTTTAAAACATAATATAAATGAATAATTAGAAAGCGAAATAGGGAATTTAAATAACAATCTTAGAAAAAGAAACTGAAATCCCAAAATGGAAAAAATCCAACATCAGCTGGATTTACAAATCAATTCTGTAGAAAACAAGCAATGATTAACTTCAATTTTACATAAATTATTTTCAAAAATTGGGAAAGATAGCATCCTACCAAATTCCTATCAGAAAAATAAATGTCCCACTACTTCAACTAGGAAGAGATGAGTCAGAGAAAAAAAATTATAGAGCCATGTCTCTAATGACTATCAGTGAAAAATTATTGAATAAAATATCTAATTTCTGCAACATCATACTAAAAAGACTATAAGTGACAACCAGATTGGATTCCTGACAGGAATTCAGGTTGGTTCAATAATAGAATAAATATAAACATAAAAAATTATATTAAAAACAAGAATAACAAAAAAAATCTATGAACAATAGATGCAGAAAATTATCTTTTGATGCAATATATGGTTTTATGCTAAAGTATAAGAAAACAGGAATAATTGGACCTTTCCTTAAGGTGATAAATAATATCCAGCTAACCAAGAATAATCATTATCTGTAATTGAAAAACACTTAGAGAGCTTTCCAGTAAGATCAAAGGTAAAGCAAGATTGTCTAGTATATTAATTATCTATTATTAATACAGTTCCAGAATGCTAGGTATAATAGTAAGGTAAGAAAAGGAAATTAAGGGAACAACCACAAGTAAAGAAGAAACAAAATTATCACATTTCACTAGAAATAATAATTTTGATAAAGCAAGAAGACAAAAAATCAACATCATCATCATCATCATCATCATCATCATCATCATCATAATGCATTTTATACAGTGCTTTAAAGTTTGCAAAGCATTCTCATTTTATACCCACAAAAACCCTGGGAAATGGCTGCTATTAGTATTCCCACTTTTATATATGAAAAACCTGAGGCATACAGACATTAAGTGACTTACCCAGAATTGCACAACTAGTAAGGGTCTAAGGCTAGATTTGAATTCAAATCTTCTTGCTTTTATGTGCACTTACTTCTCCACTGTGCTCCCTAGCTGCCAAAAAACTTGTAGGAAAGATTAAAAAAAGAAATCCCATTCAAAATCACTATATAATATATAAAATACCTGAGAATCTATCCCATTGAGAACTGAAAAGAACCTTGGAGGCTATCAATCCAATCTGCACATTTTACAGATGATAAAACTGATTGTGGGAGAGGTTAAGTTGCCTGAGAATCAAACTATTAGTAAGTGTTTGATGTGGAATTTGAACCTAGCTCCTCCTGATTCAATGTCCAGTGACATATTCACTAGCCCATGTTACTTATCCAAGAGACACAGAGGAGTAATATGAATACAACTACAAAATACTTTTTATAGAAATAAAGGAAAATAAATCATTGGAAAGGGGGTGGCTAGGTGGCGCAGTGAATAGAGCACCGGCCCTGGAGTCAGGAGTACCTGAGTTCAAATCCGGCCTCAGACACTTAACACAAAAAACTAGTCATGTGACCTTGGGCAAGTCACTTAACCCCAACTGCCCTCCAAAAAAGCAAAGAAAAAAAAATTAAATTAAATTAAATTAAATTAAAATACAGAAACAAATTTGATGCAGGACCATATTTAAGACTGTCTGGTGTTAAACCAAATATTGCAAAAAAAGATTTATTAAAAAATAAATAAATAAATAAATCATTGGAAAGGAATTAGTTGTTCACAATTGGGTTGTGCTAATATAATAAAATTCACAATGCTGCCTAAAATAATTTATTCAAGACATGCCATCCCACAATACCAAAGGTATACTTTTAGAACTACACAGAATTATTAAAAAAAAATCCATTTGGAGGAACAAAAGATCAAGTACCTCAAGGGAAATAATGAAAAAAAAAATGAGAAAAAGGTGGTCTAGTATTACCAAATCTCAAACTATACATTATCAGTAACCATCAAGACTATATTTGGAACTGGTTAAAAAGTAGAAAAATTGATAAATTAAACAAATTAAACATAAAATGCCAAATCAATTTAAAACAGTATCACAATATTCAGTAAAGCCAAGGATTTAAACTACTGAGGTAGGAACTTATTATTTGACAAAAAATAATGGGAAAATTGAAAAGCAGTGTAGGAGAAATTAAGAATAGATCAAGATCCTATACCATATACTACATTAAGCTCCAAATGGTTATATGACCTTTTATCTAGGTCGCATTATAAACAAATTAAAGGAAACTTTTCACAGCTACAGACAGGGAAAAATTCTTATCTAAAGCTAAAGAGAGAAAATTGACAATTGTGATTCCATAAAATTGGAAAATTTTTAATACAAGCATTATCCATGCAATTAGAATTAGAAGGAAATCAATGAACTGAGGAAAAATCTTTGCATCAAATTTCTCTCGTAAATGTTAAATACACAGAAAATTGGAAACAGATATAAATATATAAAAACAAATCATTCTCCAAAGAAGTAAATGATCAAAGGATGTGAACTCAATGGGAAAAACTTCAAGACATCCATAACCAAATTTTTAAAATGCTCAGAATCATTAATAACTAGAGAAGTGAAAATTAAAATGATTCTGAGATTCCAATTCACCACCATCAGATTGGCAAAAGTGACATCAACTCTAATATATTGTTGTTAGAAGTATGAAGTGATCCAACCATTCTCTAAAGTAGGAAGTATTAACTTTTTCTTTTCCTGCCCCTTTGGCAGTCTGGTGAAACCTAACACTGCTTTGATTTGTTGTCTACGCTCATAATGAAAGAAATGCTATGTTCTGGTTAGAGGTTACTGAAAATAAACGTGTGTTGTTTTTTTTCCCTCAATCAAAACTTATGGAATCACTGAAATCTATCCATGAACCTCTCAAAGGTCTGTGGACCCTAAGTTAGGAACTTCTTTACAGCAATTTGGCCTTATAGCTCCAAAGTCACTAAACAATGCATACTCTGACCTAGCAATACCACTTACTAGGCATATATTCCATAGAAATGAAAGAAAGAAAAGACTCATATGTACAAAATTATTTATAGCAGTGCTTTTTTGTTGTAGCAAAACTCTGTAAACAAAGTGAGTATCAATCTTCTGGAGAACAGCTGAACAAAGTATAGTAAATATAATAGTATAGCACCACAAGAAATGATAAAAGTTTCAGATTCAGAGAAACATTGGAAGATTTTATGAACTGATACAGAGTGAAATGAGTATAATCGGGAGCGCAATTTATACACCTGCAACATTAGAAAGGAAAAGAATTTTGAAAGACTTAAGAATGATAATTGATACAATGACCAGTCACAAAACCAAAGCTTGATGATGATGTATGACTTTCACTTCTTAGTAGAGAAATGATGTAACGTAGATAATGAGACATTTATTTTCAGATATCACCATTACAACAAAAAATTACTGTGCTTGACTGCTCTTTTGTTAGAAGGAAGGGTATCAATAAAACACTTAATAAATGTACCAAAAAAAGCTGAAGGAAGTTTGGATGGGGAAACAGACAAGCAGAGCAATGTTTGGTATACCACATTGAGTTTAAGATAATTTTTTTTTAAATAAGCTATACATAATGGTTTCATTTCCAATTTCATATACAATTTCCATTTTCTGGCTTTCTTTGTATGTGGAAATCTTAATATTTATTGATGATTTTCTAGTTCACATTCAAACTTCTTTTTTAATAAGAAAAATGATCTTAGAAGTTATTTGGTCCAAAATTTCCTTCACCATTATGATAGGATGGGATGAGTATTTTAGATATGGAGCCAGATGACATCGTTTCAAATTCCACTCCAACAAGCAGACATCCCTCCTATATTTTGAACATTCACAGAGATCAGAAACTCCCTACCTAATTCAGGAGGCAATCTATTCTACTTTCAGATAGTTCAAATTCTTAAGAAGTGTCCTGTTGGTTTGAGCAAAATCTAATTCCCTGTTATTTTTACCCCCTGCTCCTCATTCACAGGCTCATAGATTTATAGCTAGAAAAGATTGCAGAGGTCACTTAATCCAACTCCCTCTTTTTAATAACTTAAATTTTAAAAAAAACTGAGACTCAGATTAACTAATTTCCTAAATTTACACAGGTGGCAGAACTGGAATTCAAACTCAGGTCCTCTGAGTTCAAATCCAGTGTTCTTTCCACTGTAGACACTAAAAACAAATCTAATCCTATAACTACTTTAGTTCTAGATGAAACATTTTTTTCATCTAGGGTTTTTTTTTTCCTCTCCTAGTCCTTATCAATAGTCTTCAAAGTCCTGCAACTATCAGTTCTACAATCATGTCTTTAGATGCTTAAAGTTAAGACTGCAATTCTTCTGTAACAACATTGTAACCTTTTGTCATATTAAGCCTATGGAGAGAGATTATGAAATCCTTGATTTTTTTGTTTCTTATCATCAAATACTTATTTTGTACCCATAAGTCACTGGCAGCATGGGTGCCAGGATGCCTAACTTATCGCTTCCTTATTCCTTACCTTGTCATAAAGCATGTGCTCTCTGTGTGGTTCAGTAATATTTGCTTTGAAAAAAGACTCAAAATCCTGAGGGCAGCTTATAAGTACCTCCTTGGTCTTCTGATGCTCTGCCAGATATTTTGTTCTAATACCCCCCAGATGCCATTTAAAGGCTGAAAAATACAAGTGCAGCAGCTGTATGAAATAAAAAACCTGAAGTATTAAATGCACAAACCCTGAACTTCTGCATCTAATAACAATGTATCTAAAGGCTAAATATGTGTATTCCATTTTCATGTGCTTAAAAGATCTCATTTTGGTTATTAATGAAATAGTATAGCTCCCCACTCTTGCAACATCCTGAAAGTACAGCTTTTCCCCCCTCTACTTTCTACTCTGAGATGAAAAGTTATCTCCCAAATGGTTAGACTTCTCAAGCTTTATCTCTTCTGTGTTCAACTTCTGAAGACTCTGTTAGACCAATAAAGTCCCATGGTAAAGTGCAAAATCTTAAAAGACCAGGATTTCTTGCAAGCTTTTAATAACCTGATGTTATCCAAAACCTACCTTTAAAAATCAAAAGTTGCCTAACATTCAGCAGACAATCAACGGAAAATTAGCTTAAGTACTGATGCCAGAAAAAATTCTTTGCCATGGAAACATAGGTATATACTCAATTCCCAGCAATTTAACTCCTTATGCCTTTCATTTGAGAAACAGACTCTTTAAAAGTTTACAATCTCTGGTACTTGAATGGATTCACAATGTGAATGCATTCTACAGAATTTTCCAAAGAGAGAAAGCACTGCATATTTAGACACTTCCAACCTGCTTTATCTGTCCTGACTATGCAAAAGGCAAAAAGAGCTCAGTAATCCTAGCAGAAGAATGCAAATAACATCAACGCACAGCTGAACTGCAAGCCCTGCCTTACAGGAACTCTCTGTGTCTGCAAAAAAAAAAAAAAAAAAAAAAAAAAAGACACATACTAAACAGGAAATACAACTGAGCTTCGGAAAGCCTCAAACTTTAAAATGCAATTGCCTAGCAAAAAATGCATCCATGCATTTGCAGCTGCATGCATGACTTTTTGCATTTTTGCAAGCAATGCAAATAGGCTCTTACCTTTTGACTGAGACATTTTCCCCTTTCCTTTGATGGGGGAGGGGAGCACAAAAGACTTTGCCTTGCCTCTCTTCAGTAGCTAGTTTTGCAATAAAGATTCAAGCTGCAGACGCGCAGTCTTCATGCAAGTGAAGTTTTTCTTGATCGATGCAGCAGATGATCTTTCAGGAAATCAAAGTGGAAATGCACACCTTGCAAAACAGATTGGAAAGTGATTTTTTCCAATTGCAATGGTAGGGAAGGCTGTGCTGCAGCTACATGATGGGCCAGGGCTGGCAGCTAGAAGCTCCAAACTTGGAACTGAGTGTCTTAGTGCGCAGACGTCCTTCCTGCAAAGAACGCAGGGGCAGGTGGGTAATGTAGTTCCTCGGAGAGTTAATGGAGCGCGCTTTTAAGGAACCTGGGTCTCTCAAGTCACCAGGTTCTTTGTGTAGTTGTTACAAAAACTTCACGCGAGCAATCAAGCCAATCTGTTGCAGATGGTCGGAGTGAGCCATGACTAAAGAAATACAAAAGTCTCCAACAGCTACATCCGAAGGGCAAGCAGAAGGTAGTGGCACTTGGCTCTTTGTAAAAAGTCAGTTTGGGTATTCAGGTGCCAGTAGGAGTCCTGGAGCAAACACCTGTTGGGCAATTTCTATAATCTTTTTCTTTTTTTTTTTCTTTTTTTTTTTCTTTTTTTTTTTTTTTTTTTTTTTTTTTTGCTGCCTTGCACCTTCGTTCTTTCCTTTTCAAACAGAATTGTTGTTTTTGTGACTGAGGAAGAAGGAAATTTTGAGGGGAGGTGCGCCACCAAGCCACTTAAATGTAAAATTGGTCTGTCTCTCCAGGGAGGCTATTATCAAGAATTGGAGTTTGAACACCTAAGGATCATTGTGGAAACTTTACTGCAAGATTACATAGAAAGTTTGTAAAGGTTAAAACTACATATCCAAATTTAAAACTTTTCTGCTGAGCAGCAGGCCTTATGGTAGAAACGGCTCCAGATCCAAATGTGAGATATTGGGGTCAGCAGAAAAAAATTTGGACCATAAACCAGAGGATATGGGTTTGAAACCCAGATTTACTTCTTAAATCGCATTTTTAATTTTGGGCAAGTCGTTTGATGTTTTCCTAATCTGTAAAATCAGGCGGTTTTGCTAGAATTAATAATTACTAGAATAAATTTGCCGAGCCTGTACCTCAAAGATTCAAGGAGAGCTTGGGGGGTGGGGGGGGGGGGCGTCCCAGAGCCTACATCTTATCAGTATGGCACTGAATAAATTAGACTAATTTAGGAAGAATTGTCATTTTTATTATATCGACTCATGAGCAATTAATTCAAATAACTATATGTATATAGAATTAAATTGTCATGGGCCTTGAAGCTATGGATGTTTTCTCTGAATAATGTTGTATTGCTACATTAATAATTGAGGGAAATGCTAAATTTTAATTAGGGGTTAGTGAAAATAAGAAGTATATCCCCACTATTCAAGGCCATGGAACCTCTGAAATCTTTTTGTGAAATCTGGATTCCAAGTTAAGAATTAAGATGATTTCTGACACCCCTCTGGCTTTATAATTTGATGTTATTTAACTTCATTCAGCCTGTTTCCTTATCTGCCAAAAGATGAATAAGGAATATTAATATCTCTGACATATTAATAAGTACAACACCTCCAGTACAGGGTTGTTGAATGTAAAGCAGAAAGATAAAAATGTATGGTAGATTTGTAACCCTGACTGATGTGGTTACCCATGAAGAGAGTTAGGGTTGTTCTAGAGACCCCAAAATACTAACAAGCCGGGTCTTGCCGAAAGAATTTGACTCAAGTCTTCTCAAACAAAGAATAACAAAGTTTATAGAAAGTTCACCATATTGGGTGCACTCTTAAGGAGCCTAGGTATCTGTGACACTCACATTGGGCAAGCAGGCCAAAGCAAGTCTGACACAGTGTAAGCCTGTACTAGGTCATTCTGTGGCGTAGTCACACCATATGGAGGGAAGATGTGATCTTATATACAGAAAGGTTGTGGGAATCTAGAGGTGGTAGTTTGGGGAGGGTCTTCAGGAGGAGTCAGATGAGGTCAGACTCCAGTAATGAGTGATTAAGGGTGGGAAGTTGCTGGAGGCTACATGGAGCCCACAGACAATGGTGTGCAAGGCCAGTTAGAGGGTGGAACAGGAGGATCAAGGGTGGGAAATTGCTGGACTAAAGGAAATTGCTGGACTAAAATCTGCTAGCTAAAGACTTGAGCAGTCACAATGAAAGGTCTATGGCCTCAGGCAAATGCCTTACCTGGGAAGATTCAAGGAGAGTTCCAAGGGCTCCCAGAGCCTCATTATTGACATCATAGAGTAAAATCTTTTAAAGTTAAAGATGTACCTTTCTTTCTCCTTCTGCCCTCAGATTTACTTGGAGGTCACTCCTAAAAGTCCATCAGTGTTTTTGGGGTGGCATGAAGGTGACCCAAGGTCAATGAAGGCTCTGCCAGAAGAGTTGAAGCTTTAAAAATTGATGTAGGGGATAGACCATTGGACTTTGAGTCAACACATATTTTTGACTGTTGTGACCTTGGGCAATTTACTTAACCTCTCTCAGCCTCAGTTTTCTCATCTATAAAATGGGGGTGATAACAGCACCCACCTCACAGCACTGTAAGTGAAGATCAAATGAGAAATGAGATAAAGTGTTTTGATAGCCTGAGAGTGCCATATTGTTAGCTACTATTAACAGGTCCGCCTCCAAAGACTAGCCTAACTAAATTCAGAGACCAGATTGTCAGTAGGGTAATGAATTCTTCAGCCATAGCAACCCTTTAAGACTTTCTACTAATTAGAAAAGGGGAAGGGGGAAGAGGGTCTGTGTAGTGAAGAGAATTCCCACGCAGATGAAATTGCAGGTCATTGAATCATTCAAGTTATAAATATTGGTGGTTGCTCACTTCTTTACTCATGTGTCTCAGCCAAACCAAAACACTAACTGGAGGGAAACTCAATCTCTTTGCCTTCCCACTTTAAAATCTATAGCTCTGACACCTTTAAATGATACAATGTAAGGGAAATGAGATACATATACTGTGGCTGGGCGCGAAGTATTAAGCTGACACTCAACTCTCTATTCAACTCCTACCCTCCAGTGGGCAGAACTATTATTCTCTCATGGTTCTAATTTCAGTCCCACCCAGGGAAGGGGAAGAGTTGGGAGAATGAAAGGATAGGAAGGGAAAGTTAGTTGCCTGAGACTACAGCCTCTGAGAAGTTGGGGAGAAAACGGTTCCTTATCTTTCGTCTTAATACTGAAGAGGGTGCCCAAAGAGGATTAGGGCTGCCTGAGACCTCAAAATACCAACATGCTGGGTCCTGCTGAAAGAATTCCACTCAAGTCTTCTCAGCCAAGGAAAAAGTAAAGTTTATTGAAAGTTCAAGTTCACCACGTGGGGTGCTA